>VZRJ01004013.1:0-50666 GCA_013397565.1 Ptilonorhynchus violaceus | reverse complement strand
CCCGGCCCGCCCCGGGCGGCTCCGCGGGCAGCGCCGCAGCGGCCGCGGCGGGAGGCGCGGAGGGGTCTCCGGAAAGTTGAACGGGCAGCTCCTGCCCGCTCTCTCTCCGCAGATGAGCTCAACCCGTGGCTCAGCTGAGATGAACGACATCGGCTTTCTCAGCACAAGGAAAATTTGCAGAAGGGAAGACTCATCTGTCAAGGATGGAGAGAGGCAAGAGGACACCCTTCCAAAACTTGCTATTCCTGCTGGCACCCGGCCGTACACCCAAAGGGCTTCTCTCCAGCGTGGCTTTCAAGCAGTTTTGAAGCATTGCTGGTTGCCTGCTTCTCCACCTTTCCCCTCCCCATGATGTATTCAGCCTCTAGAAACAGGTGAATAATTTGCAAATCTGTTTTGGTTGAATGACACTCTCAAAAAAAGTGTGTTTGTGAATCATTTACTTTAGTAATTGGTTGGGCCCATCAACTGCTCTCCATGTCTTAATTGACTTTTACCCCAGGCTATCAGAGCGCTTTACACATGTTCATAAATTGAGTCCTATTCAATATGTGCTCTAGTTAGTACTGAGAAAACAAGGGCAGTAAAGTTACATGATGAGTCCAAGGTCACGGGAGAAGTCTGCAGGAGAGCCCAGAACTGAATACAAGTTTGCTGGTGCCCCGGTTTAACAGGGCTTTGGGAGTAATCGTCATTGACCTGCTTTTCTACGGACATCTCCTTTTGTCTTCCAGCAGTGAGAGTCTGAGCCTGCAGCTGCTAACACACGATGCGGCCACCAAGGACAATGCCACCAGCAGCAGGGGGACCTTCAGCAAGACCCTTTACACCCTGTCCCTGCAGGGTACATGCGAAGTTCTTCGTGGCTTTGCTGGTTGGGAAACACGTGTATTTTCCCATGGTAAAGCCTTGTAGCTGAGACGGTAGTCAATCAGTAGAAAGTTTAGGTTTTGTCACAGAGCAGTTTCATGTGCGTGTGACAATAGCAAGGGTTTTCATCAAGGAAGCTGTGCTGGCACAACTTACAGTTTGACCCTGACAGGCAAATTGGGAGTCCTGGGGTTCTTAAATACTTGTCTCCACTGTGTTGTATGAACAAATTTCCAGGATGATTTTCTTGTCTGCATGGCTGCAACTCTGAGCTGTTTGTTCTCCTTGATTGTAGGAGACAGTTCTGTTTACATCTCTTCTTCCCAAGCCAAAAGCTTTTGCTCCTGGTTGGATAGTCATGATGCACCACACAGAGCAGGTCCTTGTTCCTGGAGCTCATGGCTCTCTGTTGGCAAAGCTGCTTTGGTCCTGGCTTTAGGGGATTGGAAGAAGGGTGGTGGGGAACAGGCTGGACCTGCCACTTTGGCGAAAGAAATTGGACCATTTACAGAACAATGTCAAAGGGAAGAGAAGGGACATCTTTTTGTCTTCATGAGGTCACAGGCTGTAGAGAGCATGATAAAAGCACAGAGGACAGCACACCTCTGAGCTGCCTCTGCACCTGGGGCTAATTTTTGTTACATCTTCTGAGAACACTTTTTGGGCTGCAAAGCGAGGTGCAGCCCCTGGAAGGAGGCACTCCTGCAGATTTGTCTGGAGTCCTGCAGTCACTGAAGATTTCCCCCGAGTGAAGTCAAAGAACCTTAAGTTAAAAAAACCAGAGCAAAAGCTCCTAGAAAAAGAAAACAGTACCCATGCTTCTAGGTCTTCTATTATAGAGAAAAACCTGAAAACATGAGCTGAACATAGCTTCACAGTCAGACACCAGTAAGCAAACATGACTTTTGAGACAAAAATGAGGGATGCCTTGGGCTGGATTCACAATTAGCAACAAATGATGGCTGGCAGCCCCAATTCATGTCCAAGGGGGATTGCCCAGAGGGTTGGTATAACACATGAAGCCACAAGTCTGTGATTTGGGAAGTCTGAGGGCTGTGCTCTTCAGCATCAGCGCAGCTTTCAGGGATTCCCTTTGTTCCTGCTGCATCTTGCCCTCTGCCTGTTAGAGAGCAAGTTCTTTGGGCAGATGTTGCTTCTGGTTTTGCCTTTGCCCAGTGCACGGATCAGTGGGGTTGCGGTCTCAGGTTGCTACTGCAGTGCAGACTGTGACTGCCAGGAGAAGGGTAAAGATGAAGGAAAGCAGAGGAGGCAGGAAAGCAGTTCTGCTTTTTGATGGTCAATGTGTACAACTGGTGGAGCATTGCTCCTCTGCAAAGCCCACAGTCCTATGGCTGCCTGGGGAGATCTCCCTCTCCTGGCTCTTTCCAGAGGAGGGGACCATAGTCAGACATTCTTGAGTTTAGAGCTTCATCCTCAAAAAGGCTGAAAGAACTAAGTGTGGCTGAAAGAGAAGCATACAAATGGAGTTTGCAGAAGAGAAAAGTACACTAAAGCTGCTGCCCTGCCAGGGCTGCAGAACTCCTGAGATGGGTGAAAATCTGTGTGATGGGGCAGGGTGACACAATGGGGCAGCGGAGGAGAGAACCACTATTGCCCCCTTGCAAGGAGAAAGGCAAAGAAACCATGGATCAAAAGCTGACGGTGGCTGTGTGCACAAAGGTGGGTATCTGGACAGGAGCACGGTGGGGCTGCATGAACCCAGCAAGCAGTAGAGCCATCCCATGTGTCACAGCAGGCAGGTCCAGATCAGCATCCTGTGGGACACGGTAGAGCAAGTCTGCATGCCTGGACAAGCAGGGAACACCAGGACTCAGCTCCTCGGGAGACAAAGAGCAGCGCCTGCACGTCTGGCCTGCAAGTGGCCATTACGAACAGAAGTTGTGGAAAATAGAAACACACAAATATGAGCAAGACAGGCCAGATAGGGGAAATACAGATGAATTAATGCACAGGGAAGGGAAAAGGAAAAACACAGAGACATGCTGCACACGAGCCAACTCTTCAGCAACAGCACTGCAGCGTGTCATCACTGTGACAAGTGAATGGGAAGTTGCGCTCTGCTCAATGCAAGTTATTGCTGCTTTATGCCTTTATAATCCTCTCTGGCCTCAAAACCTCCCTGATCAGGAGTCCTCTGTTTATGTTTTATGTCCTATCATCAGTGTTACTGCTCAGGGCCAGAATTTTCCTGCCATTCGTACAGAACTTGTTGCAGGCTTGGAGCCTCATTTCTGGAGGTGATCATTCATCAATGCTTTTTACAGTGAATTCAAGCAGAATTTTTTCATAATTTGGTGGGGGTTGAAATGATTAGGTGCATTAATTACTCCCCGAAAGACTGTATAAAGGTTTGTCTTAGATCCAGTTGCTGGGAAAATATTTAGGAACATATGCTGAAATCACCACATACCTGAAGTTTACCATAACTAACTAGCCACAGATGTTCTATTAAACCCCTGCTTATTTTTTCCTCTTGTCCATCCTATATGGCATGTTACATCCATGATATATTAAACTTACTTAGAACAGATGGTAGCCATAAACAAACAGCTATTACCTTTTTGCAAGAAAAAATTCACATTGCCTATCCCGACAGTAATCACCTGCTTATACAATTGGCACCTCTTTTTAGCTTGGAACAGAGAAGCTTTAGATATTTTACTACTACATCAAGGGAAACACTAAGCATCGCTGTGGAGAAGAGGTGTTTTCATTTGCCAGTTCTCCGGTGCTTCTTTAGCTATATTTTGACTTGGTATTTGGGGATTCTTTTCTTGAACTTCTTTATTGCTTCCTAAGCATCCCAAAAAAGCAGATGGGGGTGGTGTGTATTGAATAGAGGGAAATAGTTCACGATGTCGGGTGGTGACCATTCTGCAAGGATGATTTAATTCACAGCAGTCGGTGTCTGTGCAAGGTGTTGGGGAACAAGCTGCTGGGGAGGAGAAATAGTGCACTGATGGAAAGTATTTTCCTTTAAATGTAAGGATTCATCTATCATGTTTGTTAGATATGCCTTATAGTCCTAAAGTATGATACATGAAAGTGTGCTGGAGGGAGGAAAAAATGGGGGAAATAAGTTAAAAATAAAAGACTAGTTGACAGAGAGGAAGGGTACACCCATATCGTGTGAGTTCCTGAACATTGTGAAGACTGCCGAAAAGGCTGAGGGGTGTGGCACACAAATTACCCTGCAGAATTTAGCTGGTTTACATTTGGGAAAATTAGGTAGTGCTTCCAAAACTTTTGAAGTGCTAAATATTGTTAAAACAATCCTTACAGCTCTTTCATTAAAAGACTTGGCTCAGGGTACTCAGAAAATAACTAATGAGTTTCTCATCATAACACCCAAGAGAGATGGGAAGTTATCACAGTAATTATGCCTGTCACCCAGCTGAGGACCAGAACAGTTAAGCCTTGTTTTTCAGGAGAGTTTCTTGACCAAAATATTTGTACAGTCATTTGGCTGAAAAGCTCTTGAGAAGGGTTAGAAACTCCAGCTGGCCTCCCAGCAAGGTGTCAAGGGGAGGGAGAGAGTCATCCCCAAAGGTAGGGGAAGATGAAAGGAGAATAGTTACACGCTAGCAAAGCATATTGATGTTGGGTCTATCGCATTTTTCTTAGTTTAAAATTCGAATGCTTACTACTCTAGAGAAGACTGATTCCTGCATTCACTTAATAAGGGAATGTAGACTTGATGCATTACGTACAAGGGTACACAAGCGGTACAGTACAGATGTTATGGCAGCTCCACCCATCTCTGTGAGGCTGCACACGGAGGCTCAGCTGTGACTGCCACACCAGCATTCCTGCCAGTGAGGGGAGCTTCGCCTGCTAGGGAGGGAAGTCTCACAGACATTGAGATGTGAGGTGGTGGCTGAGAGGTGTGCAGCTGGGGAAAGGTTTTAGCTTGATTTCTCTAATAAGAAGAAATTAGCAAGAGCTGTGGATCCCGGTAACATCATTGTGTGGACTAGTGCAGGTCGAAAACAGACTTCAAATAAGCTGAAAGAAGAGCAGCCTTTGGTCAGATCTCAAGTGTTACCACAATGAGTTGATGATGTCTGGGGAAATGACCACTTCACCTTTACTTGTGAGTGCTCAGCAGCTACTGGGTCATGCCTGATGTTTAGTGTAGTTCTAGTCAAGCAGTGTGTTCCACCCTGTCCTCCCATCAAATGTCTGGCTACAGCTCAGCACCACCCCACTATGACTCCAGATTTACTGCACCAAGTTCAGATACTGACCCGTTGGAGTTACAGTGAAGACTGAAAACAAACTGAGGTTACCCACAGGCATCAGCTAAAAATTCTTTGCCTTTTTCATTAAACGGATTTCAAATTTATTTTGGAAAAAAAATAAGCAACTTCATCTTCAAAACAGCTGCAATCATATTCTTACTAATACAGATAATTTAACTTGCAACCGCATAATGGGTGCTGAGCAGGTCTTTGGGAGAATAGAATCTGAAATAGTGGAGAACCTGGGGGAGGAGAAGCACAAAGGCCAGAGTGATAACAGTATGTGAAGTAATGTAGAAACTGGAGAGGTCATTTGGGAATGCCTCCTCCCTTTCCTGAGTATATATATATAAACAATTATCTGGAAGATGGCAAATACCATACAGATAAAAGGATTCTTATTTATTTGCACTGATACGTCTAGGCTGTGAAATCACTGCTATTAAGAGGCAGCTGAAGCCCTGAGGTTTATTAGGAACAAACGAAAATATATACTGATGGCAGAAGAACTGATAGCTACAGCAGTAAATATCAAGAAATTGAGTCTGCAGGGGTTATACTCTTCAAAACTTTGGTCAGACTGTCATTATTGCGAAAATAAAGGAAAGCTATCTGGGAGCAGGTTACCCCCTTCTGCCAACCCCAGTCACTGCCATAGAGAAGGCACAGAGGTGCTAAGGCACCTGTGTGCAGCCAGGGACGGGCATGCAGCAGGAGGGGCAGTCAGATCAGTGGCCATGGGCTGTGGCCCTGCTGTTGGCATGACAGTCCTCCTGCTTGCCCTCAGAAGGCTGGAGTTAAATGCCTTTGAGTGACTGTCCTTCCCCCAGCACTTGCCAAGCTTTGGGTACCACTCATGCTGGAGCTTCTGCAGCGAGCCCTTCCCTGGGGAGCACAGATTCCCTGGGGAGGGGAGAGCATCCTTGAAATTGTGTTTCAATACACAATAAAAATGCGCTTTTTATAAATGCTTTGTGTCGTAGTTTCTATTACGTCTGTAAGGACTGAATGAACAGCTATTTAACTCACCGATTTCAGCTTTTAGCTGTGGTAACATAAAGTTTCAAAAGGCAGCGCTGCCCTTTCCAAAATACTGCCTCCCTCCTGTGGATCTACATGAGCTGGTTTTATGAGATTAAGGGGAGAAAGCTATCTACAGTAGGTTGTTTGAGTTTTTTCATAAAAGAAATTGAGCACAGTAGCAAGGGCAGAGAGTGAAGAAAGGCTTGTTTGTAATGGGAGCACTCAAAAAGTTCACCAAGAGTTTGCAAGACCCCTTCATGTCAGTGCATTCCCACAGAGAGCCTCACCCAAAAAGCTGAAATTACAGTCTTTCTCGGTTAAAGAAAAAAAAAAATGGGAGAATGACTTGTAATTTTTGAACCAGAAAAGCTATGTTTATCTTCCAAAGAACAGCCCCCTGAAGACGTGACTGTCATCCAGGGTTAGAGAGCAGGCAGAAAGCCCACAGACAGACAGGCCTTGGCCGCTCAACACCCAGCACCAGGCATCTGTCTCCTCGGGCGAGGGGATGCTCCTGTTATCTATCTGATACATAACAGAGTGTCGCGGCTTTCCGTATCCAAACACATCTTGACACTGGAGATTGCACAGATCCCGGGGCTCTGGAGGGAGGCCAGGGCCGTGCGCCCGCCCCAGAGCAGCTCACCGCCACGGGAGCGGCAGAGGCGGCGCGCGGATCGTTATCAGGGAGCGGTGACATGTCACGGACGGCTCGAATGGGCCGCGGGGTCAAAGGATTATGACTCAAATCCATTCTTCATAGAAAAATCTTTTCCAAATGCCTGACTGTGCTATGAAATCACACAGGGAGTGTGCTGTTATCTGTGGGGGTGGTACAGACCCACCTCTGCTTCATGCAGGAAACCAAAAAAAGAAAAATACTGTGCAGAGCATCTCGGTTGTACAGAGTCAGCTCTCCAAGCTGCTTTGTTCCCTTTCTACCTGCTTGTAGACAGGTTTAGTGGAGTGAATGGGGATGTGTTTTAGTCCCACAGGAACAAACTTGCGTTGTGCATGTGTATTTCAGTCTTGAATTTAACTCTCATTTGCTCTCTTATTCTTTTACATGCACTTCTGCAGATACTGATGTCATCCCCATTTCTTACCTGCTCTCCACTGGAATTGCTTTTTGGAGAGTGAGGAGAGGAGACACTTTTTTGCAGAAGTACTTGTACCAAGAGCTTATCTGAGCAGCATTACGGAAACACAATTTTGCTTGATAACCTTTTAAGTTAGAGCAACTGTGCAAAGGATTGCAGCACCAACACCAGAATGTCAATCTGCACCAGGAAGGTTTGCAGGCTTGTAGGGACTGTATTTGGATTTGTAAGCCATTGAAATCTATTCGATATGTTGTAGAAGTTGATACTGATATTACAAAGAAATCTTGCTTGGAAGGCAGAGAAATTCAAGCTCTCCCTACCAAAAAACTTTCCTTGTCACACTCAATTCTTCCATTTCTCTCCTTCCTTCCAGAACCAGAGAGAAAATGGAACCAAGCAAAAAAATAACAGATTTTTTTAGGCAAAGCCTCATTCAGATTAATCAAAAGGCATCCCTGTGCATTTTACTAGGTGGGTTTGTTCTGAGGTCATCTTCTGCAAAATTCATGCAGCCCCCAATTCACTAGAGGTCTTACAGATTCATCAGTGGAAATTACACCTCTACCTCACTACATTTTCTCTACTTTGTGTCAGAAACAGCCACCGTTGAAGCCTTACTTATCACATCCTTTCTTTCCCTGGATTGAGCTTCACCCCTGACATTTGAGCATATTGCAGCACTGATAGAGAAGCTTCATGCAGGCTTCCCTTAGAGGAGTCAGGCTGTTTAAAGAGCAGAGTGCTGTGGGACTTTTACACCATCCACACTCTTTATTCAAATTGCCACTGTGCCCAAAGCCAGTCACCCCCTCAGGCAAGTCCCTGTTCTGGGGGTCCCACATCCCCCTGTCTAGATGGAGTGAGACCTCACAAGATCTGCCTTCACCTGACAAAGACCTGAACTTAGAAGGAGATCCTTTGTTCAAGCTGCTTTGGAATGCTCTGGGAAAACAGCAGCCAGCCAGCCTCTGAATGAACGGCTGTTTGAAAGGAGATTAAACCCTCCCCTGTATGTGCAACTTTCAGCCAGGCAGACTACATCAGAGAAGTCAAGCTGCATCTGCTCCAAGGAGAAAGTTAAAATAGAACTGAATCTTCTTACTTCAGCTCTGCCTTTTGTTGTGCCCTGCAGGCAGCATTCACCTGAACGTGTATCCTCCAAAGTCAGAGTACGCTTGCCTAAAGTGAAAAGTGGCACACACAGCCCTAACTTTTAATTCCTATCATTTCTAGAAGAGCCTCTGTTCTCCTTCTATTCAACATGTACTTAGTGGTCATGAGCAGCACCATGAACCATGTAGGTACTTGACAGATTTCAGAAGGGAAGCTGAAGAGAGAGTTGCAAAAATTGTCAGGTCCTTACAAGTGGCCACTCCATATTTAAAAACACAGGCAAACAAGCCCTATAGAAAAACAATGCTACTTTCAGATGCTGTCCTTCTCTACCTGCCTGGAGCCACCTTCCGCTCTAACAGGGTCAGGTGCATGGATAGCAGGACCTGCACGTCCATTTCAACACCAAGTCAGCGGTACTAGCCTGGATAGATTTCCAGACTGCACTAGGCTGATGGTTTTGCAATGAAGCCAGTGAAGGAAGTTCTGCTGAGGGGTGTTTCCTTATACAAGTGATGAAGGAAACAGCTTGGAGCAATGACACCATAACCCAGTGCAGCTGTTTCTGCAGTGATCATTTGCTCACTTTCTAGGATGCATTAAAAGAGCAGTTTGGAGCATTTCTGTTGCTGCTTATCCTCCGACTGGGCTGTTGTTAATGCAACACTCACTCAATGAAGTGCTTCGGATGAAGTCCAAAAAAGCACTTAGGTGCCTAAGTCCAAGAGAGCGATTCACAGCTGCCTAAGGACTTAGGTTCCCCCTTTCGTATGCCCCTTCCCTGAACCTCTTTAATAACCTGGACTTCTGCAATAGGTTGACTCTAGGTGCTGCCATCTTGACTGAGCTTGGCCAACAGAGCCTGCCTGCTGTGTGTGTGCCATCCAGCCCTGCAGATGAGGTGGCTGTGTTTGGGATACTCAGATGGTCTGAATTCAGCAGCCACAGCTGCTCTTGCTCAAACTGTCCAATGCTGGTCTTCCCAGCTGGTAGAGCCACTGTGGGGTGGAGGTGGTGGTGGGAACTGACTCTTTGAAGCCAGAAGGTCACGACGAGCACGGCACAAAGGTGACTTTATGCTGATGAGGGAGGAGGCTGCCACTAGCCTGGCTTGAGTATGTTTTCCCCCATGTAATACTCTCCTTCCCACTCCCTAATAGGGGTCCAGAATAGAAGTGATGAACATACCCTTCACAGAAAATGGGTGATCTCTCCTCCACAGCCCTTGCTACTGATGGCCTGACAGGAAACGATGGAGTCAGGGCTGGCATCTGCTGCTTGTGTGGAAGCTGAATGGGTCATGGGATGCCAGGCTCAAATCCACTCCTACTGCCACCCATCAATATAAATTTATACAAGAACATCTTAAGGGCATTCCTAACAAGGTATGAAATTCCTCCAATAACCAACTCTTCTACTACATTGCATGTATATCTCTCTGTGTGCCTCTTTGCTCAAGATAGAGCTCAAAATAGTTACAGGAATCTTGTTATCAAACTCCAGTGACTTACAGGGAGGGAGAAAGAGCATAGTTGCTCTTCTACTACAGCTTATTCACTTTGCTCCTGAAAAAGCCAATTTTTTCCAAGGATGCTCTTTGGGTAGATGGCAAGCTGAGGCACCCCTCCTGGGAACTGGTTGTTTGGGATGGCAGCATCCCTTCCTGCAGCCTGAGCATGTTTGGGTGCTCTGACAGACATCTTTGGACGGTGTTCATGTGTCTTGCCACGAGACCATTAAGCTTTGCCAGGCTTCTCTTGTTGTCTGATAAAGCAGTTGGGGCTCTGTGTGACAGACACTTGTGCTTTTCAAATACATATCTCAGGTAGGGCTCTACACTCACAAGCTGTTTTCCTCATTAAGCCCTTCAGTTACTGCACTTTACCTAAATCCAAGCTGGGCTGTAAAAGGCTTAATCGATGTAACATATCCACTCCTCATGATGTCAGGGAGCCACTATACCCATATGACAGATGAGCTGATCTGCTAGCCAGTAAATTTGGGATGATAAACAAGGTTTATCATGTTAAACCAGATGCCACCAGCACCCTTCAGTTCTGCAAAAATGCTCTAGTTCTTCATAAAGCTATTACTGAGACGTGTAAGGAAAACATGAAATCTGAGCCACTTCCTGCTCCAACCTTCTGCCATTGGCACCTCTTCCCACAATCAGGAGGAGAGCCCGATGTGGAAGCATGTTTCTGAAATGATTTCCAAGATGAGATTTGGTGTCTTCTCTGCCTACACGTGTCCTCAGCAGGAAAACTGCAGGGCAGCAGAAAAGGGAAGATGAGGGCTACTGTGGGACAGAAAATCAATCTCCTGTAGCTCTGTCCATGCATGTGTGTCTGGCTGGGCCCCATCCTCCAGCCATGCTGTGATCCATATTTCAAAGGGAGCATGATTCCTTCTCAAATTACTGCTGCTGGCAGAGCAGCAGATCTGGCAAGTGAGCTTTCAGGAATGTCTTTATCCTTCACGATCCATATGAAACAGGTCCAAGGAGCAATATTCTTGGAGAGTCAGATACACAGATTTTGCAAAGGTTGGGAACAGCAATGCACACCATTAATAAAACAGTCACAGTGCTCTTGATTTTGGTCTTATTGTGACAATTATAAGCAGAAGCTTTCTATGGTCCAAATTGCTGCTTCTTCAAATTTAGAACTATCAGAGAGGGCTGAGCAAGAGGGCTTTGTTCAATGGTCAGCAGTTTTGATTCAGCGAGTGCCATCCTTCTGCTTTGGTAAGGTCAGTGGAACAGTGAAGAGGAGCTTGTCTGAGGACCCACTCTCTCATCCACTGTTAACACTACTGCAGCTCGGAGTAGCCTACCAATGGTGTCTTGGCTTAGAGACAAAAATGGATGGTTTCTGGGTATGTATAAGCATACCCATCACTGTATACAATCGTAAAAGCTAGAACTACATTAATCGTCATATTTATTATTTTATTAATGCTGACTTATTTTAACGTGGTACCTTCAGGGAGAAATAAAGGACATACTCTCAAAATACTGGGAACCAGATACAAAAAGGAAGCTGCTCCCAAGTGTCTTTTTTTATGCTCAGCCAAATGTGAAAAAAAAAGTGCCTTCTGGCGGCATGAACCTGCTTAGGAGGGGGGATTTTGTTCTGATAGTCAATAATTTTTTCTTCACATTTTCAATGGGTAAGTCTCAACAGCTACAATTAACAATCGAAGTCTTGGTGCTCCAGAGGCCAAAGCACCCACCATTTCACCTCATTTGTAATTTAACAGGTTTCTTGTTTACACTATGATGTCTCTTTTAAAGGAAATCCCAGTGGAATTAACCAATACTAAATTTCAGGTGTGGGAGGAAAATGTGCAGCAGAGCATATTTATGCTAGAGACAGACTTTTGTGCTTGGGTATGCTGCAGTGGATATTGCTGGAAAGGGCAGCTTTTCTGCAAAGTTCTGTTATATCCCCTCAGCAGGAAACAATTATCTGTAATACCAATTTCCCGCAGAATTTTGCAAATCCCTCCCTACAGGGATTTCACCTTTCTTTGTTTTCCCTGCACAGCACAGAAAGTCTGACTGCAGAGATACAAAATCAGATCTGAGTCATTTTTATTTTCAGCCTCTGGCAGCTGAAGGGAATAATTTCATTTTTGACTAGAAGGAGATGGGCAAACAGGGCTGGTGATCTGAATCCCAAGAGGACCTCCAGCATTGCCTTCCCACTGCATCCATTTCATGGTGTGATGCCCAAAAGGAGGGGTGGCGGATGCAGCGGTGGGGTCCCTGCTCTAGGGGCATGCCTTAGCAGCAGAAGGGGTCCAAATCCAGGCATGCCAAAGCCCCAAAACATCTGTGGGAAGGAACATTGTGGTAACCAGTGCCTGCCTGGAGGAGGCCCTTGCAGCACCTGCTGTCCCCCCATATGACCTCTGAAGACCATGAAATCCCCATGGCAGAGCCCCTGGCTGTGTGGAACCACTTCTCTTTCTCTATCACCTGCAGTGTTGTGGTGTTATGAGAAGGATTATAGCCATGGTAACCAGGAGTCACCAGTTATTTTCACCAGTTTTCTGCATTTTTTGTCTTTGTGCCTGTCTCCTCTTTCAAAGCAAGATATCTCACTGCACAGCTTCCTGACGGTCTGGGCACAGCCCTGCCTGTGCAAGCAGTCCTGGAACCAACCCACAGCACGTGGAGGGGTCTGTCTTCATCTTCCACCCTGGAGAGGAACTCCGAGCTGAGCTGGGGGATGCTCAGGCACCACACTGGGCAGGACATGCCCAGGGAAAGAGGATGTGTGAGGTTCACAGGGGAGGTGGGCGAACAGAGCAGGGACTCTCTCCTCCAGCAGTTCAGCATATTCAGAGCTACTCTATAGGCAGGTTTTCTTGCATAACCCACTTTGTTCCACCTCTACAGACATTTTTAGAGGTCCTTGATTATGTGGTTAGGGATGCAGGTAGGGTGAGCCTGGGATGGTCCATTTTGTTGTCCCCAGAGTCTGGAAGCCCAGAAGCAGTGGGTCCTGGCCCACTTCCTGGCAGGGATAAGTTAGCAGTTGGATGTTTTAGCTGCACTTCCCACCAAGAGGAGGCTTGTGAGGTTGTGCTGTCAGTCCATCCGCACCGGGCAGCGTGTGGCTCTTCTAGCCAGAGGTGTTTCAAGGCCATGAAGCCCCATGGGTTTGGGACACACAATCAGCTGGGTCTGTCCCAGCACCAGCTGTCCCTTGCCCAGGTGAGTGCTGGCTGCTGGCAGGGCAGGGGTGCTCAAGGCAGCGGCTGAGGCAGCGCCAGGGGCCAGACCCTGCAGGAACCAACCTGACAAGCTCCCACAAGCCACTCCATCACTGTTTGTCCCCGTTCATCCCCAGCTGTTTATTAACTCCAGCCCAGATGACCTGACATTCAGGTAAGCCAAATCTGATTTTCCAGCCCAGGGAGCCCTCAGATCTTTACAGTTTCCAAAGAGATTTCATCAAGGAAAGCAGCATGCCCAGCTGCTGGCTAGAGGAAATCCAGACCTTTGTAAAGCTCTGGCTGAGAAACAGGGAGGAGAAGGAGCACAGGAACAGCCCTGGATACAGCACACGGCTGGGGTCACTCCGGTGAACTGGTTTGGTAAGGCAGGAAAGGCAGGAGGGGCCCAGCCTTTGTGGGTACAAGAGAGATGGACAAAAAAGGTGGAAAAACCTCTGAAATATAAAGAAAACACTTTGTTATTTTTTGAATTGTTGTGTACCTGGTACCAAGGATGGAAAAATGAAATTCAAATTTCTTAAAGGTGTCTTTTCAAAAAATTTCTTTTTCAAAAATTGTAGACTTAAATTACAGTTGTCTTTTTTAAATACACTGCAAAGCACTGGTTCAAAAGCAACATTTTTGTGCAGCAAGTGACTTAAAAAACCCCTAGTGACAAAACTCTAGTTTTGTTCTTCTTTTGGGAAGAACATTTTTAAGTCACCAAAGTCCAAGTAGTTGTGCTCTCCACCGCAGATGCTTTCAGACCTGCCCGAAGCATGTGCATGTGCATGTGGAGCTGTGATTTGCCATTGTTTGGGATGTCTTTGTTGTTGGCCTTGAAGCTGCAGGAGAGCTGCCTTGTTTCCACAGCAGAAGTGAATACAAAGTACTCTGCCATTGTCCAGGAAGTGTGAGTACCACTGAGGAGACACACAAACCCACAATACAGAAATTCAAAGCTATGGAGCAATTCTGCAGGGCTGTTAATGCAATCTGATATTCAACCCTGATCATCCATTTGTATCATGGTCTTTTTACTTGCTAGAATTCTCTAGCAATCTTTAGTTAAAAAAAAACTCCTTTCCCTGTTGAGATCTCAGATGAATGGGGTAAAAATGTCATTTGTGTGATAATCAAGCTCTCCTTCAAGGAAAGGGTAGGATCTGGATAAACTAGCTACAACTTGGCAGTAGTGGGAATTTCTGTCAAAAGTTTGTCTGCTTAATTCCAGAGTCCAGGTGATCACAGTGTTAATTTTGTAGAAGCCAGTAGAGCAATAGCTAAATGAAGATGCCCCACCTTTGCTCTTCTTGCTCTCACTCTGATGAAGTCTGGGAAGGGGGTTGGTGGCACCAGGTCTCGGCATCTTTATAGAGAATTTCTATCTTTCAGTCTCACGGTTTAGTTGTTATTTTAAATTGAATATTTTTAATTCAGTTGTAGCATAGTTGTGATGTCCCATGACATACCACAACATGTACAAAAATCAACAACAGTCCGGGTCCTTTGCTGACTCAGAGCACTCCCAGTTATTTCTGAGTGCCATGGGAGAAGCAGGGATCACAGCCTTCCTCCGCAACACGTCCTGGAGGAGGATGTAATTACTGAGTTGGGTTTTCTGCTGGGCGTGCTCTGACTGACAGCTTGGGCCAACTCAGCTTATGACAACTTCATAATAGTGGAAGCTTATCTGCCAGCACTGCCAGTAAAAATAAACCATCTCCTTGCCTTATGCTCTGTGTAGATGAAAACAGAGTCATCAATGGTCTTGTGTACTTCTACACTAACTCAATGCCCACAGCCTTCCTGTTTTAAAATCAAATTGCAGGATTTTGAGGAGGCTACTCTGTACTGGAGAAGAACAGAGAGCCGAGGCTCAGTGTGTGTGAACGATGAGGTTACAATACATTCATTGTTTGTTTAAATAATAGTTTTTCAAATTAGGTTTGCATGTATGAGTGTAATGTTCTCATTGACTAGAGCAATGCACAATAGACCACCCACAATTTGGGAGGGTGCCATGAATTTGTCCCTCTGTGGGCAGACACCACTTAGTTTTTCATCCCCATTCTGTCACTATATCTTCAATCTGGCCTTACTTGTTCCTTCTAGATGAGCTGGAAGCATATGTGGATCACATAATTTTCTGTGGTGGCCTCATATACAGTTAAAAGATTGTTTCAGATTGCAAGTCCTCAAAGCCTGTAGAGTTGAGACCTATACCACTGATCCAAAATTCAGCTTCAGCATTTCCCACTCATTCAGTGTGGGAGTAACTCAAAATTTATTCCTCTGAAGTCAGAGATTTACATAACTTTAAAGCAGGAATAACTGAACATACCTCATCTGTCAAGGGGGAGCCATGTAGCAGGTTCATTTTTTTATTTTACACCGGGGTCTCAGCTGCTTTGCAGCAGTTTTGTCATCGTCCCTATTACCAGTCCCCCTACATTCATAAAAAAGTAAGTGTGCAGGCAGCCAAATACAATGCAGTGTTTGGAGGAATCACTCCCTCTGAGGTTGCACTGAGATAAAATTACATAACTCAAAGCCACCAAGGGCACAACCCCTGGTTGTATTTCCATCTGGAACATATGTCCTTCCCCTTCCTCCAGCAATTGTAGGGGAGATGCTGGGACAGGTTGTTATTTATGTCAGTGCAAGCTGGTGGTACCAGGCATGTCTCTGTGGTGGTGAAGGGAAGTATTAGCTCCAGCATCGTGCAGCATATGTATGTGATGAGATAATGGACATCTGGCACTGAGTGGCTACTGGAGCTCTGTAAATCCCTTGGCTTATAGTTCTGTGCAGAACAGCTACCTCCAGCACAGTATGTGACTGTATAGGCTGGAGTAATAAATTAGAGAGTGTGTTGGTCCTTGCAAAGCACTGAGCTGCGTAACGCTGCGTTCGGATCCCCAGCTTAGCCCTTGTGCCCAGATGCCCCCAAGGACATTGTTGCCTGAAGAGGGAGGCAGGGAACTCTCAGGTGTCTCTGGATTCCTTGTAACTCCCTAGGGTTTGCTTTTCTGCTTCACATTCCAGGATTTTAGCCAGGCCAAGCAGCTCAGCATCTGCCCTTGGGCTGTGTGTCTCCCACCTGAGACCCTGCACAGGATGTGTGCTGCCTGCATGAGTCCTCCCCCAGGAGAGCCCACAGCCACAGCCCAGACACAGACACCCCACACCACGGCCCTGTCTCACATCGCTGCCAGCACTTCAGAGTCCAGGATGTGCTCACCTTGTTTTGGGCCTGAACAGATGTGAGTGCCACACCTCCCACTTCTGGGACAGGAGACATGAGTGTTCAGGTCCCTGCTCCAGCTGCACGCTGTGCATTGCATCCAGCTGCAGTTTAGGCTACACACCCTAAAACCCTGGGTTATTAACTCAAGGTTATGGTATAGCTATTCTTATTCCAAATCAAGGAGGTTACAAACACCATTAATATTCACCACCTCTGAGAAGACTGAGAGAGGCAAACCCGCTGCAGAACACACAGCACGTTCAATTCTGTGACGGGTCATTGCCAGCACACGATCCCTTGGGATGGGTGCGGGACCAAATTCAACTCTCTCTTGCACTTCCCTACAGCTAAACTGACTTCAGTTTGCATCCCCATGGCTTTATGTGGTAAATCGGTGGGATATTTGATCTCCAGTACCAAGAATAGGAATGAAGTGTCTGATTCCAGTGCATGATATTCTGCAAATATCTGTTTGAGTAGCCAGGTCTGAGTAAAAAAAAATAAATCAAATAGAGGGATGTGGAAAAATCTTTTTATGCCTATAAAAGGATCACTTCAAAACCACAGGATTTTGTATAGGAACCTTTTTCCTTAAATAGTAGAAACAGTCGCTGGGTGCATTCCATCTGTGTAAAAAACGGGGGTTAGAGGAGAGCTGCTGTGTGCAGCAGCAGTTTCCTCTCCTTCTGTCTCTCCCTTTCCTCCCCCTGCCGCACATGTACCTTGTCTTAGCCCCAGAAACTGTGCTGTAGAAAACATGAAAACACTATCATTACAATATATATATTTATACACATAATCAACCCCCTACATATATATATACATGTATTCTGCATATTTGAAGAGGAACTACATGGAGGGATTTTTCTGCATTTTTCAGGAAACATCTTTCCACAAAGATGAAAAAAACTTGTTAGTGGATTTTGTTGGGTATCTAAAACCCCAGCGCAGGCTCCTACTGCAGGCTCACACCTGCAGCCTCCTCCTGCCACCACCAGCCAGAGGCAGAGCAATAAAACCCAGAGCTCTTTGGCAATGGGCCGAATCCTGCCAGGCAAAACCCCGCTGACATCAATGGGATTAGATGGGTGGCTAATCAGGACGGCAGGATTTGTGTCAATCTTTTACTTAGGATGCGATGTCGAGTCCCCCATGGTCAGTGTGGGGTGGCTGGGGTTGTGAAGGCACCGGGTCTCCTCGGGGGTGAGCAGCTGTGGGGGGTGGCACCGGGCTTTGGGGTACCCTGTGTGTCCTGCTGTGGCAAGGAGCAGGAATGTGGGGACATCTCTCCCAAGGCGTAGGACTCCAGTGCCTCTTGGAAGAAGGGTGTTTCCCCTGCCCTTTCCAGCTCAGAGGTCCCACACCAGCAGAGGACAGGAGGGGGAGAGAAGATTTCTGTGACTTTGGGGTTCATTGGCCCCTTGAGCGGGTTTGTCTGAGGGTGGGTTGGGGAAAGGAGTCAGAACATTTCCATCTTCAAACTGGAGACGGGCTTAGTTGAGACTGAAGCTTTTTCTGGGTGCTGTTTACAAACCAGAGTGGTGTTTTAGTACTTTATAAGAACAGTCTTGTGTTCACATTAATGTGATGAAAATGTGATGCAAAGGATCCTCAGGGACTCAGGCTGGCTCCAGTCCATCCTTCCACCCCATGCCTGGGTGAGTCCTTACGGATGTCTGGATAACCTATTCTTACAAAACCTTTAATAACAGAACCTCCACAGTCTCCTGAGACAAAGTATTTCAGTGTTTTACTACACTTACTATTAGGAACATTCCTTAAATCTGCCTTAAATATTTCTTAACTCCCTCCCAGCCAGACCCAGTACACACCCTCACTGAAATTTTAGCATGTGGCTGATATCTGCAGCAGGGACAGAGAGCAGTTTATTCATTTTCTTGTTGCTCTGCCCCTTCTGTTCTTGAAAGCAATTTTTTTCTCCCTTTAGACATCTATTCTTCCATCAAGCCCAGTTTCTTTAGCCTACCTTCCTGCACTACCCTTATACACCTTTCTTGAGGAATAGCAACTCCTTCCATAAGAAAAATCTTTAGGTGAAGTCTCACACTAGCAAGGGGAGCTGAACTGAGGGAAGGAAGATGTCTTACACACTGTATTTCTGTCTGTGTCGTTTACAGTGGTGTCTGGGGGGTTTTGTTTGCAGCAGGATGACATTATAGGTACTCAGGCAGCCCATGACCCATCACAACCTGCAGGTCCTTGGCGCTGACCAGCAGCCCAGGCTCTCATCCCCAGCCTGGCTCAGGGACACTGGGGAGAGCTGTGCGTTCATCCCTCCCAGACTGCACCTTTGGGGTTTTCAATCCCTGTCTCCAATTTGTCATTCCCGCAACCTACAGTCAGCACAACACCTGCCAGAGGTGCAGCAAGCACACTGCTAATTTTTCCATTGCCTAAGCTGTCACTGAAAATGTTGGTTAGTTCTGTTAGTTCTGGGATGAAGGGAGACCCCAAGGTCCCATTCCTGGCACTCCTTCAGTCAGCAGGGAAGTATTGACACCTTTCACATACAACTTTGTAGCGGCTTCACCCTTCCCATAACAGTTGCACTCCAAATTCTCATTTCTGCTCATTTCTGCTGCTTGCTCGTGAAAGGGCTGACACTGTCACGATTGGTAGAAACCAGGAGGGAAGTGTGCTGTGGTGAGAGTGCACACACTCACTCCTGCTCCATGTACTGATCTAGAAAACACTTCCTGAACATATTTTAATGTGACCTGGCAGCAGACCAGGGTAAATGGCATGTTCTTTTTCCAGTGCTTTGGCCCAAAGTGTGTATTTCAGAGGCTTAAAAGAATAGTCAGTCAATTAAATGTGATAAACGAGGCCATTTGTCACCAGCGTTTTCACTTTTCTTTAAACTATAAAATGAGATAATGAGCAGGGCTTGAAGAAATCCTTTGTGGTGTTGGAAGCCAAGGTCACATGACATACAGAACGGATTTTCTGCCTCTCCCATCATGAGAATGCGATCTGACAATACTCCCCCTCATGACACAGAAATCAGAGACAATGTTAAGAGGGAGGGGGAAAAAAAAATCACTAATGGTTGAAAAAACAGTGACATGTTGCAATGAAGATAAGAAAAGAAATGCGCTTAGTTAAGAGCAAATCTACCCCCACTGCAAACTTCCTGTTGTAGGTGCTGGTCAATAGGAACACTAACACAGAGGCAGCTGCATGGTCCCTTCATCTTACAGCAAAGACTCAAGCAGCAGCTACCAACACATCAGCTTCTCAGAAAGAAGACAGCAGAGTACGTATCCAGGGCTGGCAGGGATTGATGGAAAAGGTGGATCACCCAGTGCCCCAGTACAGGGGAAGGGACACAACTGTGATGGGCTGTGTGAGCCGTGGGGTCCCACATGGTGGGAGTCCCGGGGCTTTGGGGCCCCGCGTGGTGGGAGGGTATTCCTCTTGTGATGTCCACAGGTACATCCAGCACACTGGGACACCCCATTCAGTGACAACCATGTAAGCAATGCCATACAGGTATACATGGCATACTGCCCACAAGAGTGGTGGCACTGAGGTGGTGTCTGCATTAGTGCAGGTTAGTATTCATGGCTGGAGGCTAGAGCTGGATATGGATCCAGAGCTGGAGTGTTTCCAGCTCTTTTTTGAAAAACAACGCCTTTCTTTGTGGTAGGTTACCAGAATGTGTTTCCTTCTGCATACTGTTCTTTTCCATCATGTGTGTCTAGGAATTAGGAAACATTTCCTCCAATGTGTGAAACCTCTCTGCACCTGTGGGACACGAACATATTGACTGTATTGGCGGCATCTCGCACTGCCCCATGTGCCATTGGGTCGGTGTTACTTCTGCTCTCTTTTCCCATCTTGCTTCCACCTATCTACCCACTTGTGTAAGAAATTTTTTTTAAAATCGTTTCTCAATCAATCATCAGTCCATACTGAATATATTGAGGCAGGACTGCCAGTAAGTAAGGCTGTGCACAAAAAAGAATGGATTTTTAGGGAGTTGAGAACCACTGACAGTTGGTCTCTACAACCTATGTTTTATTTATGTCTGTACTGTGCTGTTTTGGCAGCATTTGATTTAGTCCTGGGATGAAACCCCTGCCTTTTTGCAAACATGGACAGCCTCACACATACCTCTGACATTAAATAAGTGATACACAAAGAGCAAGGAAACATATATTTTAAGAAAACTATCCAGAGGCACCAGCAATGGGAGGTGTTGAAGTAACTCAAAAGACTAAGAACTAAAATCTTATTAAAGAAAATAGAGGACAGGAGCTGCCAGTCAGGTACTGAACAAGTAAATGCCAAACATGCAGTTGAGCCAATGACTCAGCATCAGGTTAGCCACAAGTCTGTGAGTTTTCAGCTGATAATGACATTTGTGCCTGGCCTTTGGTGGGCTCTGTGTGGAGGAATGGCCTCCTTGGCACCCCAGCAACCCAACAGCAGCAGCCTACAGCCAGCTGCACGCAGGTGAAGGTTTCTAGCACTCATAGTGGCTGCCACAGATGGACTCGATGATCTTTGTGGGTCCCTTCCGACTCAGGATATTCTGTGATTCTATGGTTCACATTAGTGAGGTCTGTGCCCAAGGGTATTTTTCAGATGAGGATTCAAGTGACATGACTAGATCCTGTCCTGTATTAAACTGCTGGCAAGAGCAGTTTGTCTGTCCCTATCCCCACTGGAAGCAGGCTCAGCCCCAGCTCATGAGTTGCCCTGGCTGTGGCTTGCTGAAAGGGTGGGATAATCCTGCCGAAGCCCTTGGTGGGCTGCCCGTTTCCTCTCCTTCCGACTCACTTGCTTCCAAAACAAATTCCTGTTGCAAAAACTCAGGTCCTTTCAACTCCGCATTCCTGCCTGTAACACAATCCCTTTGAAAAGGAGGTGAACTGGTACAACTCAGTGAACTCAAAAGGAAGAAGATCCCAAATAATTGTTGGAAATTATTGGAAACAAATATCGCAAAAGACAACATGTTTCCAAATGTTTCTGAAGCAGTTACCAATGGTCTGTTTTCAAAAGCATGGAGACTTACCACGGGCAGGCAATGGAAATGTGGGAGTCAATGCCAACACCATTCCCTTTCTCATGGCCAAAGCTCCTGGGATGGCTGCCTGCAACAAGAGGTGGTTGTGTGAAGGAGCTTCCCCCATCCAACAGTGAGACAGACCCACCCCTGCAGTCTTGAGCTGTGGCCCAAGGAATGAACCCTCAATCCTTTCTGCAGCAGAGACTTTCTGGCATTCACTTCATTTGTTTGGGTTTAGAGAGGAGAACATGGAGAAGAAGGGGGAGGGTCTGACCTGCACAAGTTCACATTTACAGCTTCGGGAAGATAGTTTCTTTGCAAACTCTTTCCACAGCTTTTTTCTTCCTGTTATCTCTACAGAAGTTTGAGCATCTTTAAAACTGCATTAGCTTCCCTTAGGGAGGCTTCTTTTCAGATCCCTTCTCAGCCTGATTTGGAGCAGGGACATCAAACGCAAGGCAAATATGGTTCCCTGTTAACTTGGATCCGTTTGGAGCTGGTCTGGGCAGTTCCAGCTTGCCATGATGTTCACAGTCGTTCGAAATATTTACTTATCTGACCGACAAGAGAGTTATTTAATAAGTTATGATGTCTGCAATTTTGTGTAAACAATTTACAGTGCTGTGATTGATGCTGGATGCTGTTTGGAGAGAGGCAAGACTGATTGTGTATACTGGGCTTCGGTTTGGAGAGTTCAGACCCAGGACTGGGCAGTATTCTACCTAATAAATAACAATGGTTAAACATTGGAACTCACGCTGCTTCAGCGCTCACAAAGCCACACAAACAGGGCTGAATTAAACCAATCTCCTTTGAGCAGACTCGGCCACGCAAACATCTGGGACCTTTGCAGGGGTGCCTGGTGCAGTGGTCACAGTGCCTGGTTCTGCTTTTGCCCCATGCCTAGGCTGTCCACAACCCTCCAGCACATACTGGGCAGAAGAAAACAGCGGGTTTTGTGGGTCGGACAGGCAGAACAGATGTGGGGCATCACACTTCAAGCTGCTTCTCCTAATCTAGGAGAGTGAAAGTTGGGAAGTGAGTATTACCATGTCCAGGAGGCAGCTCCAGTCCTTGCCAGAGCACAGTGAAATAAGTGGGCTTGCTCCTTTTGGCATCACTTCGGGTCATGGTAAACGGCTGGTTTCCTCAGTCCTGCATTTTTCAGTGCCTTACATCAACTCTCCAGGGGCTCCCAGGAGGAGATGGGATTTCTGCTGCAGTGCTTTGGGTCACATCACCAAAGTCCCTTTTCTGGGTGAATACCTTCCGTTACAGGTGTGTATGATCGTGAGGACATTGGTGAAACAGGTATTCCCACCTCCAGTGGAGCGACACGGAAGTGTGATTGCTCTGGGTTAGGGGTGTGTGCCGCCCGGCTGGTGAGACACAGCTACTGACAAGCACAAGCCCTCATGAGACACCAATGCAGAAAAGAGAGGGCGTGGGCTAATGTCAAACTGAGAGGAAGTCAGAGGTTTTCATTCAGTTCCAACTGGAAACAAGTTGTTTCTGTTCCGAACCATTGAAATGTTTTGTTTCTGGAATTAAGCAACCTGGACCTGTCTGAAACAACAGTTTCAGGATCATGCAGTTCCCTAAAATTTTCTGTAATTTGACTTTCTGACCTGATTGTGGACAAAGGTATGACTCTCTCAGAAGTTCCACTGAAATGGAAATGCCGGCCCAGTGGCTATGCAAGAGCTACCACTGAAAGGCAAAAATTTGAAAGGAGAGGAAGAAAAACTCCTTTCTAGCTACCAAGTAGCTGTTCAAATTGACTGGTAGAGGCAAAAAATTTTAAAAACCCCTTTATTCTATAAATCCTATTTCTGACACATTCACTGTCAAAGGTTGACTCCAGGTGCTGTGAGTAAATAATGGCAGATATTAAAAGGAGGGAATTAACCCTAAAACTGACACAAGATGGCTGGGTGGATGAGAACTGGATAAAGGCTCTATGTACCCATGCAGACAAAAATGTTCTTCCTCTGAACAGAGCAAAGTAATGAAGTATTGATTTGAAATTATTGAACTGTGATACTTCATCCATGTTGCTGATCATGGCCTTGTCTAATGGAGGGAAAAGTACAAGGAGGCCCTTCCCATTCAGACTGGAAAAAGGAAAAATATGTCTGAGACAGACGTTCCACATATTGTAGTCACCATGGGAGGAAAATAGTGCTCAATGCCCTCCTGATGTTCAAAACTGTTTCTGCAATCGTCTTCAGCCAAGAAAAGGCTGATTGATCCCCCAGCTTCACCACTAGTGTTTGCTCTAAAAAGGCTGCATCTTTTCATTTGTTCTGTTGAAATCTGCCTCAGAACAAGAAGGATCTCAAGCAAAATGCAGCCTGCCTCTTCCTCCCAGGGACGGGGCTCCTCCCATCCGAAGACGCTCTGCACTTAGCAAAACAAGTGAAGGTTTCAGGGGCACCTAAGGGACAGCAGGCTGATGGCACCACTCTTGGTTTCCTTGGAGATATATCTTGATGTAATTAATGATAAAGAACTGGGCAAGAATAAAAATGATTCAGAGAAGCTTTGGTATTTATCCCCAGTTTAGCTCCATGATTAAACCCACACAGTGCCTCAAATGAGGAGATGAGCCTCAATTATAGCTATGGAGCAGCATAATAAATTATCTTCTTTGCACTTACTTTATCTGGTGAGTAATCCAATTTATATCCAAACCCATGTTGACTATGAAGATTTCGCCAATAACTGATTCATCAAGACGCTGGAAGGATGTGGAATTAGAAACGCAGAAGAAGGGCTGTAGCTCTCCTCCACTTATTCTTAATTCTCCATTGCTAATCCAGGGAAACTTTTTAACAGACAACATTATATTACCAACACTTTGTTGAAAGTCCACCATTGGCTAAAATTAAATACAAAAATATGGTCTACTAAGTGAAGAGTTCGAATCCTCTCTTTTATGTACAATATAAAAACATTTTTATTTTGGATGGTGAGTCCTTCTTAGATTTGTAGACTCCAGCCAAATAGCATGGAGCATATTGTGTGTTTTATGTGTCTTCAGGGTCTTTTGCTCGGAAAATTCCCAGAGCTGCAGGTTAGAAAGCTATAATTTAAATACTATTGAAAGATATCAGCAGTCTCCGCTTCCCCCCGCTCCCCAGCAGTTTTGATCTGCAGAGGGTTGGCACTGCTGTGTTTCCAGCCTCAGCTGTTGTGTGTGGGTACAGGAGGAAGAGACGGCTCTCCGAGCAGTTTTCCTGCATCGGAAAGGAGCCTATTCCTGGAAGTTACAGGGTTGTTGAGTTCCTGGGTCAGAAACAATACGACTGCTGAAAATCTGCCCTGCGACTCTGGGAGCTGCTGGCACAATTTGAGGGCTGGGTCTATAAGTCCTGTGGAGCAGGCACCGGCTTTCTGAGCTGCAGGATCTGCAGCCCTGGCAGAAAGAGGTGCTGGCCCACAGCACAGTGGTCAGGCAGAAAAGCAGTTCAATTAAATTTTTAAAAAAGCATTTGGGGTCAGTCTTGTACAGCAACTTATAAAGAGCTCAAGGGATGATATTGTTTAAATAAATATTTAAGGGAGATTCCTCTCAATTTAAACACGGTAAGATGTAGGATGTGAAAAGCAGCAGCATTTGAGTAGACATATGCAAGAGACCAAAACAGTCCATTATGAGCAAAGGCATTGGAGGTGGAGCATAAAATTTCATTTGATTCTGTTTCTCCAAGGTAGATTACTGACAACACCATTCCTGCCAATGTGCAGCAGGGGTGCAAACCCTGGCAGTCCTAGCCAGTGGACATGCTGTGCAAGAAAGCCACCCTGCAAGCCCCACTGGCATTTTGCCTGATGAGATGGCTGGGGATAGAAGTGCAGGGTTTAGCTCCATGGGTTGCTGCTACCCAACATGCAGCAGCAGGACCATGTGCCCGAGGAGAAGGGGAAAAATGTGGGTATGGCTGGTCATGCACGACCCATCACGTGTTGGCCAGTCTGTGATGGACACACAATCACAGTCTTGATGGTAGAAGGCTGCACATTGCAACATGGGCTCAGTTTAAAACCCTGCTAAATTTGTTTGAGGCTCAGGGATGGCAACTCGGGTGAGAGTTTATTGTGCGTGGTGGCTACAGAGCTGGAGCCACCTTCTGCAGTGGGATACAAGGAGGTGCTGTCTTCCCTCCAGGAAGACAATGCCAAGGGCATAAACATCCATCTGGTAGTAGCAGAGAAGAGGAGAAAACAAAAGAAATTCACTGCTGAGGGACAAGACATCTAAATAAAAGTGAAAACATACTAACAGGCCATAAGCAGTTAAAAATGCTCAGTGAGTGTGAGGTTAGGAAACTGCGTGTCATAAGTCTCATACATAGACTTGGACTATGGGATTCACAAGGGTGTTATAAATGAATTGATAAAAAAAGGATATGGGGGAATCACAACACTTGTCTCACTGTAGGAAACCTGAATTTATGTCTGGGTAGGGGTTTCCCAAATAGTCTTCACCAGTGCAAAAGGCTGAAATCTTCCTCACCCTGTGCTAGCCTTCTTCTGTTGAAAAATGTAAGGCCTTTGCCTTATCAGAAATAAGTTTTTCTTTCCTGATATGACTGCATATTCATTCCCCTTCTGCATCTGAGTTGCAAGACAATAGAACACAAGTCACTCTTCTAAAGCATCCCTGAACTTGGAGGTTTCTGTAAAGGTCACGTGGCCTGAGTGACACGTATTTCCTGGATGCATCTGAAGACATGGCAGATCCTCTGTATTAAGTAGGGCCTGACTTATATGGGAGAACACTGTTTGGATTACCAAGATGGTCACTACAAGAGTACTCAGACAGGGCTGTATCTTGATAGGAGACAAAATCTGTGCATCCATTCCTAAGCAAACTTCTTTGATGTTTCACCCTAACCCACATCACTGGACAGCAGAATAACACAAAGACAAATTTATATTTGAAGTGCAACTGCAGGAAAGTAGCAACGTTCTCACAGATCTGGGATCAATTTGATTCTCTCAAGCCACAGGATCTGGGGACCTCAATGTTACTGTACAATTGCATTCAAAGACCCAAGATTCTGGCATGGATCAGGACAGAAGACCTGGTCCACACAATCTGTGGAAACAATAGGGTCTGCAAAGTAGGTAAAAACTGATAATCTGGAAAAAAAAGCATTAATTTCTGAGACAAAACAATTCATGATTCACGACTAATTGGATACAAATGAGTAATAGTATTACACAAAAGCCCCATTTTGTTCATTGAGGAACCACAGAATTAATTGCATGTACTTTAGTTTCCAGCAAAGTCCCAAGGCACAGTGTTGTGATTGTTGAACTAGTCATGTTGGACATACTGGTTTAATTCAGACCAACACTGTAGGAAGAGCATGGGATTCTCTGAGTAGGGTCTGAGCCTCAAGTAGGTCAAACAATTCATCAAGCAGTGAAGGTTTTGGGTTAGTGCACATGAGGTAACCTGACTCTTCCCCTGGACTGTGTGCATTGCAAGGAGATGGCTGGACCAGCCAGTATTGCAGATGAGGAGGCAGCAGCTCTTTCAGATCTGTGCAAGAAACCTTATGCATAGAGCTTACTGCTTCATTCCCCATTTGTAATCATCTCATCAAAGTTGTAATAGCAACATTCTCCTGGATTTATTTATTTTGTGACAACTTCCACAAGGACATCCCCAATAAGTACCTCTGGTCCTTTAACCATCAGTCTCCACTCCACTCATCCACACTCATTCAGCACCAGAGTTTAGGGATGTCCATTTTCTACCCTGACCTTTGGAGCAGAAGCATCCACCACTTTTCATTTTCTGTTTCAGTTCTCCTGCAAGTCCCTGCTTAAAACTCCTGCTTGTGACATCCTTGATAAAGACAAGGCTGTTGGTGTGCAGCAAGCACTGCCTGCCACACTGGCCAACACTGTCTCACAGCTTCTCAGAACTCCTTCCTCTCTCGTTGGCAGTCTGTAGGCAGCTCTGATCTTCTCACACTGTTACCACAGCTCCTGTCCTTCTGGTTTTTGTTTCTACACAGTCTCACAGATCTGAGTCCTGGTGTGTGCCCAGGGCTCCCAGGAGCTGATGAAGATGATGGAACTTCACTGCCTGTCTCTGTGGAAGGAGAGGCTGTCCAGGATGCTCCATAGTCTATAGTCATAAAAGAAGTGAAGGAAACCACCTTTCCCTGCCACTCCAGCAGGAGTGGAAAAAGCACACTGCAGCTCCCTACCTTTAATGTGGAAATCATGTCAAGTGGCACAATGAACACTGAGATTTCACCATCTGTCTCCAAATGTTGCATATGCATTGCCTACAAAAATAGGCTGTAAGAATACGGTTACGACTGAAAAATCCATGAGGCAAGAGATGCCAGAATCAGGCCTCCTTTGTGCTATGTGTTATGGTACACTTGTTAATTAGATGAACACACAGTATTTTGCCAGAGGTAAAAAACTTTATCCCATGGTACAGGATGGACTGTCTTCACCGGAGAAGAATTTTGTTTTTTCCCTTAGAGTTCAGTGTAGTCCTAGGCTTTATTTTCTTCCCAAGTTCTCCTCAAGAAAAGTACCTATTTTCCCAAAAACTGGGAATAAAAGTGACACACCTCCCCATAGTATCTGGGTTCCTCACAAGTGTCCCTGAGCTCTAGTACCTCTGTCAAGGGTGTGGTGGTTCTTTAGCCATTTGAACAAAATGGAAACAGAGACAGGCATATAAGCAACAGCTTGACTGCACCAGGCACCGGTTTATCCGGGGTCTGCCTTGGTCACTCATCCCAGCTGTCCCCCACCACAGCGGTGGGCCTTCCCTGCAGCAAGACCCAAGGCCACATCCACCCTTGCAGGTTTCATGGGTTCCCACAGCCCAGTGCTTCAAAGTCATGAGCTGAGACCGAGGGATGACCGAGAGGCATGGCTGTGGCTGGGGCTGCGCAAGCGTTCAGCAGCAGGCACACCGGACATGCTCGCGGCAGAGCTCCCACCAGCTCCCGTCCCACAGCAAACATTCAGGAGCAACCTCTTATGGCACATGCTGACAGTGGGGCAGCCCACAGCTACTGGCTGCAGACTGGGGAGAGCCTCAGCAAGACCTGGCACAGAAGACCCTTTAGGGAGAGTGGGACTGAAGCCAATTCTGAGATGTAGCATTCATATTCCCAAAAAGGGACCAAGGATGGGACAGCTCAGGTTTCATGTCAGGCTCTGGCATATGCAGACTCTCCCTATGGAGTCTCACACCTTGACACCCACCTTCCTGACCTGTTCCCGAGCCCCCTGACTCCTCACTTGTACCATGTACTTCTCATCCCAGTTCCATGCAACCCTTCAGTTTTAGCATCCCAGTACCACACCTTTGCTTAGCCCAGCATCCCCAGGGTCCCTGTCTGCCACAAAGAATCAAAATGTGTTGTTCCCTGCCTGCCTTTCCATTGACCAACACCTCTGCCCTGAGCAGCATGACATGAAGAGCCCATCTTCATTCTGCTCCTAGAGCTGGGGGTGACTCTTGGGCTGCAGAGAGAGGACACAGATAGCCTGGTCCCTGCAGTGCTGTGGGGAAGCAGCAGGATCAGCAGGAACTTGGTAGAACTGACTGCACAGGAGCATTGGGGTCAGCACTGGGAGCTGCTGGGATGCTGGGCTGAGCTCGCTCATGTGGGAAGGAATCTCAGCAGCTTTTGACTGCTCAGCCTTAGCACATTGCTAATAAGTTGCTATTTTCTCCCTTCAAAGGCTATCACTAAGCCAAATTGGAGGAGATTTACAAAGTAGAAAAAAAAAAAATCACATTCCTAGCACAATGCTGCCAAATTTCAGATCTCAACTCCAGAGCGCAGAGGGATAAGAACCATCCAAGGAAAGGATCACCAGATTCCCCCCTCCTGCTTCTTCCTTTCTTTTTTTTCCAGTTGGACAACAATTCCTTTTTCCCTATGCTCATTCTTGGAATGGATGAAACCGGCTGGACAGTTTTGGCTGAAATTTTCCAGAAAAGAACTTAGCCCAAGGCAGACAATCAAGTTGGAAGAACTCAGTCTAAACTATTCAAGTCTGACAAAGCTTTAAGCAGCAGTGAAGGCGGTCCTATAGCAAGACAGAGATGAGTAACCCTTATCACAGGAGCCGCACGCGATCACTCTGACGCACTCGGAGTTATAATTGCTGATGATGCTGCTCCATTCAGGTGCATCTGATCACGACGCAGATATGTCACCAGGAAAAAAGCTTTAACTCAGTCATCCCACTGAGCCTTCCCACACCCCTTCCTACTCGAACAGCTCTTTCCATCCAACAACTGATCATACAGAAAAACACAGTTCCCTCGCCTCCTGTATTTGCGAGCAGTATATGTGAGCTTTGGCTTCTTGGATAGAGGCAGCTGATGCTAAAATGGGATTGCTCTCTGAACTAATGTATTCAAAATTAATAAAAGAAATAAAGCAACACACTCCTCTGGCATGTTCCCATGCATATTTTCCATAAAAGTTAATTTTTCCACAAGAACAAGTTGTGAGTTTGTGGGGGTTTTGCACTGAATCTTGATACGGAGTTTAGAATTCTTGGCACTGCTTAGGACTTTAAAATGACATCAGCTCCACTTTCTATATTGGAATTTTACAGTTCCTGCCTGACCGCATTTCTTTGTTTTGCACATATTCTCTCTCCCCCGAGCCGCCTCTCTGCCACGGTGTGCTCAGAGAGTCGGGAAAAGCGGTGTGCTTGTATTCCTTATAGCCCTGCTTGTCCCTCCCTGTGCCGGGCACCCAAGTGATAAAGCTGCGTTTCTCCCCAAGGACAAAGCAGCACTGTTGGCTCAAGGGATGAGGGCACCTTTTCCAGCTGAAAGGCTTCCCTGCAGTGTGGCAGCTCTGTGCTGAGAGGGACCTGGCATGCTAACTGGGGTCCTCCTCTTTCCTCTGGCCGAGCAGAGGAGTGGAGTGAGTGCTGCCATGTGGAGTGACATGGCTGTGGGACAGCAGGGACCAGGCGAGGCCAGTGACTGCAGACAGGACAACATAAGACCATCCTGTCTTGCTGAGGAAAGGGAAAAAGGAGTGGAAAGCAGGTGAAAGGGAAAGGGAGCATCTCTGAGTGGGAAACAAGGCTTTCTCCAGAAACAGAAAGGTAGCACCTGGAGCAGCATTTGTTAAGTGCTACCTTGAGGTAGGGAGAGTGCAAGTGCCCCCCGGACACACCCACACTGTCCCATGCCTTGGGGCAGGGACGGGCAGCACTTTTTCGAATTAAGCGAGAATCCACGTAACAGTGTTTCCATATTCCCCAGCAGCGTGACCCGCTGTGGTCGAACACCGTGGTGCAGGAGGACTGATGTGGTACTCGGGATTCCCTGCGAGGCACAGCACAGGGCTTTGAGAGTTAACAGACTCTGGCACTGGGAGTACAGTTCCACGGGCATTAGCACAGACATCACACTTGTTTCCTGGATTTCAAATAAAATAAAGATTCAAGGAAAGATGATGCTTTTCTACATCCCCTGTGACTTGGAAGGCAATAAGAGCAAATAAAGTCAGTTAATTATCTGGCAAGCTGCATCCAAACATTCCTGAAAGCACGGTTCCGCCGTTACTGTAAGAGTCACGCTGGAGCGGCATTAGCATATACTCTGTAAACAGACTCAGTGCCATCCTCCAACACAGCCTCAGCCTCCCAGATGGGATTAGAGCAGCTGGACAAACCCAGGAGGGACTATACCTGACAGTTCACAAAATGCCAGTTTTCCTTTAGTCTGGCTTCATCTCGGTAGCACCTGGGTTTGCTATTTCCTACATGCTCAGCTTCTCTAGTGTGTGATGGAGAATCACTGCTCCTTGCTTCTCTGTGCAAGATTTATCATTTCATCATTTCCCTGTTGCATGGAAATAGCCAGACAACCAGAATAACAGTTAAAGATTGTGAAGCCATTTGCCAAACACTTCTTGCTCTATAACAGCAACATTTTTACAATTACATTTGCAACTGCATTTTTGCAATCATGTTTATAAGCTCCTTTACAAGCACATGCAACCGTATACAGAATGCAGAAAATCTTTACCTTGCTTGCCCAGAGGAGAGAGCCTGGTTTCTTCTCATGGATCAAAAGTAGGATGAAAAACAAACCCGAGAAAGACCCTTGAACAGACTCATCTGCTGAGAGTTGTTTAAATCCCAAGCCTGCTCCTGCTAGCAGCTCTAAGTTTGTGCTCTGAATAGAGGCTGTGTTATTTTAACCACAGGATTTCTAGTCATGGGGGAGGAGAGATGGATTAGGTACGTTTGCAATCTAATGCTTCACATTTACCTCAACTGAAATGAACTACTTTTAGCCTGATGTAAATAAGTACAGCTAAGATATAGATTTCAAGAGCCCACTAACCAATTATGCTTAAACTAACATGCTAAATAACTGTGGAAAATTCCAGAGGAATAAGATAACATACTTTTGTGTTCTTTCCTAAATAAAAGGCATGTGTGGAATTTCATGCTAGATACTATGACAAGTGAGGGGCGGCAGATGAACTCTACAAATTAACCTATGCAAGGTGCCATACCTCATAAAACAATATTCCTAACACCTGTTAGCACGGATTTCAGCAGGCATCCCAGAAATTTGCATTTTCATGGCTTGTAAAAAGTACAGATGGGAGGGATTTGAATCTAATATTTCAAAAGAGCAAGTAAAGCTCTCTAAGTTAATAATGCATGATTTTCAAAGGTCACAGGGTCTGTAGTTCTGCGGGAGCACAGACATTACCCCACTGAACTAGTGCCACCTCCAGCAGGGATGTAAGCTGGATACCCTCCCTGCAGCTGAGGGATTGCTACAGAGAGTGTTAAATGCAGGCAAAATACTGTGTCTAGGACACTTGTTCGTGGTTTTGTTGTTTAACCCAGCTCAAACTCTGCCTTCCTTTCCTGGTTTATGGCACTTTGGTGTCACAGCTGATGTGGTTGCAAAGTATGGCTACAGCCCAGGCTTCCATGGCCACCACCCAGGCTGCCACGGTCACCACACAGCTGATGCAAAAGAGATCTCCTCACTTTCTGAGATGTATGATTTGTAAATAAAACACATTCTTAAACTTTGGGCTGAACTGAGAAAAACAATTTGAATGCAAAGCACTAGAGGCTAGTGGACAAATTCCAATTTGTCTTTGACAGCAGAGGCTTCAGGAACACAAGTTTAATTCCATTTTGGATAAAACCTGGCTCTATAAATAACATTATCTTACGTAACGCTCTTCATCCCAAAGCGCTGCCGAGTGCTTTGCAGATGTAATCATCCCTTCTGAAAAACGCGGGCAGGCCTCCCGCCCCGGCCCTGAGCATCGGGGAGGACCGGGGAGGATCGGGGCCCGCACTCCGCGGGAGGAAGGCAGCAGAGCATCCAGCAGCAGCCCGGCTGGCTCCTGTCCCTCGGCGGGAGCTGGGGCATCACAGCCAGAGCCCTGCTCGTGGGGTGCTGGCCGGGAGCATGGGGAGTCAGCTCGCTGGGTCACCCCGGCTCAGCTGAGAGAGCTCACTCTGATGTACAGGTCCGGTGTCTTTACCAACCAGCAGTGGTTCGGAGCCTGTCAGCCAGTCCAGCCTGCAGGCTCCCCAGGGGGACTGGGCACCTCCAGAGATGCCAGCCTGCTTCCCAGGGCTTAGACTGAGCTCTCTGAGCTCGTCACATTGCTTGGCTCAGCCTGACTTCCCTGAGCCTCGGTTTTTGTGGGGTAGCAGTTGGTAACTTGTTGTGGTTTAGCCCCAGCCCACAACTAAGTACCAGGCAGATGCTCACTCCCTCCTCCCAGCCTCTCCAGTGGGACGGGGAGAAGAATAGGAAAAGGGCAAAATCTGTGGGTTGAGATAAGGCCAGTCTAATAATTGAAATACATTTTTCTTTAAAAAAAAAGAAGAATAATAGGAAAAATGCACAATACAATTGCTCACCACCCATGGGTGGTCGACCCCTCCAGCCAACTCTCTGCAGTTTATATACTGAAGATGACATCCTATGGTATGGAACATCCCTTTGGCCAGTTTGGGTCAGCTGTCCCAGCTATGGTTCCTTCTAACTGCTTGTGCATGAGAAACAGAAAAGTCCTTGGCTTAGTGCAAGCACTGCTCAGCAACAACTCTAACATCAGTGTGTTATCAACATTATTCTCATACTAAATCCACGGCACTGCACCCTCTACTAGGAAGAAAATTAACTCTATCCCAGCTGAAACTAGGACAGATCCCAAGCATCTGTGCCACATGCAGAGATGTATGCCTGAGCTAGACACAAAATGTCCCCAAACCTCCCACCAACTTACCTCTGGACCATGAACCAACTTCTCCTTCCACCAGTCGAGCAGCTCGCTCCACCCAAGCTGGCTTTCCTTGGCTGGCATTGTCATAACATCAATTCCACTGATATTTTCCAGCTACAGGCTCTACCTCACCCTTGCATGGGACCCCACACGGAAAGCAGGCATCAGAAATGCTGCCAGGGCAGGGACAGGGAGGAAGCTCCAGCTGGAAGAGCCCAGGTCTCTTGGTTTGCAGATACTGCTATGCCAGGCACCAGACCTGTGCACCAACACTGCAGTCTGCCAGAGAGGACTTCTCTTGTGCTCCCTGTTGCACCTGGATGGGGGATTTTGTATGCACAAAGGAAGTTTCTGTGCTGCAGATGGGTATATTTCTCTTTTTTGCTTAGCTGGTTCAATAGGAAACAGCAGGAGGAAGAGAGGCCAGCAGACCTTGCTCTGCAGGTTGACCTGAAAAGAATCCATTTTTCCAGAGAAACTAAAAACAAAAAAGTGGGAAGGGGGAAAGCAAAAATAATTTTGAATTAAGTGAAAGCTTTTGATCCTAATGCATGATTTGGTTTTTCTAGCTTATCTCTTAGGTCAGACTGTGCTCAATTTACAAAGAAACAGCACTTTAAAAACAAACATAGAGGAAATTTAGAGCTTCATTTCTAAAATGGCAAGGCAAGACATTTCAGCATTCCATATTGCTCCTCTTTCTTTGGGATGTGGAGAAAAGTACTAACAGACGGATGAGTTTAGTGTTTGTTTCCCTTTTTGTCCTAGACATGTCAACAAGTTGAATAAAAATTCACCACCAGTTTCTTTAAGTTTGTATTATGTAAAAAAAAAAAAAAAAAATCAGTCTGAAACCTTTGCCAGAGTTAGGCTCTGACAAGCATCCAGCGTTTGGAAGTCAAACACCTGCCTGTTGATTAAGTTTTTTATTTTTCTCTCGTGCCTTGAGGCAGCTCAGACCTACTCCCTGCCTGATGTATCCTGCTACATTACAGACCACGAAGATGCTCCCTCCAAAACAAAGACAGCTCTGCAGTTCCCTTTCTCTCTTCATCCAACCCTAACATTATGGTTCCTAGCTGGAATGGCTGTTTCCCAAGTGTAAACAGCAACAAGTTATTCCTGGCCTGTGAGAGGAGCGTTCCCTTTCAGCAGCCTCTGTGCGATGCTGGATATTTCTGCACTGTAATCGCACTGGCTGAGGTCTGGAAGCTGCTGTGCTCACCTGCCTCCCATTAAAGCCTGCAGAATAAAACACAGCCCGTGCTAGAACTATTTAGGGATTCAATTTTGCACTTCAGTCAGCGTTTGTATGAATTGAGCAACAAATGAAAGGAAATGTGAAGCACAATGAACTGTACAATGAAGTACAATTGAGCAGCATCAAGAACTCCTACACTGGCCACTCCTTTTGAGATAATGGGATGAAGAATTCATAACAGACGTTGTTGATGGGAAATTACATTTTAAAGGAACTTGAATAGTTGCTCATCTATTTTGCATGTTTTATTCCCTTTTTTTATAAAGTGAACTGAAAACTAGAGGCAGAAAGTTTCTACTTCTTTTGAATTAGGGATCTGCTTCTAGAACTGATACTGCCAATTCACACTATGAAAGGATCTTCCATTAGGATTCACACAAAACTTCATGATTGATCTAGAAAACACAAGCTTTTGGGGAAAAGAGACCATTGGGAATGGTAACAGACCACATTTTCACACTTCTGCTCTACAGTTTTGACATCTGGTACTAACTTCTGTTGTAAAAGAAAGCAAATGTTTTCTTTAGTCAAAGTACTGCAGGAACTGAGGCCCTGAACCAGCCCCTCACAATATCAAGGACCATAAGACACAAAATTGTGATAGTTGTCAAAACTAAAAAAAAAAAAAAGAAGAAAAAACAGGAAAAAAGTGAATTTAAGCTCATGCATGTGAATTCTTTTCTTTCTAGATTGCAATGCTTGCTTCTGTTCTGTTTTTTTCTAAAGTGACACCAATCACAACCGCCAGTGAACATAAAACACCAAATGATGTGACAAGCTAAAATTGAATGAATTTACAGTTCATTGCATGTTAATCCAAGGAATTCCACCAAAGAGCTTCCCCTTAATTGTAGTGTGTGCACTTCTGTTACAAGCCCAAGGGAAAAAGGGTGTGTGCTCAGTTTGGGGGATCCAGCGCTGTTGGCTGCCACTGGAGGGGCTCTGGCAGCCATTGACCCTACAAGGGCATTGCTTCCCCTTTTTAAACCCAGCAGGTCTTACCCCTACCATAAGGAAGTTGCACCCAACCCATCTAGAGGAATCTCCCAGTTAATGGAGTGTGGACTCTGACCTTCATGCAGGGTTATGTGGGAGACAGCTCAATGTAGGCAGCCCCAGGCACCCATGGAGGGGAGATGGCAGGTCCAGGGTACATGGAGTGGGGGCACCCCCAAGCCTGGCCCCAGGAGATCCAGGTATGCAGAGGAGGTGCAGGGACATGCTGGTGTGGGCTGAGCCCCACAGCCAGGCCCTGCAGGCTTTGCCAGGGCTCTGGCATGATGAACAACTTCCAATCAATCTCCTTCTGGAGTGAATACTTGTGGAGGAAGGTTTAAGTTTAACAGCTTGCCCCTGCTTCAACAATCAACTTCATTTCACAAGGTGGAAACTTCTGAAGTTGTGCTGGGTGTTAGTACGTGAGTACTGGACAAAATCTAAAGTATATCATAAACAACCTGTAGTGGTGCAGGCTGTGCTCACCCTGCAGTGCTGGATCACAGGGAACTGCAGGACTCTGCAGAGGAGCAAAGGATTAAATTACTCCAAGATGGACCTGCCACTGACAAACCCACCAGTGACAGTGGGTAGCACCTCTGGGATAACATTATTTCAGAAGGGGAAAAGTTTCCTGGAATAACGGCAGAGAGGGAGAGAATATGTGAGAGGAGCAACTCTGCAGACACCAAAGGTAGTAAAGAAGGAGGGGGAGGAGGTGCCGCAGGTGCTGGAGCAGATTCTCCTACAGCTTGTGGTGCAGACCAGGGTGAGGCAGGCTCCATCCTGTAGCCCATGGAGAACCCCACACTGGGGCCCAGCTGCAAGACATCAGGATGAAATCCCTGGTTTAGCTGGTGCATTCAATGAGACGGAAGTGAATAACAGAGGTCCTTGTTCAGATGGAGGTGGTGGGGGACATTGTGGAGAAAATGGAGAAAAAGCAGGCTGAGAGGAAAGGAACACAGGGTTTTGTATCAGGAACCTCAGAGGTCCTGAAAATAGAGGCTAATGATGAAAACAGCAGAGCTCTTTCCTGAACTCAAGAAAATGTTGGTATTCAGACAAAAGTGTGATGGTTTTTGTTAGGCAGTGGTTCCTCTTTCTCTCACACCCAGGGAGCCCAGGGACCTCTGGCAGGTCCCAGTACCATGGATTGGAAAATGAGCCATGTTAGTGGAAGGTGACACCACACAGCCAGTGTAGGGTGGTCATTTTAGTTTTTCACTCTGTGCCATGAAAGCAAAATGCAAAACCAGCCACCTGAAAGGGAGCAGGTCTGGGCTGATGGCTGCTCCTCTGGGAAAAGGAGTAACTGCTGCAAATGAAAGCAAGGGTGGGTCTGACATGAATTGGAGTCCTGTCCTGTGGTCTCAGTGGCTCCTTGGCTATTTTTATGTGACAGCACTTGACGATTTCAGCAAGGCAGGATGTATTCATGAGGCTGGGAGGGGAAAAAGTCTGTTTTTAGTGTATCCAGAACTGCAGCCTGCATCCCTAAAAAGTCCTGTATTGGTGTGCTTTGCCTTCAGCTACTTACCTGCAATTATTTCTGTTACAACTAGCCAAGTGGCTGTCCAGGATGCAGTGTGAAACCCTGTCTGAAAGAAATGCTGAGCCAGAGATCCTTCCGAATAAAAAGGCAAAAAGTGTGGCACCACCACAGTGCTTACCCCTCACACTGCCTGCAGAGCAGCGCTCAAGCTTTGCCTTTGTTTTCTACAAGAAAACTACCTGAACATGATATTATAAGACTTGGGGTAAGATGCTTCACCAACCAGCTCACAGGCATTCTCCAAGCCTTCATCTCACCTAGCAGCCCCAAGGAATTTATTCAAAAGCTATGAAGTGTGCATGGAAGTTCTAAAACTGTACTGAGCCCCAAAGCCCTTTGCACTGTTCAGGGTGAGTAGGATGATGTGGGGCTGTCTCTAACTCATTACAGTCATATCAGCCCTGGTGACATTTCCTTTTGGAGAGAATCATAGAACTACAGAGTGGTTTGGGTTGGAAAGGACCTTAAAGATCATCCAGTTCCAATCTCCTTGCTGTGGGATCTCACTAGACCAGGTTTCTCAGAGCCCCATCCAATCTGGTCTCAGAGCTCCCCCAGAGAAACATCAAAAGGCCCCTAAGGATCTGCAAGGTCTGCTTTGAGCTTCTTTTTTTCTTTTTCTTCCAATCTAACACAAGACAGCTAAGCCAGGGCTAAATCTTGTCTTTTCGAAACAAGTAAAAGGCTTGAATAACATACTTTGTCTCAGAGATGAGGATTTGATCCACAGATGCATCGCAGACTCCCTGCATCACTTTTGGCAAATCACCTTTGATGGATTTTCATATACTTGGCACTAAGGCAAAGTTGTTATAGTAACTATGTGAGGCAAGATCCCCAGAAGAGCTCATTTCCCCTTGTCCAGAGTTCTTTGGATAAATTAGCCCATTATTTTACTTGCTAATGGAAGCTCATCTGTTCTGAAAACCTGCCCTTACTTGGCAGCCCCAAGTTCTTAGGAAATTTTATCCCCACACCTCTCTGTCTCCATTCCCATCTATATACTGAAATAAACTATCTTCCCTTGGAGCCCTTTGTCTGGCTTTTGTGTTCCAACCATAAAGGTGGTTGGTGTGACCTCCCTCGTGTGAGGTGTCCTGACCTGTTTTCCATGGCAGGGCACAAACCTTTGGCACACATCTGCCTGCCCCTGTTACACAAACACACACTGTTGGTAACAGGAACTGAACTTTAAAAAGGAAGCTGCTCAGAGGAAGGACACTGGAAAGGGAAATCAAACATCGTGTTAGATTCCACTTTGATGCACTTTAAACTGTTTTCTCTTGTAAGATCCTCAGTGTTTGGGACCTATTTCTGCTGTGTGTACTTGGAGGATTAGAAGGCACATTTTTGCAAGAGTCAGTGTAAATCCTCTTTGGGTTTTTAATAATGAAGATGAATAAGGATGAGCATGCTTTCTCTAGGGTAAGCATCAGAAGGAGCAAAACACCAGGAGTTCCCAGGAAGTAGAGAGAAATTGCAGTTAAGGTCAGAGAAAACTGAACTTTCCTCAATTTTATGGCCATAGCAATTCTTGATTTTTTTCTGAAGCTCATTTTTAGCACAGGATTTTTCAGGTGCTGGAACTGCTCCTTTGAGCTATGGAAACTTACTCACAATCAAAGCCTCAAAGACAATTATGCTCAAATTATGCACTGCCCCTAGCAGACCAAACTCATTCCTACCTGTTCACGTTCCAGAAAGCCAAGCCCCACACTGTGGATGGGCACTGATTTTTAGTGCCCAAGTGTTCAGAGGTGATGGAGAAAAACGAGGGTATTTTTGGCAAAGTTCTGATAATGAGACTCAGATTTGCACTAAGGCCAAAAAGTTCGTGGTAACCATTCCCAACAAAAGTTACAAGAAAGCATGGTAAAATCAAGGAGAACAATGCAGCGGCTGGCAGATGAGCTCCATCCTTCACAGGCAGTGATATTTTTGCAGTCTTGAGTACCTTGTAGAAAGTTGTGCCAGTAGCTTCTTCTAAAGCCAGGGCATTTGGCACTTTATGGGCCAAATCCTGCTCTGAGACTGTGCTGTGGATGTCCTGGCATTACCTGCCAGGCAGCTCACCACGAAGAGCTGCTGATGGAGTCAGGGTCAGCCCTGTCTCGTGGTTGTGCTGTTTGCACCTGCCTGCAGCAAGTCAGAAAACTCACAGAAGGCCACAATTCTTAACCTTGGCACTGGTCAGTTCAGTATGAAGAAAGCATCCCCAAAAGATGAACAACTGCATCCATGTTCCATGTCCTCACACTGCACGGAGCTGCACTCCTGCGCTTGCCCCCACACTGCCATTGCAGTGCCAGCTTTTGCTGCCAAAGCACCACTCCAGACACAGTCAGGGGGGATTCCTGGACAGGGGCAGCGCTGCAGTGAAATTTCCCATCAAATGAAGTGTTTATGAAGACAGGAGTGGGAACATTTACCTGAGCAAACCCAAGGTGCAAATTTCTTAGTTCCACGTTACCCCTTTGCACAGATGCTCCTGAGTTTGAAGCTGGTTTTGTTAACCTTTAAGTAACAATCCAGAAGGGTTTCATTCCTTACCACCCTCTTTGCAATGCATTTCAGTTCTCTACAAAAAGCCTCATCAGGGTGTTCTGGGCTATATACAGGGAATGGCCTGGACACAGAATCTTTCGCTTTTAGCAAATCTCTTCAAATCAATTTAAGACAGGAGCATTTTGGAGCTCTTACCCTCTGAGAACTACTTGGCAGCTCAAATGAAATGAATTAGGCCAGGCTGCAGAAGATGTGACGTTGTCACAGCAGGGTCAGCAGCAGCCCTAGACAGCATCCTGATCCCTGTTTGCAGATGGGGTGAAAAAATCCACTACACCCTGTCCTCAGCCACAGGAAGAGATGAGTGAGATGTCACAGGCACTTTCTTCTCAGAGCACCACTGGCTCTCTGGGCACAAAGGCAAGCTGCTGTGCCCCGCTGCTGCTTGGTGGCTCCTCCGCCCACATGTGAGCAAGCCATGGCCCAAGGATGTCCAGGAAGAGGAAGGCAAGGTGCTGTGCTGCCAGAATTCAGGCCCACACAGCATTTTCCATTATTGTTCAGATTTGTGTCCTTGGTCTCATTATAATTTTTCTTTTCCATTTTGTTTATGTCTTCCTTTGAAGGAGATACAGTTGCATTTGTTATGAATTCTCAGAAGCAAAGCAGTTAACCGTTGATTCTTCCAATGCATCTGTGTATGCTGGTATTCCATAATGACTATAAACAAGGTTTTTTTAAGGATTCTTATTTGAGGCAGAGGAGAAAAACAAACTTTCACTATGGGAAAACTCATAAGATTTGAACAAGCTAGCTTAGGAAAGCTCTGTTGCGAGGAAGCAGAGATCCCTTCCTGGTTTTCCTGCACAAACCTAGCTTCCCTTGGAAGGCTACTTGGAGGAAAATGGGGAGGGGGCCCTGAGTCAAAACCAGTTCCTGTTTTCAGCCCTGAAAGTGTGTGAGCTGCTGTGGAGTTCCAGGGCCCTTTGGTGTGGAGGGGCTTTGTAGCAAGAACCCCCATGACAGAACGAATGGGTTTTAACCCCCCTGGCTGCTGCAATCTGTCAAAATCAACACATTCCTGAAGAACATTCCCATTTTGCCCAACTGGTATCTTCAAATGGAAAAAACATTCAGCTGGAAAATATCCAACTGGATCTAGTCCTCACAATGCACTGCACTGACACACTGTTTACCCACTGGAGGCTGGCATAGTTTTCACAAGTAAATTAATCCAAGAGGACTCTTAAAAATTAACCACAGCCACTGTTGGAATATTAAGACAGCAAAACTCTGTGCATTGAGTAACCAGGCAGTGCCATGAATGTGACCGTAGCCAGTCCACATCAGCTGTTGTGATGATGATGTGAACTCAACAATAACTCCAAGTCCCATAGACACCACGCCTGAAAGCAAACCTGCTTCTTGTCCTCCATTTAGACTCAACTGCTGAGAAAAATGGCAAGAAAAAATTGCATTAATTAGACACCCACAGTCCCAACCTCCTTTTTACTGCCCCTTCATGCCTCTTAAAAAAAGGAAACATAGTGTTGCCTGCATCAATCTGAAGATAAAATCATTTTTGGACTTAGGAAACCAAAGATCAGAGCTCTTTTTTAGTTTCATTTCCTAAGAATCCCACAGATATGAGATTAATCATAACATTGCTTTACAATACGTCACCCAAACTTGAGTTTCAGACTTTTCAACTGAAATACTTTGTTTGCTCCATTTTACAGTTAAAGGAACAGAAACAGGGGAGGTTAAATTGCTGGCTTTAAGACACACTGTGGGTCATTGTCAGATTGATGACTCAAAGAGCAGCTCTTGACCTTTGCCCGATTCATCTGACTCTGCTACCTCAGAAGTTCACAGCAGAATAATGAGGGTGATATGGCTGGTACTGATGGTCTTACCAACACCTGCTCAAAAACACTGGCAAATCCAAGTTCACAGAATTTAGCACTAAACCAAAGAGAATGCCTGCCACAGCCAGGATCCAAGCACTGTCCTTGCAGTGACCCTGCTCTTTCCACAGCTTCTGTTCTCCATCTGCTGCAGTCTTGTGCTGTCACGGTGTGTTGTCCTCTTCCTGCTCTGCTCTCCTACCACTGGTCCCTTGAGGCTCTGATAAAACTCGGGAGGGGCTGCTAAACGTTCAAGAGGCTAACTGGATCAAAATGTGAATCTTAAAAATGAAGGATAATCCTCCCCCTGCAAAAATGTGCCTCTCATCTATCCAAGTGACAGCACTGTGATGCTCGAGGGATTCTGTGTTCGCACCTTGTGTAACAGGCTCTGGCTTTTCTTTAATACTCCAGCTCCTGGAATAATCTGATTATGTGAAAATGCCTGATGTGAAAGTTTATTTAAGGAAAATATTAGTAGCTCTCCTGTTTGAGGAGAAAAGCTCAAACATATGAAACTAAGGGGATCAAAATCCAGGAGGCAAATTAAAGACCTGTAGGATGATTTCTCTCATCTCCCCACCTCAGCTTGCCCTTGTTCCTGAGGTGCTGTCTCACTTGTGAGACCTTTGTCTGCCCATTAGGAAGCTCTCTAAACCACAGGCCGTGTGCACTTCTGTGAAGTACAATTAACACAATATATTAATCACAAGTCAGCATCAGGCTAGACTGGCATCCCACTGCACGACCAGCTGTGCTGGAAGGGGCACACACAGGCTGAGCTGATGGGGGAGGCTGCACCAGGAGTGAAGCATGGGGTGGAAGGTGTGCAGTGGGACCACTGCTGGGGACTTGGCAGTAGCCCACTTGGTGGGGGCAGTGGACGTGGTACAAGGAGTGTGAGGAAGCACAAGTTACCCAGCAGGGACAGTGAGGTTACACTCACCCAAGTACCCTGTGGAGGTGTCTCCTGAATGTTAGTCCTGCCTTAGACAAAGCCAAAGTCCCATCCTCCAACCAGGAGCATGTATGCTGGATCCTCTTTTATCCCATTTCAACCAGAAAAAAACCAAATTGCTCTTTAATTTCCCCCCAGAGCATTTTCTTCTGCATGCTCAGCCGGTGGTCAGTGCAGAGAAGAGCCAGCAGCAGAGGTGGTGCAAGCAGATGTTGCTGTTAATGTGCTTTGAGGCAGCGCGGTGCTCGTGCTGCACTGGAGACTTGTGGCGTTCCTCATCAGGCTCACTGCTGGCTGTCTCTGTGGGCAGTGCCTGCTGGGCTCCACAGGGTGTGAAGGCAAGGCTGCCCTGTGAGCTGCTGGCCATGCTGGGGAGGCCGTGCTGCAGGCAGCGAGGGGCTCAGGAGGGTGCGTGAAGGGCCCGCACCACCAGCTCCTGCTCAGGCTGTGCCGGCGAGGGGACTTTGCTGCATCACTCTCAGCATCTACAGCTTCAGCATCCCCAGCAAGGCTGGTCTCATCAGACAGCAAGAAGAATCTCACTGCAGAGAAGATGAAAACCCTTAATCATTTCCTTGCACAGATGATTTTTCGCATGAGGTTTCCTTGTCTGAAGCTCAGCCATCTGCTCTGGTCCCGCAGGGGCAGGATTAGCTGACCCTCAGGGCATGCTGCAAGGCAATTTGCTTCCAGGGCTTTCCCTGAGGCGGTGGGGAGGGCCATAGCTGCAATCTGCAGTGTGCCCAGCTAGGGGGATGCAGCACTAATAAACAACACTAATTAGATGCTGTGGTAGTGCTTGAAGCAATAGAAGGAGACAGCTGCTCTCATGCGCTGGGATGCTGCACCTTCACTGTGTCTCTTCCAAGCAGCTTAAATCCAGCCACGGCCTCACGGCCCCCGAGCATCTCCCACTGCTCACAGAGCTCCCCACAGAGAGGAAAGGCTGGGGCAAGTGCCCCAAGAGCCAGAACTGGGAAGTGAAATGTTATCTCCCAGCCTCCATTCGTTAGGGGTGTTCCTTACTCCAACCTCTGAGCACTTCCCAAACACGTCCTCAGCATTTAGCAGATGAGGAGCCGATGAGAGGAGAGCAAATGACTGGTCCAAGGTCATGCTGGGGGACTCTGCTTGTACCCCTGGCTGAGCTGGGTTCCCCCAGCATAAGCAGTAAAGCTGTCCTTACTCTCTCCTGTATACTTGGAGCATTATCAATGTAAATTCTTTCACTCTCCCATCTCCTAGAGAAGTCAATTAGCAGTGACACTAAAAAAAAAGGCCCCAGGAGTTCTGCCAGTTTAGAAGCAGACATGGCCAGGCTGATCAGACAGAGGAAGAGGGCCAAAAAAACAAGTGGTCTCACTGGTCACATCTGCAGCTGGTGAACAAAAGGATGTTGGGCACTGCAGGGGCATCCCCAGCCCTTTGGGGGTGTGTCCTGGCTGGTGTCTGCTGCTGCAGCTGTACTGCAGGATGGCTGTTTGTTTTGATGGTTATTGTTCTGCATCGATAAACTAATGTGTTTCCCCCTGTATTTTATTTATTGATCTTTCAGAATAACAATAATAGTTTTGAAAAATGTAATTCCCCTTATCAAGATCAGCTTTTTAAAATATCCATATATTTCAACATAGTATTGGAAAATATCAATATAATGAAAATGTTGTGTTTGAAAGCTTATAACCACCACTACAACTTTGGTGAAAGAACAGCAGCTAGGTATTTTGGGCCTGGCAGTTACATTCCTGGGAGTGCCTTGCAATTCTGTATCTCAGATTTGCAGTGTGACAGCACCTTTACAGGCAAGGTACTCTTGCCAGAATGGTGAAGGGACTTACCGGCAACAAACATAGTTTTTACTTGTTCACATTGGAGGACTGACAGCAAAACGAAGCAAGAAAGATTTTCTTTCCCCTTCCTTTCTCCTTCTAATTTAAACAGGAGGAAGCCGTCTTAAAATGACTTCACTTCAATGTGAGACTGGAAATTGTTTAAATGACTACTGTAAGGAAAAGAACAAAATAACAGAGAAAGGACACCAGGAAAAAATGGTGCAGAAAGCAAGCAACATTTTCTTTTTGTTGTTGGTGTAATGGACAAATTACACATGTGTGTGCTGTTGGTAGGGCTTTTGGAGATAGGACAGCTCCTTCCAGCCAGGCTGGTAATCTCACCCCCTGGAGGCGTGGTTTTGGATGGAGGTCTGGTGCCACAGAGACAGGGTCACCTACCCCTCCATGACACGTGATAGGGTCTGCAGCAACCCCAGAAATGCAGGACACACTGAAAAGATCTTTCTTGTGTGCTTTACAGGACTCCTTCCCACCATGAGGAGGCTACATCCACGAGTTGTCAGGCACTCCCCTAAAAATAATGTGGGTTTATGCATTGTTACTCAATAGCTGAAGGATAGCAGTGGACTGCACATGCCCTAAGTGCTCCTCTCTCCAGAGGCGACACGGCTCTGCTGGCATCTAAGTCCTTCTGGTAGCAGTGGGAGGGAGCAGCAGCGGCAGCTGATGGTGGTACCCTGGTTGCAGGTAGCTCGTTTGTGCCCCTTGCCTGGGTGTGAGGAGCTTGGTTCAGCTCGTTGTCACCATGCTTAATTCTTGCCAATGAGAGGTGGGAGGCACTTGACCTCGCTGTCAGAAAGCCGGTCCTGTGGGACCAGAGCCATCTTCCCCCTTGCATGTCCTTGTTTGGGTGGACACCAGATGGTGCCAAAGGCGGGACAGGGTCGAAGGTGGGTCAGATGCTCAGTCATGAGAAATGTGCTGCCAGCCCCACAGCAGGGGAGCACCCACCTGCCTCCACTCCTTTCCTCACAGATGCATCACCCCATGAGGCTTCTCTGCCTGCTCATAAGCAGGAACCACAGAGAGCAGTGCAATGGCTCCCTTGCAGCATGGGATTCACAATTCAACTGGGAACTGGGAGTTTTACCAGGATAAGGACTGAAGCGACAAGGCCCTATTTTGGCAAGAGTGGGATTTAGCAGCTGTCAAGCGTACTGACTTGGAGTAGAAAAAGCTATTTGTGTAAAGCCATTACGAAAATTGAAAACAATTTAGCACTAATGCCTACATTTCACTTCCCTCTCAGTGGAAGACATAGGGAAAACTCTGTGTGCTCTCAGCTTTCTGTTTAAATGGGCAAGTTTCCTTAGGAAAAATCTCTGGCCTGCTAATAGCTAATACAGAAATGCTCCACTTTCTCCCAGCTGTTCTTCAGCTCTCCTTTCTAGTTAGATATACAAATGGAATTGAAGAAAATCCAGCTACAAAATGATTGCTAAAACCTGTTGTATTTCAGGACACTACAGCCTTGTCTGAAACAGATTTTGCAAAAACTTTGGTTCTGGCAAACAGATAAGCAGGAGCTCACTCATTGATACAGAGGATTGAAGTATTATTTCACTGGAATGTAAAGCTGGGGTTTTTTCCCCTCTATAAAACAATTCAGCTAACCAAATCTGAGAAATACAGGAAATCTCAGTTTTAAAAAATACAAATGCAAATATACCTTGACAGTTCATCATCCTTGAATCCCTCCAGGGTAACAGGCTTCCCAGAGGTCTTGCCATCATTACACAAACTCAACAAAACCCATAATATCCATCTCAGGGACACTGATAGTGAATGTTACAGAGATGGTTTACAAGGTGTCAGACAACCTTTGACAAGTGTCTCATGCTCTACAAGTGGACAGAGGAGAGCAGTTCCATAAAGGCACCCTCTGCTCATGGCCTCAGGATGAATATAAACACTAACTGGAGAGGTGTTGCAGAACACTCACCTGAGGATACACAGCAAATTCAAAAAAAAGAGACAGAGAAAGAATGAAAAGGCTGCAAAACCAAAGTGGATCTTGAAGTAAAATGCAGGGCTGGAGTCAGGGGTATCAAGGCTACCAGAGCATAAGGGATCACAAAAGAAAAAAATGTATGTGGTGGTTTGTGTTTGGGTAGTGGCATAGGGCATACACAGGTAAAGGAGAAGAGAAAGAAGTGAAATTCATTTCAAAATAGCAAACATGTCCCTTGGAGGACCTGTGAATCATCCAGAGAGCAGGGTTTGCTCTGTTCGCTGCCATGAAACAGCCCATCAGCTCCCTGGAGAAAATCCTCATCAAGGAGCTGATTTTCAGTGTGACCTTGAACTGAAGTGTGTTAACCCTGGCCCAGAAGTGGTTTCCTCCAGTTTCTGGAAGTGCTGCAATGGGAAAGTCATTGAAACAGTCATGGGCACTCAGGAAACCCCATCAGAGGGCCTGGCAGCTCTAGCTTGGACCAAGAGTTGGAAAACAGGTTTTATTTCCAGACCTGAGAATAAACTGTTGTGTGACACTGGGGAAGGCAATCCACCCGTCTCTGCTTCACTTTCCTCATATGTAAAGTGAGCATAATTAACATTTGTGTATTGTTCTTTCTGTTCTACTAATGAAAAGAATAGACAAGAGTCCCGTATTATTATTGTTATTATTAAATAGGCAATTAATTAGAGAGCAGCCCAGATTATTAAGCGCTTTAAGCCAAGGGTACTGGCTGTCTTTCCCATGTGCTGCACGTATGTGATGCTGCAGAAATCCTGCTCTCCCTGCCAGTGTGGCCACAGGGCTCATGGACACGCTGCCTGTGAGCTGGGAGCCACCACCCCAGTCTTGGAGTCACCACCGCAAGCTGGTCACATCAGGCAGGGGATCTCTTGAGGAATGTATCACTGTTGGTAGCTCAGGACAGAGGAAGATAAAAGTTTGTGTGTAGGGAACACCATGAAGCCCTAATGAAGGGCCAATATCTAATGAGCTCTACCCAACCCACTGGTTGCAGGGACAGAGCGGTGATGTGCTCTCGTGCTCTCCCTGCTGGTAGGATTTCTATAAAAATCCATTTAGCATGAAAATCCTTTCTCACAAATCAGTATGTAATGTCAACTACAAGCTACCTTAGATACAGTTGTATTACTTTATGAAGGACTTATGAGGACATTCACAAACTGAAGTAACATAACTGACCTGACTCTGCTCTCGGCTTGGATTCAGCCTGAGGCTGCTGCATTATATTAGCTCAGGTTATCTGAAAAGAAAATGCCTTTGACAATTGGGGTGGATTTGAATGGCCCTGCAATATACACAGTTCAGTGGAAATATGAAAGAGCTTTCCTTCCCCTCTGTGGACTCTGCCTTAGAGACAGGCAGACACACTTCTTGCAAGGGAACATTGCGCATATTGATATTTGAGGTTTGCTCTTAACTCACTTGGCCCACCCTTTTCTGTCTGTGCCACTCTTTACAGCCCTCACCCAAACCTTCTGCCTTGTCTCCAAGTCTTGGTCCCTGCAACGAGCATGTTCATGCCCTGCATCAGGCACCAGAGCAAAGATGGATTTTTTAAAATGGGTTGTCTTGTAGTAACAGCTTCACTCTCAATATTCTCCCCAGTTAGTCAGGAAAGTATGATGTCTTTATAAAAAAAGACCTTAAGCCTTAAGCTTTGTCTTTGAGAAAGATGTATGTAATAGACTGTGCATAACAATGCAATTGACTTAGCGGGTATTATCCTTCTTAAAGATTGCTTTATATTTCAGGATCAATGCTAATTGCACACACAAGGAAATTACTGGAAGACCAAAGGCTCAAATCTACCAGACCTGTATTATGAGGTGACTGGGGGAATGCCTTTCCCCAGACTCGCGTTCAACAGCTGTTGCATTGGTGGAGATTTTTTTAGCAAGGAAAGAAGCACCACTGGTTGGGAACCTTCATCACCTTAAAGACTTTTCTTCAGTAGGTTGTTTGATTTCCTTTTATCTTCACCTCAATAGACATGTTTCTAAAACAAAACAATCCACTTTCCCATGGATTGGTGATGAATAACATATGGAAAAAAATAGCAACAACTACTTGCAGAAAATGATGGTTTTGTTTATCTCTTAAGGAGATTCTCTGCTATTGAAGAACTGTGTAAAAGCAAAAGCTAAGACACCGCTGATGGAAAGTCAGTATGGGATGAATTGGTAGTAAAACTAATGGGGAAAACATTCAATAGAGGCACAGGAATCACTGTAAAACCAGGCCAGGAAGAAAAAAAGTCAGCAATTCTGTGACAGTGATGTTGTCTCATATTAATATGTATAATCTACTACTACTTTTGAAGCAATATGAATATACAAACAGGTTGAAGTTGCTCCTTGCCCACATGAACACGAGTGGTAGGAGACAAGACAGCAGGACTTCAGCATGGCATGTCCCATGGGAGTGCTGTGGGCCTGGAGCTGGGTGGGCCAGCCCTCACGATGTCCCTGGTACAGCAAGTGCTCTCAGCATGTCTCTGCTGGGCTGCAGAGCACGAGCTGGCTGCGGGTCAGGCTCAGCCGGGCCCCCTTTTCCCCAGGGCTGCATGCTAAACCCCAACAGTTAACAGAGCACGAGCTGGCAATGCCAACTCATCCTCACCTCATCATGCCAGCGAAGGGGACAGTGGTTCCCATCCTCTCGTTGGCCATTCAGGCGTGAGGAGGGGCTGCGTCCGGCCATCGGGGGTGTGAGTAAAAGAAGGCTCTGGGGAGTGCGGCAGACAGGGCCATGGCACGTCTTTGAGGGCGTGGCGCGGCAGTGCGTGCAGGCAGGGTTGTAGTCATCCTCCTGCTAGTGGGGTTTTTATCCTGTGTTCGCGTTTTGTTTGGTTGGTTTTGGCTTCTTTCTTTTTTTGGTCTTTTTTTTTCAGCAATGGTTTCCAAACGATCAAAAGCTATAGCTAGTAAAACTACACCAACCCAAACAGAACGCCCCAAGAAGGATGCATCTGTCCAGACCCCTTCCCGTAAGGAGTGTTTCAGCCTGTCAGCAGTACCAGGGGACAGTGCAAAAGTCACCTGCCTGTGATGCAAACAGGTGAATGATCTCCTCTGTCTGGTGGCGGACCTTGAGGGGGAAGTTGAAAGACTGAGGAGTATTAGGGAAAGTGAAAGGGAAATAGACTGGTGCAGTTACACTCTTCCATCCCTGAGAGAAGCCCACCAGGAGTCGGAGGACTCCCACGCCTTCTACCATCAGGCAGAAGGAGGAGACCCAGAAGATGAAGGGGAGTGGAAATGGGTCCCTACTCGGAGAGGTAATAAAAATTACTCCCAATCCCCATCACCCACCCAGGTGTCACTTCAGAATAGGTATGAGGCCCTGGATCCAGAGGGTCAGCCAGATGACATCGAAGAAAATAATCTGCCCAGAGAACTTCCCAACTGCACTTCATCTGTCAGACGATCCCTGCCTCTAGCACTAGAAAGAAAAGAAGGGTAGTTGTAGTAGGTGACTCCCTTCTGAGGGGAACAGAGGGCCCTGTATGTCGACTGGATCCATCCAACAGGGACGTCTGCTGCGTCCCTGGGGCCCGAGTATGGGATATCACCATGAGACTCCCTGGGCTGATTCAGCCCCCTGATTATTACCCACTGTTGATACTCCAGGCTGGCAGTGATGAGATTGAAAAAGAGAGCACTAGAGCAATTAAAAGGGACTTCAGGGCTTTGGGTCGAGTGGTTGATGGGGCAGGAGCACAGGTGGTGTTCTGCTCCGTCCCTTTAGTGGCAGGGAAAAATGATGAAAGGAACAAGAGAACTCGCATTATCAACAAGTGGCTTAAGGGCTGGTGCCATCAGCAGAATTTTGGGTTCTTTGATCATGGGGCAACTTTTACGGCACCAGGGCTACTGGAGCCAGATGGGCTCCATCTGTCTATCAAGGGCAAAAGGATTCTAGCCCATGAACTGGCAGGACTGATTGAGAGGGTTTTAAACTAGGT
>VZRJ01003999.1:58396-123633 GCA_013397565.1 Ptilonorhynchus violaceus | reverse complement strand
TTGAGCTCCCCCAGCAGGACAAGGCCCTGTGGGTGCAATGCCTCCTGTAGCTGGAGCAGGAAGGTTTTGTCAATGGGCTCCCCTCGGTCAGGTGGCTGTGGCAGACCCCAACCACAAGGTTCCTTTGCTGCCTCGGTCTCTGACTCTTACCAACAGAATTTCAACTTGCTGATGGGTATTCTTCAGGGACAGCTCTTCACACTGCCTATTTTTTGGCTTATGGCGTCGTTTGTGCCCACATGAAAAACTAATAGCGGGTAGTGGTCCGTGCTCTTGGCAAGCTGGGGTACCCTCTTGGCAGCATCATGGATCTTAGTCCCCAGAAGGCACCATATATCTCTTGTGACTCTCTGTCAGGCCAGCATGTTAGTGTGATCTGAAAATTTATGCTGCCTTCTCCAAACAGTAATTTGGATAGAAAGTTTCTTTAAAGATAGATGTTCAAATAGCAAAGTATCTCTGCATGTGTTAGAGCTCAGCTCTTGAAGAATCTAAACAATAACATGTACATGTCTTACATTAATAGTAGAAGTTCACTCAGTCATAATTCAGCCAGTAGCAGTAGTTAAAAATAGTTTCTTGGGTTTGCTATATATCATTTTTACTCACTTTCTTCCATACTTTTCATCATTTGTAGAGGCATGTTGAAGGTTGATGCCTATCTAAATTGCCATCTAAAATTCACTCTGCAGTTACTTGCTTGTACCAGGTAGCAACAGCTCCTACATCTGTGGGCAGGCTATTAGGTCAGGAGCTGCACACTGAGAGCCACCTGGCTTCAGCAAGTATCCAAGCCTGCCTTGAAACATACCTGTGTGCACAGCTTGGGACACAGGAGCAAGGCTAAAGCATAATACTGCAGGACTGGTGAAGTGGGTTTTGCTAAGGTCGTTAGCAACTGTATCAAGGTCTGGTTTAAGGAGTGGGAGGTGAGGGTTATTTACTCAAATCAGGAAGGTTTCAAATGCAACAGAACCTGCAGAAACATAGGTAAAACAACAACTACCAACTCACATACGTTACCGTGAAGAGGAAATCGGGGTATAATTTTATTAACTTTAATTCACTCCTGCTGAAGATAAGTGAACCTCAAAAAGACTACAAGATTATTGTGGTCCAGAACAAGCTATAATATTGGTGCTGGCAACTGAATTGAAGAATTGTGCAACAAGAGACAAATAGATAAGAAAGTTTCTGCATAGTGAGAGATTGATAGTTCAACTTATCTTTGCTATCTGGTTGTTTCTACAGACACACAAATATTCCCTTCAGTGAAGAGTATGTGGTTTCTTTTTTTTTCTTTTTAACAACTGAACTTTCAAATTCAGTTATTCCAAAATAACTCAAACCATTTTGAAAGAATAGGGTGCAAGGAAGAATTGTTGTGTTACTATCAATGGCAGAAGATAAACATAGGCTTGATGCATGACAGTAAAAGTAACGTAATTTTTTCCGCTTATTTTCCTCTGACATTTTATGATGTTGTATAAAAGGATAATGCATTTTTTCCCTGCATCCCCTGCTTTAATTCTAATAATTAATTTCTAAAGAAAAATAGCAGAAATAAAAAAGGATCTGGAGCTAGGACAAAATAATGGAAGATATAAATAGAATAGTATGTGAAAGGATAGTGGAAATAATGGAAGTGTTTTTGTAACAGGGACATGATACAGTAAAAGAAATAATGAATGACATAAAAAGATAAATTGAGCTTTCCTGATGATCTTTACTACTAACTAAAGAAGGAGGTGACATTTTGTAACATTTCCAAAGCAATATATTTTAATTGGAGGAAGACATTTACTTTTTTTCCCTCTGTTTTTTAAACACAACATGTACTTAAGTTCTGGTCATCCACTGTCACAAGATAGTATGGTGTTTACTAAAAGGGGAACAAAACTGGAAATGTACATTAGCAAGGTAATATACAGATACATATTGGCTGGATACAAAAACCCAAGGTCTCTGAATTTTCTTCGTCTAAGCCTTCAGGCTAATTACTGATATTTGGTGGTAGGATGAAATCCTTTTGCACACTTCGCTTTGCAATGGACCATTACCGTAAGTACTGTTAATTCTTTTCTAAAAAATATTCAATTACTGAACTGTCTAGTTTTGCATACAATACTTTATATGCTTGACTTAATTTTAACTTAGCACTTAAATGCCCTAACATGGATTCTGATAAGCAATGTATAGGTGAGTTAAATCCTCCCAAGCCCTCATCTGACTTTCAGTGTGTGCCTGAAACAAGCATATGAGGATGGGACTGTTTCCTTCTTTTTCTGTCAGTTTATCTTTCTCCCCTTCCACATATTTTGTTTGTTTTAACAAAAAGTGTAGAGTTGTTTGACACCTACGTGTTACATTAGATGTTTTCTGGTGCAGAAACCATGCTTTGCTATGTTTACACATGTGGTTTGATTGCTGATAGGAGTCTTTGTGCCCAACTCTTTGTGATAAAAGCAATAGTTCTGCTGTCTTCCTCCTAGCTGGTATACCTGTGCTTTATGTAGCACAGTCCAGTGAACCTGTTTGAAAGTGAAAGAGATTGTGAATGCCACTGCATTTCCAGACCCACAGGTTTTGCCTCAGGAGGTGCAAGGTGAACTACTCTTCAGTGGCTGGTAACTCTGAGCCTCTGCTGTGACTGCAGTGCCACAAATCCTCATCCACTTAAACTGTTGTGTACATTCTGGTGCATATACATTTATCTTACCAGAGAGGCAAGTTCCATGTTGCCCAGAGAGGCTGAGGATGCCCCAGGCCTGGAAGTGTTCAAGGCCGGATTGGATGGGGCCCTGAGCAGCCCGGTGTAGTGAGCGACATCCCTGCTCTTAGCAGGGGGATTGGAACTAGATCATATTTAAGGTCCCTTCCAACCCAAAACATTCTATGATTGTATGATCTTCACAAACACATCTTCGTTTTTTTCCATCATACATGTGTAAGAGAGAGGGCGAAAGTGAGTTTTGCTGGCTTCCACCACTGCTTTTCCAGTCATCTCCAGGTCTCAACCTGGTCTCATCCCACTCCTGGTGACTTTCCTTCTCCTTTGCCCACCTTCCCAGTCATGACTTTCAGAGAAGAGGGATGATGACTCTGCCCTTGGCACCATCTCATGGAGCATACGTGTTGTGAGTTGCCATCCACTCCTTCATACCCCACTCCGGCTCAGTGCAGACCTGTTTTTTCTCCTTGGTGGGAAGGATTTAGACTAAGCCTTGCAAAACCAGCTGACAAGTCAGGCTTCTTGTTCAGGAAAGATCAAGAGCTGTTGGCACCTTCCCATCCTGTGCAAACACTAGTGGACTCTGGCCATGTGGTGGGACGGTGGTGAAAGGCCTTCTCCTGTAGCAGCCATGACTGGCAGCTGTTCAGCCGCCAGCCACGGCAAACAGTAGGTGGGTGAGAGAGGAGTCTCACGCTTCCAGCCACCCTGCAGAGCTTCAGCTGTGTCTTGGACCATGGGACACCCACCAGCTCGGGCTCACAGCAGCACCCTAAGCCCAGCACCTGGAACACAGCAGGCAAGGAAGGTGCAGGGAAGGAAGGACACTTCGGAGAGGCAGCATCACCTCTTTCCCTGTGACACATCTGCTGGGGGTAGTTCTAGGCTGAGCAGCCTATGCCTCTCCTAGGCCTCCTTGTTGTGACAGCCTCCACAAGGGGCGGCTGGCTCTGCCCTAGGTCACTGCAAACCTTCTGATCTCCTAAACGGTTCCTAGGGAATTGCTTGTATGTAACAGGGTACCTAGCTGCAGTGAGGTGCTTCCCTCTCTTTGCAGATGGTGTTTAACACATGGAATAATTTGATCCTGCGGTATCTGGTATCTCCTATAATTTTCATTTTGGTTTTACCCAATTTTGTATATTTGTGTGAGGACTTTTAGGCTCTCTGCACATGCAGCGGTGGTGCACAACATGCTAGCACTTCCTGAATTCTGTTTGAAAAGTAAATGGTATCACTTTGAAACCTCAGTTGTGAGGGAGGTAGAAGAAAGAATTACCAGTTCAGTTATTTCTTTAGACATTTTTTTCAATTTTGTTGAAAAAACAGGCATCCATCCCACTAGGTACCAATGATTCCTCCCTCAGCTGTCTTTCTACACATTTGCAGATGTATCCCCTAAAGCAAGCCAGCAGGATTGTTTGGGTTTAAAAACCTGATAAACTTTTCTGGTTTGGTGGGATTTTGGGTTGATGTGGGTAATCAGAGAATTTCATTGATATTGTTTGGAGCGCAGCTCTCCAGACATTTGGATTTAACACAGCTAGGAGGGAGTGCACTGTGGAAAGGTGAAGTGTACTCCCTTTCTTTTTTTCTTGCCCTTACTGTCTCAGCATTATGCTAGAGCAGCACCAAAGTGGCTACTTTTATCAGAAAACAAAAAGAGCACCGCTTTGGTACTGAATCCAAAAGTAACTGTTCTGCTTCATGCAGATCTGTGGGCCTCTGTCAGTGACTGGGTTTGGGCAAAGTTACTTGGTGGCTCAGCTTCATGTAATTGAAAGTCATTCTGTTTTCTGCACTGTGGTGTAATTGCTTAAAAAACCATGTTATTTGGTGATTAAGATTCTGGAGTGAATTGTGTTCTTTTGGGTTCTTGCACTGTTTCTCCATCAGGGACTTGGTTTCAGTGGTGTGCAGCTGCTGGAGTTGATTTACAGTGCTGCGGCTGTGGCTAGTCATAAATAAATCCTCTTATATAGTTGTTATGAACACCTGTTAGATCATCTGTCAGCAAAGCGCTGTTCACATTTATCATGGTGCGGTAGTTATTTTACCTCAATCCATTTCCGACTGACTCGGCCTCCATCACTGGATTACTATTACCACACCATAATCGCTCGTTTCCACTCCATGTTACAACTTGCAGATAAAAGATTTCACTACTTGGCCAAATTTCATAAATAAAGGAGCAGTTCAGTGCAGTAAAAGTTTATTTTTGTCATCATTTGTCACCCCATTATTCTATAAATCAAATGGAATAGCGCTATTGCCAGCTCAGGCGTTGCTGTCAGCCCTAGGCATGGAAATGGTCCGTTTCTTCTTTTTAGATGAGATGACATGTCTTTCAGACTTAACTGGCTTATGGCTTTGTTTCACCCATTTTATTTTATCGGCCCTTCAGAAAAATCCTTGGGGACCAGAGAGACTAAAGAAGTAAAATGGAATCAGAAAACACAGTAAAACATGCTGCTTTAGCTGTGTTACGTACATTTCCCTCCCCCGCAATCATTCATTTACAAACTCCTCTGCAAAAATAATGGATCTGGATATAAACAGCCCCTCGATGCATTCTCCAGCTTTGCACAGATTTTATCGTTCATGTCAAACCCTGGGTCTGAAGGGGCTCTGGAGAGGGTACTACAAAGTCCTGCTAATGCTTCTGCTCCTAAATGGACTTCCAAACTGCTCAGGGATTGCGTTGTTGGGTTGTGCTTTTGTTTCAAAGGTCTGTGCTGACGACTTGCATTTTGGGGTCTGAACCATCTAATAATGCTGTGCTGTGCCTTGCTACACAGCTTCGCAACTGAAACCTTTGGTGTTCAGGATGCTCCTCTGTGCCTTCCCAGGTACAGCCTTCACAGAAATGTTTGCTTTTTGGTTTTTCAATAATTTCCTAACTCTGGTTATAAAATCTGTACCTGGGTCATGCCTTGATTTTTTGGCTCTGTGTCTGTTACAGATGCTTGGGATTTCCTTGATTTATTGAGAAGTTAGGAGATGGATCTCAGACTAAATTTTGAAGAAAGCAATATTCCTTGGTTTAAAAAGAGCCTGATGATAAAGAGATGGGGTAATAGAAAAGGGTTTATAGTTGATATTATACTTCTGAGTTGGTTCTAATTCAAGTTACATTCTTCATAGTCATTATGTAGCTCATAAATTCAATAAAGTGTTTTACTATTACTATAAAAATGACAGGAGGGGGGTTTTATGTTGTAAGTTTCGTTAGTTGCTCTTCCTGTTTTATGTTGAAGTTCTCAGGCCGTTATGTCATTAAACTCCTTGGAGTCTGAAGGGCTCAGGCCCCTCTGTTCCTTATCGCTGGTGCAGCGCCTGCTTGGGGCGAATGTCTGTGTGACCAGTCTCTGTCCACCATCACTTTCCTTGCCAGTGACTCTCTTTGGTTCCGTTTTGAATTTTTTTTTTATTCAGAAGCTCGGGTACCTGGCTTTGTGAGGAGGCAATTGGAGTTTCGTTGTGGCTGTGGCCTTAGTCTGTATTCTGAGCTATGGACATAAGGTTCTCAGCTCTGGCTGAGCCACTCATGTGGAAATGGCCAAACCCTCTTACTGCAATGGGTCTTGGGTGGCTGTGGGAAGAGCCTGCTGCCAAAGAGGAATGCTGTGCTATGGAAATAAAATTGCTTCAGAGAGTTCACCCTCCCTTCTGCCTTCCCAGAGACACTTGCTTGACTTTTCTCCAACCACTTTTGTTGCAAAATTATGCACACATCTAGGTTTGAGATTCTTGTTCACTTTGCCTGTGTGCAAATGCTTGTAAGCATAATCTTGAGCATTTGCCGTGAAGGTTTCTAAAGGCAAATCCAGGAAGGGTTTTGCTTTTTCATTGATGGGGGAGGGGAATGATTTTAAAAGGCAGTGTAGAATTTCTGTTATTTCTGCTTCATTAGGGGAAAGAAACATCAAATATCTGACCCTTGAGCCTTTGCTTTCTCCAGATGTTTGCTTTGAATACAAATAATCTGCATGAGAACAGCAACTGCTAATTCAGTGGCCAAAGTGCATCAGGACCCTAATCTAAAACCTCCCAATCCATCCAGCTGTCTGGCATTTGCTATTATAGGGCACCAACAGAGAAATGAGGCTGTGGCTTTATTGCTGCACCCTGGGTGACAACTTGATTTTCTGCTTTCACTGCAGGCAGCAGCAGCCCAACATGATGGGGCTGTTAATTTGTGCATTTCATGGTGTCTGTCAGGGGGCCGGGAGAGGAGGGTTTCAGGGGAAGGGAATGGAGCATGTCCCAGCCTCGGAAGCACCTGTCTGCATTGACGGCACAGAGCACTTCTTATTAGTGTGCAGGTCTCTAAATGCAGCCCCGGGATGACAGCCTGGCATTCCCAGCACCCACACAGTGTGACAGGCGCAGGCAGCCGGTCCCATTGTTTGCCCTTGATGAGCATGTCATTAATGGAAATGGAAGAAAGTGAGGGCCACATCAGTATTCAAATAGCCTCCATCCTCTCTGCCATTCAACCGCCTGGCTCAGGCGGCTGCCTTGTGCAGCTCCACTTACACGTTTTCACAGATTTATTCCCGTTGCATACAAATCCCTTCCGTGTGGCTCTGGTCCCATGCCCCCCATTCCTCTCACATGCACAAACATGTTCTCCAGCATCATCTGATCTGCCTAAAATAAAGTGGGTGTTCTTTCCCTTCCTCCCCTTATTGTGAATTGCTTAAGTATCATTACGAAATACTTGCTATTTACAGTCCAGGAAATGGAAGGTGCAATTTATTTAAACTTGAAGCATCAAGCAAGGGCCTGATGTATTCTTTGTAATGTTCTTGTTTGCTCACAAGCAGGTATTGATGTTTGTCTGAGTGACCTCTTTCTCTATAATATATTGCAATATATTTGTTTTGGAACATTTCACGTGGTAGGTATGGACTAAGAGGATTGCAGGCAGAAGGAGAAATACCTAAAAAATCTGTATGCCTCCTTAATGACAATATTACTGGAAACATCACTAAAGTCATGCTGTTCTCCCTCAAAACCTTTTTTCAAAGTTCTGTGCTTTAAAAATAGCTAGGCCAGGGATACCTGGAGACAAATACCCATCTCACTGAGCTACACCATCTTAGGCTGCCAGAACCCATTTGATCTTGCAGGTATAGTGTGGTCTCTTCGGGGGCAGGTGGTGTGTTTGCCTTCTGTATTTTTATGGCATGGACCATGGCAGGATGTAGGTCCATGATTAGTGCTCCTGAGCAGTCCAGCAAAACAAATAACACCGTATCATACTGCTGGTATGAAGAATGTACCTTGAGCACACTGGCATCTGGCCAGATCTTCAATGTATGTTTTTGTGCTTTAGTTTTGTGTTAGTCTGTTTCTGTAATAATATAATTAGTGCTCACAGGGGAGGCTATTGACACTACCACCAGGATCAGTTTGCTCTTCGCAGTATTTCCAAATCATTGTCGTTACACATCCAACTTGCAGGTTGGATGTGGTACCCCTTGCCTTTTGTCTGCTTTTGTCCTCTCCAACCAGTGATTTAACCTTAAAACTAAAGCTCTCTTCACTAATAAAAGCCTGGAGCCAAAAGTGAATGAACACTGCTGGGTGATTTCCAAACCTTGAAACATTTTGTAGCCCTGCTTAACCTCAAGAGGTGTTAGAGAAAGTAAGCCCGGAGATTTTCCAAAACAGTTGGTCAGTTCCAAAGCATTAGTTAGTTCTAAAACTACATAGCAGAAGCAGAGCTGTTACAAAACATTTTGGTAAGCAAAACCACTGCTGAAAGACTGTCCTTCCTCACATTCCTTCCAGCACTGCTCTGGACTGAAAAACCCTCCTGGGGTGTGAGTAGGGTTGGGTCTTGGATGTGCTTGCCCTCAGAGGTGCTTTTCTTCCACTGGTGACTGAAGGGGCTGCCGCAGCACTCTGTTCCCTGCAGCTTGGGTCCAGGCACCAGTGCAGTCGTGGCATCCATCTGGTTTTGTCTTTGATCTCTGGGAGCAGGATTGTGAAATGCTTGGGTTGCCACTTATGTGCCAAAGGTGCATCCCAGCATGATGACTTTTGTGAATATGGCTGCATTCTCTTGCCTTGGCTCCTACTGCCGCCCCTGCTCTTCTTTGTTTTGCTGACCAGTTTGGACTGCAGAATACAGGTTGGGTCTTGCCTTTCTGTACTTTGTGCAAGAGCACTCTGATTTCAGTAGGAACCTCTAGGTGTTGCTATGATATAAATAATAATTTTCTTCGGGCATTAATTCAAAGAGGGCAGTTGGAGTTGAGTGAGACCAAGAGAAGAAACCTGTAAGTTCTCGTTTTGAATGATTAATAATTTCTGCTTAGTTTAATAATTCAACAAATTGCAGAAACTGCATTTTATCAGGCTTTCAGCTCAAATTAAAGGAAAAAAAGAAAGGCTTCTCCATTTTTTCTGTTGGCAAGCACCCAAAGACCAGTCCTTCTTCACCAGAAATACATGTAGAAATGGGGTGTAAGGATATGCTGAAAACTTCAAAGTTAAAGTGAACTGTGGTGTTATGGCAAGTCAAGTACCCTCTTCGCAGGTCACAGCCACAAGCAACATCCAAACCAAATTAGGGGCAAGTAGCTCACCTAGATAAAGCAGAAAATTTTCAAAACTGATATATTGAGGTGTTCTAGAAACCAAAATGTTACCATCTTGAATATTAGTGTAGGAGTATTTTATGTGGCAACCATCCTGAAATAGCATCTTGAACAATGTACATATAAGGGACAAAAGGGACAAATTAAGAAAAATACTAAATCCTGCTCTGGAGGAATTGGCTACTGTTCTGCTTTTAAAACCAAGCTCCCATAATTTTAAAAGTAATTTGGAAGATATGACAGATTCACACCTAATGTGGCATCAGGAGGTAGAACTGAAAAATGGAGAACAGACTTCCATAGAAAAAGTTTATGGGCTACATTTTCAGAAATGGTGAGTAGTTTTAAATGCATCATACGTTATTGGAAACTATAGACACAACCCGATTTTCTCAGTTCCATTCATAGTCCTCTGAGGAGCAAATCCCTGGCCCATCTTCAGTTGGACACCATAAAAGCTGAGACAAATGAAAAGTCTGTATCCATCTGTACCCAACGGCTTGCAGGTAGGGAAAGTCGTCTGACTGCAAGCTTGGTCAGGAATGTCATTATCTCAAGAAGGCTTTGTCTGATCAAGGTGAAATTGTGGCTGCTCCATTTGTGTCACCGTGAGTTGTCATGGACCTGTCCCTATTGTGCCTTATTGCTTAGCCCTCCTATGAATTTGGTGGAGATCAGAAGTCATCAATAATTTGTTTTCTTTGAGTTTGAACAAGTAAAAGGTAGATTTTATCTTTGGCAATGCAACTTGGAAATTTTGTGGATGACACCTAAAGAACAGTTCCAGATTTGTCATCTGTGGAGCAGATGCGTGCACATACAACAGTGCACAATGAGCAAGAGGACAGTTTCACAATCAGTATGTAGTATTTTAACTTACCAGGTTTGTATGCTTTATTCATCAGGGAACATATTTTTCTTGTGTACCAGGTATCACAAAGGTCCAGCTTTGTGATACACAGATTATACCACTCCTTTGTGGAGGATAATGTAACAGTCTCTAGGTAACATGCAAACTGTTGTTGCAACACCTAAAACACCCTTGGGAAGATGATTGAATAGCGTGTTCCCTATGTCCCTGATGAATAGCAAGTAATGTAGCAAGGCTGAGTTTAGGCACAGGAAAGCTCTCTGACACTGGGGACAGTGCAGTCATAGCACAGGCTGCCTGGAGAGGTTGAGGAAGCTTCAGAACTAGAAATCATTACAAGTTAAGTAAAGAATCTGTCAGGATGACATACAGTACAGCTTTAGGACACAGACAAGATGATTTCCAGTCTTTTTTCTTTCTGTGAACGTGTAAGGAATATTTAAGATCTGGTTGATCTTTCATCCTACATACTCCTTGATTAAGCTTATGTACTTGGTTTATATCGCTAGAGAACAAAAAACAGTTTGCTCAGTTGCTTTCTGCTTTGCTCTTTTCTGTGCTGTCATCTCCTGGCCAAGTGTCTGCCTTTCTCTTTTTCTGGTCTGTGAAGTGGTCAAACACACAATTATGAAGATGTGAAGTTGCATATATTATGAATTAAGATTACCTACTTTCTGATACTCAGATTATTACTACTGAGTAGTCCACATCAGCTGCTGTTTTTTATACCACTAAGTGCTGCCAGCTCCTGCTTTTTCAGAGGAAGAACTCAATTCTGCACTGGTTCTCTGTAGCAAAATGTCTGCCTGTTTTTCTTTTCACAAATATATACTTCTCAGGAAATGTAAAATCTTTCTATTGAACAACTAAGAAGTATCATAACAGTCTCTACTGCTAATTTTCCTGATTCACATATTTACTTTTTGTTACATTTAATCATATCTTTCTTGACTACATATCTGTGCTGCCTTCCTTTCTCAGGGCCCTGTTGTCAAAGCAGTTCTTTATAGCTCGACACCCATTTTGATTGCTTCAGCTTTTCTGTGCATTTTTCCATTCAAAAAGTTGTAGTTTATTTACCAAGCACTGGATTTGGTATATTTGAAGGAAACAATAAGTAAAAATCTATTATTTTTTCAAAGAATCAGGCAGATAGCATAATTTATATTGCCTTTTTCAAAGTACTTCTTTTAACCATGAAGAAAGCTGGGGGCTGAATTTCCAGTGTCCCTTAAAAGTTGTTGTTTTTAATAGCATATTTTCCTCCAAGACTTCATCTTTGCCTTCAATTTTCATAATATTTGGAGCATGTTCATCCATCTTCTCTTACCATTTTTTATCTTCTGAAGTTCTAATTGCTGTAAGCAGAGTTTTCCAGGAAATCTCACTTGACTGCTTCACTTCTGAAGGCAACTCCTTGGACCAACTTGCAGAACACAAAGGAAAGGGAAAGATTAAAACTATTGCCAGTGCAATGCTTCCAGCATCATCACTGGATGGCTTCTTCCCAACTTCTGAATGTAAAAACTATAGTGAGCACTGGCAAGATTGGTACTGTGCTGCAATATCTGGGTTCAACTTTTAAGGGGATGGCATAGTTGTAGTAATTGAAAACATGCCAATTCTTTTCTCTTCACGTGCTTTGAAGTGAAAGTTGTTGCATAGTGCTTCCCTTCTGGTGCTTCATTTCAGCTGCAATTAGTTAATGCGTTTATGTAGTGGGTTGACACCAGGTGCCCACCAAGCCACTCTGTCACTCTCCTTATGTGGCAGGTGATAGAGAATATAACAAAAGGCTCATGGGTCGAGATAAGGACAGGCAGAGCTCACCCACTGTCATGGGCAGAACTGGTTCAATGGGGAAGTTAGTTTAATTTATTGCCAAGCAAATCAGAGTCAGACAATGACACAACGAGAAATAAAACCATATCTTAAAATACTTTCTCCCGCACGCCCTTCTTCCTGGCTTCATCTTTATTCCCATTTTTCTCTTCCTCCTCCCTGCCAGCAGCATAGGGAAATGAGGAATAGAGGCTGCAGTGAGTTCAACACACTTTGTCTCTTCTTTCTCTTCATGCTCTTCCCATGCTCCAGCATTGAATCACTCCCACAGAGATGTTCCTTCACACACTTCTCCAGTGTGGATCCTTCCCATGTGCTGGAGTTCTGCATGAACTACTCCAGTGTGGGTCCCTTCCATGGGGTACACTTCTTCAGGAATAGCCTGCTCCAGTGTGGGTCTCCATGGGTCACAGGTTCTGCCACTAAACCTCCTCCAACATGGGCTTCCCATGGGGTCAGAGCCTCCTTGCCTCCTTCAGAGGCATCTGCCTGCCTCAGAAGACTGCATGAGGTCTTCTATGGGCTGCAGGTGGATCTCTGCTCCACATAGGCCTCCATGGGCTGCAGGGGCACAGCTGCCTCATCATGGTCTACACCACACGCTGCAGGCAAATCTCAGCCTTGGCACCTGGAGCAACTCCTGCCCCTCCTTCTCCACCGAACTTGGTGTCTGCAGAATAGCTGCTCTCACACAATCTCACTCCTCTCTGGGGCTGCAGTTGCTGTTGTACAGGTATTTTCCCACTTCTCTAATACATTATCCCTGAGGTGCTGCCACCGTCGCAGATGGGCTCAGCCTTGGGCAGCAGCAGGTCCATCCTAGAGCCGACTGGCACTGGCTCTTTTGGACATGGGGGAAGCCTCTGGCAGTTTCTCACAGAAGTGACCCCTCTAACTGTGTGCTACCAAAAACTTGCCACACAAACCCAATGATGTTTGACCGAAAAGCTCTTGCTTTGTCTCATGCATCTGCACACCCACTCTAAATTCATAAGTTTTCTTTGCATTTTCACAGAAATTCCATTCGTGCTAGGCTAGTGCAGGTATGGAAGAGCCAAAGAGAGTGAGGTGACACCATTATGGTGTAGACTCCAAACATGACAAAGAAATAGGCAGCTTTAGGACCAGTGGTGTAATTTGTAAAATTTTCAAAGTGGTCACTAGACAAATCTGAATCAGAAATGAAATGTCTTCACTGCCTTTACTTTTAAAGGAGAAATAGTATGTGTTATTTAGATATCTGTTATATATGTTCTCTGTGGTTCCCATATGAAAACATATTTCTCCCAGCCCTAGCTGGGAGAAAGGGTGGTTTCTCCATTTGTATTTACAGTCAAGATGTGAAGTAGAATTGTGATTTTGACATATTTGGATGTATGTATATATATTTTAGGGGGTTTATAGTGCTTTTATGGAATTTTAAATAAAAATTATCATGCCTTATACATGTTATACCAGCTCCTTTTACATTATACCTCCCTTGTGTCATCTCATGGGCAGGAGGGGTTTTGTCTTGAGTTGTGTGTAAAATGTAAGGCCGAGGGGAAGCATGGTGCGTTTTTTAACAGCAGGCAAATCAACAGGTTCTGTAAGAAGGTGGAGGTCCTTTTTTATATATCATGTCAAACTCATCCAGGCAGGTACTTTGCTGTTTACTTCTTGAGAAGTAAACCAGAGAAAATGATGCAGATTTGTCAATATAATCTTGTCACAAGGAAGACTTCTTCTGAAAGTCCACCAGGAGAGATTGCTCCTGTTGTGCTGAAGGTCATTTGGTATGATTTTCTGTCATATCTTTGATATTTTGCGGGTTTTGAGAATAAGTGAGCCATAATTTTGGCCTGTTTCTGCTGGATTTTTGCATTATTTAAATACTAAATGCATATGAAAATACCTTCCTTTTTTTAAGGAAAGTCCACATTTGAATGCAAACTAAACATGTAATTTCTTCCAAATCATACGTGTAATATTGTCCTCCTCATTATACTGGTTTTGTTTCATTGACTGTAGTCCTGTATTCTGACTGTATACCCTGATATTTGTTTTTAATGAGGTGCACTTCTTTTCTTTCACTGCTTACTAACACTTTAATTTGAGACGCTGTTTTCGCTAGCCCTGCAAATATCCAATGTTCTTTGCAAAGTCAAGTCCATTTCCTGCAATAACCTTTCTTTGACCTATTATTGGTTATATCACAGATTATTCCGTCTCTAATTGGTTCATCTTTTAACCACAAATTCACATGACTTAGCTTTATCACATAGCTCTGTGACAAGCTTGTGTGGATTAAAGTAGTCTCACATTTTTAAGGAACTTTCTGTAGCTGCTGGTAATTCCCTTCATTCTACTGCTAAGATATATTGTTATACTTGTTAATATCAGGTTTTTAGATATCCTGTTGTCATTCCTAAAGGTTTCAATTGTGTTTAGGGTTCATTTTGCGGAACTTTTTTCGAAACCTAACAAGACTTTAGCATGTAAAGCATGAATATAGCAGTATGGAGTGTCTTCCCTTCTCCAGTTATTGCACTCTGTTTTCTTGGGAAATCTGAAGATGCTGTAGCTTCTTACATCTTTTAGCCAGATCTTAACCAAACGAAGGGATGGAGTTTGCTTGGCACCTGCCAAAAATATAGTTGAATACTGTAGCAAGTAACTAGCATGCAACACCCACATGGGTGGTAAAAGGCTAGATGCTGTCTCTCTGACCCCTTGCTCTTTTAATATAAGACAAAGACACAGCTCCTGTTTACACTAAGAAATGGACATCTCAACCAGACAAAAGCCCAACAGAGGAAGAATTTCAAGACAGTTCATAACCCAGGCCAGTAGTTAAACATATCCATTTGCAGTAAACACACACCGGAGCTGTACAGCTAGAAAGAACTTGCCTCTCTCCCACAGTCTCTATAGAGAATTGGGTTTTTTAAACAAGCAAACCAAGGAATTGTTATCTTTCTCCATGCAGAACATTATATTATCTGCCATGCTAATGTTTTGCCTGTTGGTAAGATTTCTACCCTTTATTCAGACGCATGGCCAGGTCTCTAGCGGCTGCTCAGGATGCACCACAAAAAGGGAGAAAGAGTCTTATCCTTGATGCAGCCACCACCTAAAACAATGCTTGAAGGAGAATAGCTATTCAGTCAGCCCAACCATCCATTCATATTGCATAGGGCTTGTTGTTCTGCAGTCTCTTATCTCTCCATTAATTAATGGTGAAAATGCATATAACTAGGAAAACAGCAAACATAAGCAGGGAATTAATTTATTTTTCATAAATAGAGATTGCCTCATCAGTAGAAAAGCAAAGACTTGAAGTGTCTCTTCATGTTCCAATTTTTGTTCTGAAGCTGCCTGTTTCGTTGCTTTCTCTTCTCTTCTATTTAAACCAAACAACAAGCAATTGATTATGACATTAAAAAAATATTGTGGCTAAGGAAGAAAGTACTTTTGAGAGAGATTCAGGTTCAGCAGCTGGAAACGAGGGGGAAAAATTGGGACTACACCAGTCTAATTGGTTTTGTTATAGAACAAAATTAGCTGAAGCCAAAGAGCAGTAAAATGCACTCACCTTTATTGTAAGCATTTGGAGCTGTGCTAAATGGAATGGGGGAAAAAAATCTGCTCTTTGCTCGTGGCACAAGGCATATATTAGAAAATAAAAATAATTAGTTGTAGAAACAATTGAATTGTGCAAAGTGTTTTGCCTGGATTCCAGGAATGGTGGCTTTAATGAGGCCCTGTACTTCACAAATGTTAAAGCCATTCTTAAATGAGGTTTAATAGGATATTTTCACTTTCTTTCAGCTCTTTGTCCTCAAACACATAGGTACCCCAGAGTGTGCACGTTATCTAAGCAAGTTTTACACAATTCATCTCCTCTACCTGATGAATATGCTACTAAACATACAAGAGCTCACTGTCAGATCCTTACACAAGAAATCAGCAGCCTTCAAATCCAAGCAGAGGCCTATTTGCTTCTTCTGCTCTGCATTACAAAAAGGGATTTTAATTAGCCAACAAACACTGTTCCCATTGCCCATGAAATGCTACTGGAATCCCAATTTCTTAGCTACACCTGAGAGTAATTAACTTCTGGGAAACAATGTTTAACAAGCTGCTGCTGACTGGAAGTAGGAATATGACCTGTCACCCTACAGGACCTATATGATGGGCTTTATACTTTGGGTTGTGAAGATAACGGTTTGAATTCTAAGATGTGTCTCTTGTAAAGGAGAGAAGAAATACAGCTGTACCGGTATTTTGTGTCTTTTGGTGGTGCATTGAATCTTCAGGAACTGTTTCCAAATTTTACTCTGCTTTTCTGGTCTTGAGGGACAATAGGGCAAACTTGAGGCACAGATGGGCCATCACCTCAACAGGTATCAAAAATGTGAAGTCTACCATTAGAGGAAGTGCTATCATAACCCTCCTAGTACCAGCACTGGGTCCTAATGCTTCAGGCTTTCTTGGTCTTGTATAGATAAGCAAAAATGCACAAAGAATAACCTCTGTTACATTTTGATCTGCTTACAAAGCACAACAGAAATAATTTTTTTAACACCAGAAAACTGGGAGGAGGGATGTTGGTGTTGGTGTGGTGTTTTCTTTCATTTTTTCCTACTTAACAGTGTTGTTCTTTATTTTTCGTCTTTCGGATAAAATGACAGGAAAATAATTTTGTGGTCTAATATCCTGTCAATTTCTGGAGCAGCTTGCCCTGAGCTGAAACCCAGGGTGATGTTCAAACCTTTTTAAAAGATTCTTTCAAGAAGTGTGTGTGTGTTTCTTTGAAATGGCTGGAGGAGTTTTGTGGTAAATGTTTAGGTGCTTTTCTTTTCCAGCACCATTAGTGTCTTTTCCGCCTGGGGAACAGAAAAAATTCTTCCTTGCAGTTGTCTTCTATCTTCTTGTTTTAAATATAGATATCTTTCTTAACCTCCTCCTAGCATTGCTGGAATATTTCTGCTTGTCAGAACATCAGAACACAAACCCACGGAACAAACGGATTTACACTTTTAAATTTTTTCAATGTCAAAACTCCAGGCAGGGGCTGAAATACCCTGTGGGTTGAATGGACAGTTCCAGAGAGTCTGGAGAGTTTCCAGACTTACAGCAGGCAACTGCTGGCCTTCTCTGCTGCTACCAGTTCCACAATTGATAACAAAGAGAGGTGGCCTATTCCAAACCATTTGAACCACCATTCCAGCTTCCAGTGGAGCAATTGCCCATTCTGTAAGAAACAATTATCATAGTGCATAGCAATTTAGAGAAGACTTCTAATGGAAATGGAGATGGGGTGAAGGAACAGAATGTGGCCTCCTTCTGCTCAGAGCTGAGGTCCATTGAGGGTGCTTGTGTTATTGCAATCCACTGTGCTTGTGAATACAAATAGGAATTTGATTATGAAGGACCTAAAGATTTTGACTTGAAGAAACTTTTAGACTGGATATGGTAAGGCAACTAACACTTTGGAAGTAGGTTCTTGAACTGCCCGTTCTTTGACTCATACAAAAATGGTGTACAAACATCTCAACCACACCTTTTATGGAAAGCATTATATAAGTGATATATCTGAATAATAGATGAAACAAGCATATAAACATCCAGACAGAGTGCTACATGCACTTAACATTGGCTGTCAGGAAAACCTATATAAAAACTGTAAAGGTAGCTGTTTATTCCTTAATAGGAAACTGAACTAAAAGGGAAAGTACATTTTCTTATTTTAGAGCCAGTCTGTGAAACAGCTACATACTTCAATATACTGCCTAATGAAAAGTCTTCTGGGTCCTGATACAGATAATGTGTCACTGACAGCAATGATAACATAAAATAATCAAAATACAAAATGTTTCACAATTGAATATCCAGAAAAAATCATGTACCTGCGTTGTGAGAGCAAATATGCTTTGTTAGAATACTGTTAGTATTTTAAAGGAGAGGGTAGATTAAGATCTGAGGGGAAAAATTATTGTAATTATTGTATTGTCCATCTGATCTAAATCCACATCAGCTGGTCAAATGTCAGTCAAGGCAACATGTGTCTTATCCACTTATTTACCTAGAATCAGAGAAGGGAAAAAACACATAATTGGCTTCCTAACAGAATCGCACTGTTACATTGATGATTGAATCCATAAATAAAATCTGAATGCTCTGTTACTCAAAGCTAAATAAATACTTATTATTTTGCAACCATCACTTATGATAAAAACAGGTTAACAACTGAGACTGCAGTTTAAATATATATCTAACTGTGTCAGAAATACATACAGTTTGAATGCAGATGTATTTTTATCAGCAGGAGGCAACAGGAAAGCAGCACAGCAAATGATGAAAGAGCCAACAAGGTGAACAGCCAAAACGTGTTGTCTATTATGACATCAATACTCAAATGTAGCAATAAGTTCTGGAAATAAAATTATGTTTGCTTTCATTGGAGAACTGGAATAACAATGACAAGACAGTAGTATCATATTGTCTGTCTCTCCAGAGTTTTATGCACAGTATTTGGTAAATGTGGGTAAAATAAAAGAAACATTACATACACCTCAATACTCTAAAACTATTATATTTATCATACATGTCATGTTTGTAAAAGAGAACAAGGCTAAAGAAGATTTTTTACATAGGGAATAAGTTATTAACTTAGTAATTATCCTTTGGACAAGAAAGACATAATTTTATACAGAAGAACCTAAGGCTTTTATTTGTTGTCTCACTAAAACACTAAAATGTTAGGAGCATAAAACATATTACACTTTCTATCTGGTAATGTACTAAGCTTTGTGATGAGCACACTGTATGTATTTTATGATGTGCAGTTAGGGTCCGCATGAAAACTTTGAGATTTACATTTTTATCCTGCATTGACCTTTTGGCTTCACTCCCTAATTAAGCAAGGCATGGTAAAGAAAGAGATTATTATGAGGTGGCTGGGTCCCCAGGGCGTTATGAGGTACCACACACAGTTAAGCTATCTCAAGACAACCATGTTCTCTAGAGTTACTTTATTGCTATTATAAAAAATCTTTATTATGGGGAAAAATATGTATTTTTATGCTAGAAGAAGATGAAGATGACAGTTTAGGATGTTGAACGGTAGTTTCAGCTGAGCTTTGTGCCCACAGAGACTGTAAAACATCGAAGACTGGGCAGCCTTTGATTGGCTCCTTCGGATCCTAAAGGGGTAGATTAATCTTTGTAAAATTCATAGTTGGAACATTGTACCATTAACTGGCACTTTCCAGTTATCAAGATACTTTATGAAACTGAAAAAGTCCTATTACACTTTCTAAAAAGGCAACTTCGGGGGTGTGGCTCTCATGAAACCATTTCATCTCTGGAGTATTAGGTACTTTCCTCTCTGCCCCATGCTTGATAAAGCCACAGGACATAGATCTTCATCTGATAACCTATTTCAGTTTCTTCTCTGTTAATTACACCCTATCTAAATATGCAATCATATAACACGTAGAGCTTCTTCAATATTCTCTTTTTCTCTCAGAATTGAAACCATATTTAAGCCCTCGTGGGACTGGGCCTTACTCCTCGTTTTTTAAATCACACTTCTGGTTTTCAAGCATGATGTCTTCTTTTTAACCTCTGCAACAAATATGTGGTGCACACACAGAAACTGGTATCTTCTCAGCATCTGAGGAGAATAAATATCCTGTTGCTTTTAAGTCTTCTGCAGTATTCCTGACATCAAAACATTTGGGCATGTACCCTCTGCACTATGGGTGGAATATCAGAACTACCAGTTGGTATCAGAAAATATGAATGTATTTACAGAATTTAAAAGGTAGTCCTACTTTCAAGAGCTATTCTAGGAATATAGTGATTACACTAAGGGACTTGGGCTTATGAAGTGTTCTTTGCAGTAAAACAGTATGAATGCCCCATGGATCAAAGATACAGAACAGACGTATGTCTTTAAGACTAGATATGGCCTGCTTGACAACATATTGATTTATGCCCACCACTGTTCTGAGGCTGGCTTAGAGATATTTGATTTACAGTGGATAGATTGCCTCCTGCTAAATAAAGTCCTGTGTCATTGTTCATAAACCAGAACTGCATATAGCAATCTCAGTCCTTTGTTAAAATACCACGGTGAAGTTCATAGTGCCTTATTAAGCTCTGTAGTTCAAAGATTAATTGTTAAAAGGATAAAAACCTTTGTGCAAACATCTAACAAGCTTCTTAAGTCAATGACAATTAGCCCTGTGAAGTACTCAAGAGCTGTCTGTCAAGAAGCTCAAACAAAAGTGACATGACTTGTTCAAAAAGAACACCAGTTGCTCCCATCCCCACGCCCGATGGGATAATAGATTAGCTCTCAGAGACAATGCTTGGCCATTCCCCAGCTAACAACTCTGCTTGCCGGGGTCAGACATCATTGCTAATAGATGGAAGGGGTCCTGAGGAAGAACAAACCACCTACAAATGAAAACCAGCAAAAACCACTACTCTGCACTCTAATTTTTCAGACGATGCAGAATGCTGGTGGCACTTTTCAGGTAAGCCCAGGTGTTATAAGAGGTGATGCTGTTGCAGTAGGTGGCACTATTCCCCTCCTCCAGCCACAACAGCACCACCAAACACTGGGAAGTGCCATCTTTGGGATGAGACGTAAAACTGAGGCCTTGACCAGTTGCAGTTATTAAAGGTCCCATTGCACTTTCCACAAGATTAACTGTGTTAACCTCAGTGTCCTGGCTGATTGCATTCTGTCTTCCTAAATTCCCCCTGTAGTTTCAACTGGACAAGTTAATCTGCACTTCCTGTTTTAGGTATCCATGCAACTGTTGCTGTTCTCGGACACAGAGCTGCTGCGCTTCGTCCTGTGACGTGCTCCAGTGACAGCCAGTGCAGACACACTGAGCGCTGCAGGGCCACCCTGACTCCCCAGGGAGAATGGAAGAAGAGGGCGTAGTTGTGACCTGCATTTTCAACAAAATGACGTGACATTGTGGAGAGGGAATGTACTCCTCAAAATAGATCAATTGTTGCAACAGCAGCAAATGGCAATAGCAATTATTTGGTGGGACAGCCTGCTGAGTCATGTAAGTCCATCTTTCCAAAGCATAATGCCTTATGGATCATCCCCTGGAGTAGGTGGTTGTCACTGTCCATCTCACTCCAGATCTCTTGTGTGGCTGAATCCATTCCTAGGTTTTTATCTCTGGACTGGACAGGCAGAGCAGGAGTATGCTGCGATTTTGGTGTGGTTCTAGATTAAACCCATTAGGGCCTATAAGCAAAATTCTTCTTGGGCAAGTGGCCCTTTCCAACACAGACAGGAATGAAGCTCCATGTGAACTAAGCAGTGCTCTTACAAGGAGAAATTTGCAACAAGGTGACCTGCTGTGTCAATCACCATAGCTCATGCATGACTTTCACTTTTCTCAGAGTTTTGAGGTTTGACAGCTAGACTCAAGGCTGGGCAAATTGCATTCTTTCTCTCTTTAATTCTTCCTGCTGTTTCAGTTGGATACTTCCTTTGTCACTTCATATCCCAAACTATTGTGTTTTATTGCTGGAAAATGTGTGTTTCATTTCAATGACTGGGGATTACGAACACGTGCCATCGAGTATAATGCAAGGACATTATGTGAAGGCAAGGAATGATTATTTTTCTGCTTATTTAGAGAAAATAAAAGCTATTATTAATGTCTTCATAACTAGATGGGAAGTAATATTAATATTTGAACTCCATGAGGAGCCGGAAATATAGTATGGATATAAGATGGCTGGATGATTGGGTATTTAAAATGACCCAGGTGTCAAGACAGGAAACATGTAATTATCATGGAATAAAGAGAAATTTCTGAAAAATAAAACACAATTGGTTGTCTGTTTTCTACTTCACAACATTTCCACTGAAAATTGTAATTCCTTTTTTCGATGTTCTATTCCCCTTGTACAGAGTGTCCCCTTGGGAAGTGGGGCCCAAGAGCCCTTTCTAGGATGGGACAGGATATTACAGCTTGGTTTGTGCACCAGCATCCTTAATATTTCCTTCTTTTCAGAAGCAAATAGAGCGTACCCTTATCTGAATGCTAATTTCCTAGTTAAAACCCTCCCTTGCTGACAAGGGACTGAAAGAGTTTTAAATCACAGATGTAGAGTATCAAATGCAATAATGCTCTTGCAATAGTGCATTGAAGCCTCAATTAATTAACCCTTGGGCTAAGTAGGCAGGTACATGGTGGTGGCCACAGGCGGTGGATGGATGAGATTTAAATGGGCATCTCATTTCCTCAGCACGGAACATGCCGTTTGGTTCAGAAAGGAGTCATTTTACACACTCGCCTCATTTACGCTCAGCTTTAATCCCTTTAATTCCACCTGAGATCCAAGCAAGAATGGGAAAAGAGAGAGAGGTGCAAAAGGCTACAGAGCTGGGCTTTGTTTACATATGTTTCCCCAGGGGCACCCCCCCCAGCAGAGCCAAGGCTTCTGGCCTTTTCATCCGGCTGTGGGGATCCAAAGCAGTTGTCATATGGAAATGCTTAAAGAGAGATTACGGGGAGCTCTTCACTGCAATCCATCCTGTTTAGAACCTGAACAGTAAGGAGCAGGGAGAGGAGGCTGAGAAAAGGGGCTGAATGTTATCCAAGTTGATGTTGGGATGGAGCAGGGACTCAGTGTTGGAGGGTCAATTTGCAGAGGCCGTGGTGGTGCGGGCCTCCCTCGACACTACAATGACAGCTGCCACTTCCCCCTCAATGGCCCATATGGGTGCATGTTCACGTATGATGTAAATCGTGTTCCGTGGGTGATGTAAATCTCTGACATCCCTCTGGATGGTTTTTGCATGAACGTGTAATGTGAAAGCTTCCTACCCAGAAAGGGGATGCAATTCTGCCACGTATCAAGGGTAATAGGCTAATGCTGTAAAAATAAAAGGATCCCTCAATGACTGAATCACTTAGAGGTTTTCAATCAGGCTGTGCTTTGCTCCTCTGTTTTGCTTGCTTCCTGTGGTCTTCCTAATGCAGGGATCTGCTAGCAGGAGCTTGTGCCAAAATTTTAAGCAAATGTCACAGAATATTTATGGATAATGAATTTTGAATTTATTATAGTTATTGCACAGAAAATGTGATATCTCTGCACTGTGCTCCTTCAATCAAAGATATGCAGACAAACGCGTGACCTATGTAACGAATTAACCCAGAAAGAATTTAAAATAGCAGATATTTGCAACAAACTTCACCTGCATAAGACTGGAAATTGTTCACAAAAATTATTCAGGGAATGGTTGAGAATAATTAACGTATTTTTAAAAACCCGGAATCTCTTCCTTACCGGCCACTGAAAAAAAATGCAAAATGTATTGTGCTATTCCTTACAGTTATATTAGGTGCCCAGCTTTGCTAAAACAGCTAAAACAGGGTAGGGCTACTTATCTGAAGGTGTATAAAGAAGGTTTGAGAGAGGGTCCTCTTTTTAAGGAGATCCAAGCTGTTTGTATGAAATGCTCTGCATCAGTGTGTGTTTGCTCCCACTGTGTGTAGCAGTGCTGTGGAGGATAAAGCTGGATTGTTCCTGGTGGGACTGTATCGATGGCATGTGTTTGTTTCTCCAGACCTTGCTCTGTGCCAGCCCCTTTTGTGCACATCCAGAAGGCTCTGAGGATAAACCCAGCAGTAGGTGATACAAAATGGATAGATCCTCCACACCCCACACCCCCTTCCCCTTCCACCTGCTCTGATGGCTGCTGAGGTCAGACACATTCATCACACCTGTGGGCTGCTGCCTTTTTTGCAGTGTGTGGAGAGATGCCCAGGTCTGGAGCTGTGGGATGATGCACTACTGGGGGTATGATGCACTAGCATGGGATGATGCCTATCGGAGTTCCGGCCCACCTTGTCCCACCTGCCATCCCCACTGGGCCACAGGACTCTTCATCTTATTTCCCTCCACACAATTTACCATCTGTGAGCTTGTCTTTAACCTAATAAAAATCATCTCGCTTTTGACTAACAAGAAAAGGAAACAGTGCTCATTGTGGGGTTTGGGGAAAATGGCTTCACTAATCTGCAGGATGAGAATGGAGTGATTTATAGGCGGATTTAACTGTGGGCCATGATTAGGGGGCCGGTAGTAAGTGCATTAGATGTCTAAGTGTGGCAATAGAGTAAATAGGCGTTTTATTTATCGCAGTGCCAGGGGCCTCTTAGCGGAAGAGCGCTTCTCCAAATTGAAATATAGCAGAGTTTACACTCCTGATTAGGGCTTCAAGCACAGAGCCCAAGGCTATCAGCGAGCAGAAACAACGCTCGCTGACACCTAATTGTCACTGGATTAATGTGCAAACAGGGACAGCAAACAGCAACAACAAATAACCCGGTGTCAGAGCTGCTGGTGGCAGTGTCCACTAAGTGACTGGGGACCAAATTGAAGTTTATATCTCAGAATCCGCTGAGATCAATGCATCAGCTGGGTAGACAGGGCTGGAAAGATTTTGCTGTTATATGTATTTACATATGGTACAGGTGTGGAGCTAGCTATAAAAAAGAAAAGATTCGTTTTCATGCCAGATGTGAACTGTGTGCAGTGTGTGTTGTACTGCCAGGTACCAGCAGAGGCTCCCCCTCCAGAAATCCATATCTCCCCTTGAATGCCCCCACACTTACTGAAATTAATTCTTTATAAAGATGCCCAACGTGTATGTGTTATTGTGTCTGTAATAAAAGAAGTAAGGATTGTAAGGAAAGGTAATGTATTATATTAGACCAGCTGATACTGCACGAGAAAAGATAGACAAGCTTCTGAGCTAAGAAACCCTTCCTTATGTAGTAAAATGCATAATCCATATGTGTGAATGCATATGCCTCAGAATAGGCAACTGTTTCCTTCTTTGAATTATTAAGGCGGTATGTATCCCCATTATTCTATGGGTTCACAAATATGCCCATTGTTAGCAGGTATATCATGTGCAGCTACGTACCATATGCCTGTAAGCTAAGTATGGGCAATATTGTTCAATTTATTTCCTTTATGCTTCATAGCCATTCAGGTAATTTATGTGAATAAGGTCTTTTGCTCTATGATCTTGTGACTTTCACTGGCATCTCCATATAAAATTTTATAACCCTGTTTGTGAATCAAATCATTCCCACAACTACTGATTCAATCTGGGTCACCACCTGTCCGGCTTTGGACTGGAGGAAGCAGTGTAGGCATTTGAGCTCTTGATTTTCCACTTCTGAATCTGGTTTGGCTGGCTTGTTCCAAGGTTTATCTACTGAAGATCTCACTACTGCCGTAAGACAGACAAAAAAACCTGCTGTTCTGTTCATTTATAGCAGCCACCTCCTTTTAAACTGAGAAATTAGTATAATTTTCTTGAAACAAACAAATGTGCTTAAAAAATGAGCCTGAAAACAAATGCAAGAATAGGTTAGCAGCCACGGAGTTCACATATTCAATCATTTTTTCCCATAATTAGCTATTGAAGGAGGAAAGTCACAAATATATGATTTATGTCTCTAAATGTATTTCTAAAGTTCTTAAGTTTTATTGACCATGAAAGTTGGTCTTTCCCTGTATTAAGAACTGAAGAAGCTATAGAGCTAGCTAGTAGCTCAATGGTGCAAAGTCTTATGATTTAATCTTGACATTTGCAATTTTTTGCTGTAAAATATTACTTTCTTTATTTCAGGACTTTAGTGTAAAACCTCATAATTTCCTTTAAGCTCCATTTGATTGTCAATTGCACAACTCTCTCCAAATCTTAAAGCTTATGATTTTCATACACATAAGATTTATTTCTTTTGTACCACAATAAAATGTTCTTTGGTGCAAATTCTCCTTATTTCCTTTGCATCCTGATCTTTCCCAACTTGTAGCTAGAGAGTGTGTGTGTGTCTGTGTGTGTGTCTGTGTGACCGTGTGTGTCTGTGTGTGCGAAAGACCTTGGGTTTGTGAGCTTTGAACTTTCTGTAGATTCATTTAGAAACATTTCAAATATCCATATCTGGGATTGAACCAGCTGTGTACCTGATCTACTCTGCTTAATGATTTCCAGGAAGTGGTGGCCTTGCTATTGACACATTTGGAGAAGGAATAGGATCAATTTTCAATATTGAAACCAGTCCAATAGCTATTTACAAACAGTTTATTTCAGAGATTCAAAACAGCACAAGGCTAGGGAGAAAAGATTTATACTGCAAAATTACAAACATTTATGCTTTTCTCTTAGGTCATTTAGAGTCAGAAAATCGTAAAACTGGGTTTGCAACAGGGAAGTCCCAAGTTCATTTTACTAACAATATGCTTGATGAATTCAATGTATTTTTAATCCAAGTGTAAAACTCTAAGGACATCCAAGGTGCTGACTAGAGCATGAAAATCTAAATTAATGCTCTGCCAGAATGACAGTACTTAAACAACCAAAATATCACCCACAGGCATTAGGTTTTCTGAGAAGTTCATAATCTATATATTGTTATTGTAAAGATTGTGATTTCATGCAGAAAATAATTCACAAATCATAATTAACATTGGTCCCAATAGGTGACCAAAGGTTTTAAATACACATTTTACATTTTGCTATTTCAAAAAGCTATACAACCCCGTAATACATAATTACTACAATACATATCACATATATTGGGCCATACTGTTCAATATATCAGTGAAGATCAAGGGATAGTTCTTCTTAACTGTATGCAAGGTTGATATCTTACATTTTAATTACATAAAATCTGCCAGTTAATATCTTTCAACCATATAGATCCATGCATGTCTGTTCATAGCCAATGAACCATTTGAAACAGGTTAAAGCTGGAAGATGCTCGTTTTTACAGACTGTTGTAAAATGGATCCTGTTTCCTTACTTGGGCAAAATGCCCAGTGGAGATGACAGGAATTTCGCTGGAACAAGGACTGCTCAAACAGCAGCGAGACATGCCAGTCAGAGTGTTTCGCACCAAGGAACTCTGAATAGCGTCACCCAAAAGAAAATGCCCGTGTCCCCCCCACAAACAGGAACTGGCCACTAGGTATGAGAATTTAGAGCCCTTCCTGCAAAAAGAGGGCAGGAAAAAAAATAGTTGATTTTTAGCTCTAACAAGCTAAATCCAATTGTGAAGGACCTCACTGCGTCATCCTGTCTGCTGGTGATGCCCGCTGCCAGGCTCCGCAAAGGCGCTGGGCTGCTGGCCAGCACAGCCAACTGCAGGACTGGGGCCTGAATCTATTCCTCACTAGCTGAGCTGACTGCAGAATTAAAGCTTTTAGCCACAATTTTCAAGTTGATAACACATGGACACAGCAATCCCACCCACGTGATAGCAATTGCAGCACTCAAACAGTTGATTGTAGGCTTCTCTGAGAAAAGAGGTTTGGTTTTGTTTATGTATAAATCATCCAAGTGCATCTATCATGCTGTATAGATGATAGTAGTAAAGAGATGCTCGTGGCTTTCACTACAGATGCAGCAAGGAAATCACTGGGAAGTTTCAGGAGGAGTGAGAAAAAATTGAGAAGACAATAAATTGCATTTAATTCACTGAACTGTTGAGGAAGGATAAACAATTAAATACTGGCTTTAACAAACCCTTATTGAGACACTGATTGCTCCGTAACAGAAATAGTTGTGCCACGCTGACATTTGTTCATTAACCAGTCATGAATTTGTGTTACACATCAAATACAAACAATATTACAATGATGGTTTGCTTTTTACCCAAATACATGATGGGTATTAACACACCTACACAAACATTTTAAATATCACGTGTGTATTTGGACAAATCTGAGTTGAGGGTTGATGTAAATTATTACAGGCTTCAAGAAAATCTTATTTGAACAAAAAGGGGTACTGGAGTGTAAAAACACAAGAAAAAAAACAGCCTTTAAAGTATGGTAGAGCTGCCAAATTACTCTGCCAGAACTCCCATTACAGAAAGGTGGGCTGAAGCAGGAACACAGTCTTGGCTCTATTGGACGTTTTCACACAACAAAGTGTTGTGGCATAAATTAAAGTCTGGGCATGGAAGACCAAAATTGCAGAGTTTAATTTCAGTGAATCAGCTTTTCTATTAATCTTTGTTTTTCTTGCCTTTTTTTTTTTTTTTGTGAGCACCAGACTGCTAACTGTGAGTTGCACCTATTCTCTTTACTAACAAAAGCAATGCAGCTGTGGTTAGAAGGGTTAATAATGTAAGTTAACGAAGCAGCATTTACCAGGGAGTTTGAACATCCGCAAAGAAATGTGAGTAATCTATCTAATCAATTACCGGATCTTGTAAAGTGCCTTGATAGTTTGGGTTGCTTCAGCAGGATGGGATCAGCCAATCACTCAGCCAGTCCACAGCCACCCACAAGGGGAGGTCCTGCTCCCATTCCATTTCCTCTTCTCCTCTCCCCCTGCTCCCAGCCAGGCACTTCTGGCTGTTGTCATGCACACTGACCCTCCCCAGGCTCCTCTGAGAACTGATTCAGCGTGCCAACCTGGCAGAAAACGAATGCAGCTAAGAGGGGGTGATTTTCTGCTGGGTGAATGAACTGGAAGAAAAGGTGGGAGGTTCTGATGAGCAAAGAAGATGGTGCGAGGCAGGTGGTGGGACCATGTGGCAAGAGTGAGAGAGAGAGGGAGGGGGAAAGAGGAAAGGACTAGCAAGGAGAGGAGTCAAGATAATAAGTCAAGGTGAAGAAACCACCTTTAATACTTCCAGTCACAGTGGGGCAGTTTTGATTGAATGGGTCACCTGCACAGATTCCGATGAAAGGGTTTTTCCATTGAGACAGCTGAGGCGTACAGAGCCTTTTAACTTAAACTACACCAAACAATTGTACACCTCAAACAATTCCCTTGCATCTTCTCTTCTGAGTAGGACACAAGAACCTGACTGGGAAGAGCGTGTCCCACTACTTAGAAGCCAAAGAAATTCTGATGAGGGCAAACTCTAATTCTTCTCTAAACGCGTTTCCTGTCTGCTTGTATCTATGAGTGTCACTAAATCCCTGTGTGCCGTTACAGCAAGACATGTGTTCCAAACAGTAACAAGACCATCCAGAGCTCTAAGTGGTAACATAATAGTCCTAATGACCTGATTTTGGGTTTGCTTTTTAGCATTAGAAATGCCTGTTTTAGTTTCAGAAAAATTACGGTTATAAGCAGAAGAAAAAAATTACTATTCAAGTGTATTCTGAGTATGGAAGAGGTTGCTGGTTTGTTTTTTGACTGTGTTTTTTCACTACCTTAGAAAGAAAACCATCTAGAACATAATAAGCTATACATATAATAGCTGTAAAGACCAAAATATTTGCTTCCCAATGACAGCAGTGGTTAGGATGCTTCACATAAAGTAAGGATTCTGCACCTGGGATGGGGCATGTATGGGGAACAAAAGGTTGGAGAGCAGCTCCATGTAAAGGGACCAGTGGGTCCTGGTCAATGGCAAGTTGAACATAAGCCAGCAGTGCCCTGGCAGCCAGGAGGCCCAACCGTGTCCTGGAGAGCATCAGGCACAGCATCACCAGCTGGGCAGGGGAGGGGATTGTCGCGCTCTGCTCTGCACTGGGGCGACCTCAGCTCGAGTCCTGGGGGCAGTTTTGGGTAGAACATTATCAGAAAGATATAAAGCCACTACAGAGTGTCCAAAGGAGGGTCAAAAGGATGGTGAAGGACCTGGAAGGGAAGTCGTATGAGGAATGGCTGAAGTAATGTGGTTTGAGATAGGAGGAGACTGAGGGGGGACCTACAACTTCCTCATGAGAGGAAGCAGAGGGCCAGGCACTGATCACTTCTCTCTGGTGGCCATTAACAGCACAAGGAGATGGCATGGAGCTGTGTCAGGAGAGGTTTAGGCTGGATATGAGGAAAAGGTTCTTCACCCAGAGGGTGGTTGGGCGCTGAAACAGGCTCCCCAGGGAAGTGATCACAGCACTGAGCCTGACAGAGCTCAAGAAGATTTTGGACAAAACTCTTGGGCACGTGATGTAATTCTTGCGGTGTCCTGTGCAGGGCCAGGAGTTGGAGTTCGATGACCATGTGGGTCCCATCCAGCTCAGCATAATTCATAATTTTATATAAATACACTGACTGATAAAAACACGTACAAAAATAGGTAGCAAAGATGTGTGGGTGCACACTGGATTTTGCGTATGCATAGAGATAGAAAGGTAAATATAAAAAAGACAGTGGCTAGTGGTGTACCAACACGCTTTATGCAACCCATACTTTGAAATGTCCTAAACCAGACAGGGGTATTTTTTGGAGGTCCCAGTCTATGCAAGACAATTTAAATCAAAGTGGTACATTGCACTCTGGGACCATTAGTCTCTAGGACTCTTCATAGAATGGAAACTGTGATCATCTATGTTTTACACGGGCTAGGTGTAGCCCTCCTAAAGGGAGTAAGGAAGTCCCAGTGAGACATGTCTGGAAAGTTCCAACCATAGGGAAGATGGACATCTTGGAAAAATTAAATTAATCCCATAATAGTATATAAATCTGTACAACACAGCCTTTTAAAATATTTCTAACTCTCAGAAGACTTAATCAATGTTATACAAATTATAGAATCATTTAAGAGTGTTGGTATGATGAAAAAGCCCATGCTTTTGTCCCTGTGGAACGTTAACAATATCAAGACAAGCTGGTGATCCAAAATATCAGTAAAATTACATCTCTTCTGCCAAGGTTGATGAAATTATGATGTCTACACGTCAGTTTTTTCCTGTTTAAAGAGAAATCTATGGTCAAGTATGCCTTGAAGTTCTTCAGGTTCATTAACAAGGTCAAAATCAATGTTATTTTACTGTTTGGAATAATTTTTGGCGGAACAATGAAAAGAAACCATAGTAGAAGTAGTCTTAATATAATCATTTTCTTTTCATTGTTCTTTATGGGAAAATAATTTGGCCCGAAATTTAGTGGTCCCATCAGGGAGGTGATATCTTTAAAAAGGTGGTCTGAAGGACAGGTTTTACTGTACTTTAATAGGCTTATAGATTAATATAAATCTTAATATTCATAATCTGTACTATTCCTTTTCTCAATATCTCGTTCATCTATACATCTATTTGTAATGTGTGTTTCAAACACAAGTTAAACTTTATTTTATTGAAAGTACTGAGAGTGCTTTAGGGATAATAATTTCTGAAAAAGTCAACAGATCAAATACATAGTTAGTTTTTCTCTTGAAAACAATTTTTTTAAAAAAAAATTTAAATACTGGTGCCTTCTAGCTGAATGTTCCCTGAATATTTTGAAATATCTGATTGCCTGGAATAAAATATATCAATTAAACAGTGGTTATTGTTGCAATGAAATGCACAATGATCAGCCCAGTTTGTATTTCTGTGCAAGGATAAAAACCTGGAGTAACTCCATGCAAGCCAGTATCGAACTACCAGTCTGTTTTTACCAGAGCTAGTCTGCATTTGCAAAATTAATCAAATAATTTTATTTTTCAAACCAGAAATGCAGCATTGTAAGCTTCCTGTTACAGAAAATCACGTAAGTAGTGTGTAAGCCCACTTTTTGTTGCATGATTTAGCAGATGACAAGATTGCTGGAAGGCATACCAGAAAGATTTCTAAGCACTTGAAATATTTGTCCCAGAGGACACCTAGAATATTTATTCTAGGTGCAAGGCCTTTAAATGGGAGCGGTTGTTGTCATTTGTTGTTGTTGTCATTAGTTTTTATGTAAGCTGTACATACGAAAATTTACAAGTGTCTGCTAATGCCTCTTTGTATTAACAGAGAACAGCACTAAGCAAATGCTGCTTGTTTGAAGTGATGAGCATTACTTTATAATATCCAGCCATTATCTACTAACTGAAAAATTAGTTGAGCTTTGGTAAATTGCATGCACAGGCCAGTACTTATCTACTTTCTGCTGATTAGAGCATGAAATATTTGCATGATTCGTATTGCTTTTACAGAAATCAGGACAGAGCATGTCAAATATCCCCACAATACACGAAAAAGCAACATCTGCTACACGGAAGATACTGGACCAAATCCTGTTTGTGTTCAGTGCAGACTGTGGTAACAGGCAGGATTATTGTGCAGGTACAGCCCAGTTGAGAATGTGCCCACAAAATCTGCTTATATTTTTACCTGTCACCTCTTAGCTGTGGAGAATCAAGTGATTAATGTATTACTGTACTGGCTGTTACAGAGCTGTGGTCTGTTTTGAATTTTTTTTAATATGAACTGAGCAGGAAACCACTGTGCACTTTCTAACACGAATACCAAAATGGATTTTGTAACTAATTGGCAAGATAGCCCAAATTTTTTCTGCCAGCTATTAGATGGCTGATCTTGGACTGGATTATCACGTAAAGCCAAAAGAAAAAAAAAAAAAAAGCTGGCGAATTATGTCTGAATGCTGAGAAGCATTAGCAGAACTTCGCAGCCGAGCTGACCATCTGGAATAATGGACAGAATTGGCTGTCTTCCATTAGAGGGAATCATTCAAAGTCATAACGGGCAGTGGTCACTAGGGAAAGGAAAGGAGAGAAAGCTAGTCATTCTTTTATATTTGTGTGGAGTATTAGTGAAGATTTATTAAAAGACTTGTCTTATTCCTACAATTGACAGTCGTGGTTATTAATATCTTTACCTACCTTTGATAAAGATACTGCTTCCTACATTTCAAAATGGTTTACAATAGTATATGAAGTACAACCTCTTTATTGTGGGATTTCGAAGCTGGGAAAAAAAAGGGGGGGCTAATGTCACTAGGATTTCTGTGGTACACAGACAGAACAGGAGGTTTTGCTAAATTTTAACACTCAAAAGAAAATCTGGTTCATCTTCTAGTTTTGCAACCCTATATTTGTTGTAGCGTTATTTTACTTATAATTACTTCCCTTTTCTATTAGAAGAGTTTATTAATACATCCACACTTTGTGTGAGGATTAAAAAGAATTCAGTTATTTGTTTTCTGTGATAGTAGCTTGCACAGTGAATTACAATGCAATTCAGTTGGCAACATCCCCAGATAAAATACGATCAGCAAATCTTAATCTAATCCTATGCAGTGGTTAAAATATCACTATTTCATTTTGATATCTCTGCAGAAGAATAAGCAGCACACATGTTTATGACAGAATTGCTTTAATAATTTATTTTATGGTGTTTCTTTATGAATGCATTTCCTTTGTTTTTGGTGATTAAAAAAAAAAACAGTGATAAATAAATATGGGGCACTGAAAAAGCTCGTAGGCTTATGACCCACTTTTAGTTTTGTTAAACATTTTCTCAGATCTTGAAATGCATCTTGACTCTTAAAATGCATTCAATGGGCCAAAGGACTGAAATCATAAGTACTAGTCACAAATATTAATGAAATGTTACTTGACAAGAATAGGACCCCTGTATTTAGGATGAATAAAACACTTTGTACTAGTTTTCATCATGAACAATTTCTTTTGTGTGAATAATGTGCATCGCTTCACACGCATCCAAACCATATAAGTGCCAGGTCAAGTTCTCCCATTGTTTATGTCTCACAGCCCCAGAGGAGTTAATGAAGTTGCAAGGCTATACAGAATTAGGTTCTTTATGTCTCTAACCTCATGTGATAAATTTTAATATTTACCCATATATACTGAGTAGCAATCTCCAGTCAGTTATTTGGGCCATGATTAAAAAATATTTGGACTATGCTTTAAAAAAAGCAGAATTTTTCCATTATTACCCATTTTAAAATATTGGTGAGAGCAAGAAAATTATTGTATCTATCTTTCCTCTTCCAAAACCAATCCCAACATTTGCTAATAGTAGTATCTGAGGCAAGCTTAAGCTCCATGGTATGGAATGGTAGGCTTCCCAAAGTCCAGCTGACTATGCCTGTATGCATGCTTGTTCCACCCCTCCAAGCTGTTGCATAATCAGACGTATTCTGTGGGAAAGGAGCTAGCTTATTGAGCTTCATGGAAAGCATTTGTTGTTTGCCGGCACTTTCTGGACCCTTGTGTGCGTACAGCAGTAGGAACCTGGAGTTTTTGCTAAGTTTTGCAGCATTCTGTTGTAGCCTTCCTCATCTCCCTGAGTTCTGGGTGTACCGTTAGCCGCTTCAATGATACTCATTTTAAAAGGTTAACAAATGAGAAGCTAAACCAACCATACAAATAACAGCCAAAAGAACAGTTTCCAAAATGTGTTACTGTAGTGCCATTTCCAATTTAATATTCAGACAGAGTAAAGCTAAAGGCCACCAAACCAGGTGGATGAAATAGTTCTGCATTTTATGACTCATTCTTAAATGAAATCTCTTAAATATTGCTAATGAAGCCAGTTATCATATACAGACCTGTAATGCGCCCTTTCTAAGCTGGTTCAGTTACATTTCCCTGTCTAGCAATTTACCCCAGGCCCCTATTAAATGAATTATCACGGCTCCTAAATCATCTCTGCGGGGGTTTACGCTAATCCCATCAAGACACTTACACTCCCTTTCTTCCCTCCTAGTGACATAATGAATTATTATTTCATGGGGAGCTGTTAAAGAGGCCCCTTTGGAAGAGTTTAATGTGCAGCACAGGGAAGGGGAGGGAGCTGCTTGCCAGGGAGGCTGTGGTAGGTACCTCAGCCCCGGGCTGCCTGGCCAGTGCTGAGGAGACAAAGGGCACCGTTGCCCCAGGCTCCCAGCAAACCTTCTGGGGCTGGCCCTGATAATGTCCCCAGCCCCAAGGATGACAGGATGGCTCATTCCCCCCTCCTCACTCTACCCTGCCCTCTGCTTACCCTTTTTGTCATGAAAAGCAAAGGGAGAGGGAATATAAATGTTTTCCTTAACCAGAGGAAGCACCCCGCTCACAAACCACTTGCTGAATCCATTAGGCTAATTTATTAAACACAATTTGCCTTGTGTGGCTGAACTGAGTAATGATAAAAAACATAAATATGGAGAAAGCAGTAGCGCAGAGCCACAGGCTCTGTGGTCCCTGTTATGATGCCCCTGACTTGCAGGGGCTGTGGACATGTTATGCTTCCCTTCAGCCTTTTTGGCACAACCGGAGAGGGGCACAGCATCCAGTTTGGGAAAAAGGCTTGTGACTGAGTCAAGCTCATCCCCACCTTCTGGATGTACATAGCTGGGGTGAGAATTAATAAGAATCAGAGGAGAAGCAGAGAATTAAGCAGTAGTAGAGTAACTTGCCATAAAAAGGACTGCACATAGAAAATTTTCAGGCCTCTTTATTCTCTAATCAGATTTCTGCAGATGTCTTTCTGAACAGTGCTTTGTTTCTTCCCTGTGAAGACCCATAAAGTGGGTTGATAGCACAAGGTTAGTCACAGCATTGAAAAAACACCGAAGGCCAGACTATCATGCCATGGAATTCTTTACTGTTCCTGTGACATCAGCAGAGCACGGCAGGTACGGATGACATCAGAGTTCTCCTGAGGCTAGTGGCAGGAGTACAACATTCACAGGACTGCAAACCAGGTTTGCAGCAGACCCAGAAGTGCTACAGGAATAAGATCCCTTAAACAAGTTCTGGTGTGCAGGTCAGATTTATTCTACCTTCCCTGTTCATTAACTTCATGTGTAAGATGCAGCAGCAGAGTGATCACCTGTAGCGTGAAGATCAGGAGCAGAGCACTTCCAGATTATATGTCTCAGTTCCCATTTGCTTCTGCAGTCTGGTGAAGAGTATTAAATCATATTCTTGTGAAAGAAAATTTGTAGGGCTTGTCATTTTGTAAAAGCTTCTGAGCTCTTATAATTGATTTGGTCAGAGATTGTAAACTTTTCAGATTAGTGATTTTTCAGTTTACACACCAAACTACATTAGCTAAGGTAAAATACATGAGAAGAACTCTGTGAAAGATCTGTCTAGAGTAGTTTACTTTCCAACAGTGCTCAGATGTACCTGCCTATGTAAAGACAAGCATCGTGATCCGTCTTCTTTTTGGCAATCAGCCAGTTAGGAACTTTGAGGTGTGTTGGAACCATATATTTATTCACTTTTGGTAGCTCTACCTGCCATGAATGTATCTAATCCTCTGTTAAATACATATATACTTGGGCTTTCCTCAACAGGTTATGTTTGTAGGTTATGTTCATGTACTGTGAAAAGATACTCTTTTTTAAACCTACTGACTGATCTGTCTGACCCTGCTTTTTATTCTGTGTTCATCAGTTCATCAACTCCTGATTTTATTTGCCTCCGCTATGTCCTCCCTCACTTGTCTTTTTTCCAAGATAAAATCTCTGGTTTTGGAAGCCATTCTATGCCTATGACCACTCCCTCTGTCCTCATCAGTCCATGAGGTTCTTCAAAACATGCACTTGAAGTGGAACTGTGGAGATTAAAACCACTATGAAGACAGAACTGCATCATGGACCTTTAATAAGCTCCGTATACTAAACACAAATAGATGAGTCCAGCATGATAAAGCAGATGTGGAAGGGCTGTAGATTTATATTTGTGCAACATAGGTGTTCTGACTTTGACTAATAAAATCAATTAAATGAGCCTACAAGAAAGCTGGAGAGACTCTTCATCAGCAACTGTAGTGACAGGACAAGGAGTAATGGATTCAAACTGAAAAGGGGGAAATTTAGGTTGGATATATGGAAGAAATTCTTTCCTGTGAGGGCAGTGAGACACTGGAATAGGTTGCCAAGAGAAGTTTTGGATGCTCCATCCCTGACAGTGTTCAAGGCTGGGTTGGATGGGGCTTTGAGCAACCTGCTCAAAGGGGAGATGCCCCTGGAAATGACAGGGGAGTTGGAACTAGGTAGTCTTTAAGGTATCTTCCAACCCAAACTGTTCTATCATTCTATGATTTTATGATAATCACAAAGAAGAAGGAAGGTGCTACTCATTCTGTAGACTAATCTGTGCTCCTCACTGAATTCTTCATTCCCAACATACTATAGAGATGCTTAACCCTGAAATCCTACTCCTACTTCTCAAAGCTTAGGTATGAAGCATAATTTTGTGCAGTGGATAGAAGAAATAATTAGAGGAAATAATGGCCTCACTAGTTCCAGCTGTAAGGAGTGGGGGAGAAGAGTGTTTTTTCTGTACTCTTTAGTTGAATAACTATAAATACTCCTTTGAAATTGTTATGCTCTGTCAGGTTAAACCAGAGGTGCATGAAGAATTACATTTTTAATTTAGTATCCATTTCTGTTTGCAAGGATTTCCTCAGATGATTTGAATCTCCTTCCTAGAGAGTAATAACAATGTCAAAATAAAATCCAACTGTAACCCAAGAGATTTTGCCAAACTTCAGGCTAGTAAAATCACCTTCCAGCCTTGGAACGTTTAGCCTGATTTTCATCAAAACTAAATGCTATGAGTTTTCTTGAAACCGCAATTTTGGCTCAAGTTTTATACTCAGAACATCCAAAAATTTGGTATGATTTGTGAATTTGTGACAAAATTCTTGAAATAGTTAAATTCAATCTAATTTCAAGTGGACTCCTGAAAGGTTATTGTCTGTCAGGCCAAATGCATTTTGCTGTATGCACGATTTAAAAATGAAGAACTAACTTGTGGAGATGATTGTAGTCTGTGCCTGTTGCCACCAGAAGTTCGATGGAACAAAGGCCCTACTTTAAAAACTATGGGGCTAGCAAAATTGTCCTACTTGTAGATAGGCAATGAGAATATTAAATAAATGAAATTACAAAAAATTCAATTTGGGGGTCTTCTTAGGTTTTTTTAAATTAATAAATCGTTTAGCCATTGACATCCAATTATCCTAATTGACTTTTCTGAGAGGAGTGCCTCTCACACACTCACTTTTTGGAATGGAGGGCATGCATAATTTTGAATTGCTTCATCTTAGTCTTGCCATGATGAACAGCTTAAAATAACAGTATCATCATTAACAGCTTAAAATAAAAGTCAAAGAACAGTTTGTGCCACTAAGAAATGTCTGAAAGACTAATTAGTTACTAAACATTTAGAAGATTGCAAATGTGGTTTAGAAGCATATCCGGGAAGTGACGAGTTTCATTTGGTAATTTAAACAGTTCAATAGTACTTCATTTTTCAAATGAATAGAGAAAAAATATGTCTCTTACTTTTCATTATCTGCAGTCATTTGTTTATCTTCAGTCTGAAATAATAGGTATGACTTTATTATCAGCATTCTTGTTATCAAATTCAGTTATTCCAAATAGACAAATTGCCCAGCTGACAATGAAGAAGATGGTTTTGCTTAGAGCAAGAACAAAAATTTGACTTTCATCATCTCTGCTCATGTAGTATCCAGATTAATTCTGTTGTGGAAATAAAGATTATTCTTGTGGTCTACAGATATGTAGAACTACAGAAAGCAATCACTCTTGATAATGATTTTCTTTCTGATGCATATTTTCAGTTCTCTTTACGTGTGGCACTATGATATGATGTAATATGTGACTCATCAGAAATACTTTACTTGTTTTCTCTATGTACTGTCCCAGACTTCTGTCCCATGCTGAACTTTCAGTAAAAAGTGTGTAACCACAATTCTGAAGGATGAACAGTGCCTGGGTAAGTTTTCACATGAAACTTTGCCCTTATTTCTTGCTTATGAAGTGTAAAGTATCTGATCCAGAGGAGAAAATTCATAGTTCAAAGTTCTGCCTCTGGAGAAGCAGGCCTAGTAGCAAAACTTAGGACATTTCAATGTCCCAGTGATTTATTACTAGAGCAAGTGGAAACATAGCAGACTACGATATCATTTATCATTTAATTACAGATCTCACTGAAACACCTCAAGTGGGACCCTCCCTGTGTATTCCCTCCAAAGAAATGTCCTATGATACTACTGGGATTTGGATTTTAATTGACAGTTTTTCTAAGAACTTGTTCAATTAACTTTAAGTTTTGCATTAGACTTCCAGCACAATGGAAGTTCTGTTCTTCCTTTGCAAAATGATAGGTTATTTTCCTTTAGTGATGTAACTCTACAGGCAAAGTTAGAGGTCAGAGCTCATCAGAATTTCTATTTTCCTTCATAGGACATCTTGGATAAGGAAACAGGAGAAATGTTTGATAGTTTTTTTTGGGTTTGGTTTCTTTTTAGAAAGCTATTTCCTTTCAGTCTATGCTAGGTGTGCAGATATCATTAGTCCCACCGAAGCTACAAGACACTGCAGGGGAAAAAACAGCCTCTAAGATGTGTACAATACTTATGTTTTATTATTGTAGAATTTCTAATTATCTGTGGATCGCAAAATGTCACGAAAAATATTGATTGATTAAGATACATAAGGTCCCCATCCCCTCTCATCCCTGAGAGATGAATAGAATTCATTCATTGCTCTTGTTCAGCAATGGAAATGGAAGTGTGTTGACTTATTCAAGGTCACAGAAGGAATACATGGAAGAGCTGAGAAACTGGGAATCATGACTCCTGATAAACATCCTGCTTAACCCAAAGTCTTCTCCTGGAAAATATTTTTCAAGACTTGTAAAAATTGAAGGAATCCACTACCTATACTAAGGGGTAGCACATTATGATTTTGTAGGGATTGAGGGACTGGATGGTCTTTTCCTCTGACCTTGAGTTGCAAAACATTGAATCTGAAGATCAAGTGATGACAGATGTATTTGTTTTTCCAAAGAGAAATAGTCTGGAATCTTTCTTGGACACTTCTTATTTGTATTGAGTTTTATCATTGTTAATATTTTTCTGTTTAAACTAAGTAGTTATTTGAAAAATGTAGATTCCATATTGCATTTTTCTTCTGCTAAAGACAAGCTGTTGTTTATTATTTATGTAAATTTAAACACGTTATCGCATTAGATTTTGCTTCTCAGTCTCAAATCAGAATTACCACTCCTTAGAATAAAAATTAATTTTGCATTGATTTGTGAATTCTCTAAAACTCCTAGGAACCCTGAGTTAGGGCTATATCCTCTAGCTCTGACTTATTGGGAGAAGTTCAGTGGAATTTTTTTCTGGATAAATGACACAGAAATGAGAATTTAATGTTTATATTTTCCTCAAAATAAAAACCATCTTCACTGTCTGCAGAATCCTTACAAGGAGTATGAGTTGAACCACGTTCGACCTTAGTACAAAGGGCATTTATTACCAAATCCTGTTTGCTGTGGGCAGCTACACTATCACACTAATTCTAAACGGACAGTTTCAGAGCAAACTGAAGCAAAATTATTTGTTGATTTTCACCCAACTTAATCTTTAGCAGGTTTTCCTCATCATCTTCTTCTGCCTTCAGACTAAGGAGAACAAATCTTGAAGCTGTGCGGAAGTGCCAGAACCAATCTCAAAGGTGATTTTAGAACAGAATGGTCAGTGGGCAGCCTGATGTCTTCCACCCTGCCCCATCTCACCCCCAGTGACTTGTTCCCTCCACTTCCTGAAGGTAACTGGTAGGGATTGTATTATTCTATGGTGAGTTGGATTGACTCAGTGACACAGCTGACCATGAAAAACATTGAATTTCTACTAGGTTAGAGAAATGGTTTTGCTCTTAGTGTGGTTTCACTCTAGAGAGCACTGACAAAAAGTAAGCTTTTGTCAGTAAGGCAGGACTATCTCTTTCTGATGGCAGTTTGGCCCAAGGTAGTCTTAATTCAAACATGAAGATTCACCTCCTGTCTTGATAATATACACTGAATACTGGGATCTTAAGCAATACCAATTAAGAAAGTACAATAGCTTTATCTAAGCAGATTATTTGTGAAATACAACCTGTACCCGCAGAAATTATGATTCTGGTGTTTATGGTCACATTCAATAATCTCTGATACCCCACTAGCGTGGTCTTATCTTCCAGCCTGTATGACTGGGAAGATTCCAGCAACTACTCCTGCTCTACCTTTGTAAGGCAGTGATCTTTCATCATTAACAGGATTTTTTCTATTTACTGATTGAGGTTTTTTTTAAAGCAGACCTGCCCTCAAAGAGTCTCATATCCTCTATGTGTGCAAAGAAGCTAAGTCAACAACAGTAAATGCAGACATAGCAGGAGAAGGAAAGGGATAATTTTTTCCTGGAGTATGAGTCTCCAGTGGACACTCACTGTAAATATGATTTTAAAACATCCAGCCTGATTAAATGCTCATAATCCTGTTTACACATAAAGTTTTATGCTTCTGCATAAGGTTCAGACTCCAGTAAGTCTCTGCTTTGAGGCAGGGTGGAATTTACCTGCAAAAAAGGTCTCCTCTGGGACATATGCAAACTGGAATTCATTTTGTGGTAAGGTTTGAATTTGTACCATGGTTTCAAAATTCTGTTTAAAATATTTTTAAATCAGGAAGGCAAGAGAATCATAATGTCAGTGTAATAAATACATCCTTTTTTGTGTGTTAGATCCTCTCTTTAGCTGGGATACAGATATGACAAAGGTTGGAAAGATGGGCCTAACTTTATTTTGGAGTACCTGGTATTAGACTACAAGCTCACACTTAAATATCATGTGCAATCAGGCCCTGAATCTAAAGACTGGGTAATGAGGCCCTGTATCATACATTTCCCTTTGACTTGCTCATTTTTTGCGAATCGGAGCCTCTCTGCCTCAGTTTCTCTCTACAGCATATGAAGGGAACTGTAGCTCTCCCATGGTCTGCCTTTGCAGTGATCTGAAACCTCTGTGAGAAGGGTCTTATACATGCAGAGTTTTGTTTATTCATAGAGGGCTGTGGTTTTATAAATACAGTAACAGCAACTGTGTTTTGAATACTAGAAAACTTTATTATAACTGTCTATAATAGTTATAATGTTCTAAACTTCCAAGAAACTGTTGCAAAGCGAATGAAATTAAATACATTTAACACCAAACTTTACCATCCTTTATTATTCCTGTTTCAAAGGTAACCCTCTTTTCTTTACCTTACACAAAACAGCCCTATTTCCAGTTCCATCACTACTCTGTTAAGTAATTTGCGAAAAGCTAACAAAGTCTGGCTACATCCTCATAGCGACTGTTTAAACCCATTACTTTCTCTTTTAATCAAATCGCTGTTGTGTCAAAATATACAATTCTTGCCATGAATCTCACTGGCTTGTTACAGTTCACCGGTTGACCTTGAAAATGTTTGCTCTCCTAAGCGTCTTCTCTCTGGCCTCCAGCTAAATTGCTCAAGACCAGGCCTGATCATTTTTCTATACACAGAGACTTCTCATTAACATAAACAGAGCAGCAAGCTTAACTGCAACAAACAAAAATCGGCAGTAGAGGAAGAAAATCAGGGTTCAGGGGAACCCTTGGATGCAGAATGTGGTCTGTGTTATTTAGGGTCCTGTGTATATTAAATGATTTTTTTAAAATTCATGTCCTGAATTTACTATGTGAATAATCTCCCAACCACAAATAATAATGTACCATCTCTGTAACTGCTTTACTCCCTTGTATTTCTTTCTTAGTTACCTTTACTGTAGAAAATATCTTAAGCCATTGAAGGGCCAAGAAGGGAGCACGTATATCCTGCAAAAGCCACTCACTCATTAGCATCAAAAGCTTCTACAGATCTTAAATGAGGAGTTAAGTGCCAGGGTCTATTTTCATTGTTTAATGTATTAAAGTAAATAAAATTGTATCTAAGATGTAGACACACAATTAGTTTTGAGTTATTTATCTGGAGTTTGTATGGTTTAGAAAAACTCCATCTTCTTGGCTGATCCTGTCCTAATGCATTTAACTTCAGCCATCAGCTATGATTAAACACCTGCTGTTGTGGGGAAACAAAGCACACTAATCCAATATGTATTTCTGACATCTTAAATATCACCCAGTCCCCTGACATCAGGCACAGCTTTTCAGCGGGATGGAATTCCAGAGCATATTTTTCTAATTTATGGATGGACAATAAATCAAAATTAAGCCTTGGGCAATGAAATATACATCAGTGGAGAATGAACTGACTGCAAACTAGGGCACAGAACAGCAGTGGGGAGAGGGGTGCATTAATGGAGTCCTGAGATGCAAACACTGATGTGAAAATTAAGGAAGTTCCTCTTGTATTTTATTATAGAGAGCAAAAATAAAAGGATAGCAGAAGCCAAACCTAAGTTTCATAGTCTCCTGAATACCCTGCTCTTGGGGAAATTGTCCCGCTGGTCCTGATGCCACCATTTTATACCATGTCTGCAAAGGGGATTACTTACTAGCTCTCCTCTATTCTAACCCATTCAAATGCTGAGAGCTTGCAAGTTTAACTGGAATGTTAATTTTACGGGTTTGCATGCTGCATTAAGGGTGCTGTGAAAGGAGTAGGAAGGAAAATTGAAGAAACCCAAAGAAAAGGTGGGGGGCTAGGGGGTGGAGGAGAGAGAGGGAGGAAGGAGGAAAACGACAAAGGATTTTGGAAAAACAAATTTCAGGGGGAAGGTAAGAAAAAGTTACAGACATAATCTGTAGTGAAAACCTGAAGGCGATAGATACCGTATATAACTCCTTCTAATCAGTACTACCCCTGAGGTAACAGAAGCTCATTTTTTCAGAAAGTCAAATCTTGGCCATTACTGAAAACAATTGGGACTTTTCCTTTCATTTAAGTCAACAATGGCTTTATTCCCTAAGCTTGTTAAATAGCATAGACTTCCTCTTGTCTAGAGAGTAAGGTGGTGTACTTTTTCTTTAATTTAATATCTCTTGTGGAGGGGGAACATAGTATTAAACTATCAGGAATGAAAGTCTGAAAGATTCTGAAAGAGTTTTGCGAAACTAAAATACTAGCCTTCTAAAGCTAGATGCACAAAATCTGCATCTTTTCTAGGTTCAACCATCTAGCATCTGAACTACCTGAGAAATTGCATACAGATGAACCTTTATTCTGATGAGGTACTTAATTATTTAATGTCAGCAGTTAAGCGGTTTAGTTTCTGTTGCACCAAGGTCTTCCAGAGTGCAACTGACAGCCACCTATATCCTAGAAAGGTTTAGCATGTCACCCACAAAGGGACCTTTCTTCATCTGATGTCTTTTGAACATGTTACACATTAAAAGAATTTCTTTATGTTGTCCCCAGCCAATTGTCCAACCTATTAAGGGGCCCTCGATGAACATGACACTGAGAACACCTGTTGTATCATTTCTAAGGATGTGAGAGGTCCTACCAGGTTCAAAGAAACTACTTTTGCTTAAAGCTAGCAAGGACCTGGGGTTTGTTAGATATGCTCTCCGTGGTTACACCTAGTCCCGTAAGTATTTAGCAAGAGGGATTTGCAACACTCTTAAATCAGCGGGGCTGAAACAAGTGCTAAATACTTGCAGGTCAGATATGTTTCCGCGGTGTGATTAATTTGTCTTTGTGAAGCACTGTGAGGACCTTGACCTCAAGGGAGGCCAGCATGGAGCATGTTGCTGTTGCTCTCTGCTGGAAGAGTTGGGAGATATTGGAAGAGTTAAAAGTCTCCTAACCTACCATGTTGCACTATGCCAAAGAACTGTCCAAATGCAGAAATTAACCTGATCATACCTGCTTTGTCTATAGTTATGCAAAGTTACAACTGAAGTAGCAGGTTTAGAGATTTTTGACCAAATTCACATTGTCACATATATTAAAAGTCCTTGTCTTTATCATGTCTTGAGCTGCATGAGATTTTTTTCTCAAAAATAAATTACTTTGCACATTTTTTATTTTAGGAGGAATATTTTTCCTCCTTCCTGTATTTCTTCATTGGCATTTTATATTTATCTATTTATGTATCCTTCTGAATGCATTTAAGATTAGGCAATGTACAGTCTATGGTTCTGTGAAATACTGAAGAATCACCTAAAAAATGTAAACCAAAGAAATAAGATATTTGCTATCCTTTAAAAATAGTAAAACCATCGCATTTCATTTCCAGCAGCATCCAGATGATGCTAGAATATGACTGCTCAAATGCTGTTGTACTCTAATGGTGTGGTTTTGTTTTTTGTACTGAACATCACCATGTGATGACTCATCGGTCTTGGAGCTATCACACCTCTCCTACTTTCAGTAAATGCTTCCTGTGAGCTTTCAAATTCTTGCATAATACATACTAATAGGAATAATGTCAACAAGCCAAAGATAACTTTTGTACAAACCTAAAGGCTTTGTCATCACTTTTATGGATGGAGGTGAGGAGGCACGAAAGTTGAATCCTTTTTAGAAAGGAGATAAGTCTTATGGTTGCCAGCAAATATCTTCAGAATTTTCTTCTAAGGGTCTAATGTTACTCAAATTGAAGAGAATATCATTAATGAGAATCAAAGCTGCTTTGCACTATTGTTTGTTCCTTTCTTCTTCACCTTTTCTTTATTGATTAGACCTAAAGGTAAAAAAAAAAGCAAATGTGCCTCTGGACTTCAGCAGCACACCACAACATTATTGATTTAACAGTGGAGAGGGTATACAGTCTGCCTGCCTCTTCTTCCACATAAAGCACTTACATTAGCTTCAGCAATGCCTAAGTCTTAGCTGGCAGTAGAACCTCTATATCCAGCCCTTGGATTCAGCTCTCACCTTCCCCTACTTGTGGAAGGTCCTGCTCCACCAAGTCTGCCCAGCTTTGCACATCTCTCTTTTCACCATAAATTTGACAATTCCACCAGCTGCAGATGTAAACTCAGAAGCAAGAAAAAACAGAAATCAGAGCTGCTGTCTGAAGCACTGGTTTCTTCAGGACAATCACACCCAGAACATGGTCAGACTCCCTTTTCTGACACACAGTACATTTTACAGGATGAAGGCATGCTATTACATAGCCATTGTGTTGCTTCTTCTGAAGCCCTCAGAGAGAAAACCCATGCCTGTGGAGGTGAAACAGAACTCGGCAGGTCGTTCCCCAGGTTCTTTGAGTTGCTTTGCTGTGATTTAAAGGCTAATGCTTACAAAATTAGATGCTGAATAACCTTTTGGGTTTTTTTGAATGGTATGTGGTTGAGCAGGAAAACGGATGGAAAATTGCATTAGGTTGTTCTTGCCTATTTCTCATTCTCCTGCTGACCTAGTCTTGGGATAAGTTAACTCCCTCTTCTAATTTATGGTTCCCCAGCTGTCTTCTCTAGGTGAGATACTGCAAAACCTTCTTAAAGAGAACAACAAGTAACATTTAATATCCCAGTCTGTGTGAACTTAGTTTCTCCTAACTAAACTGCAAGAACATTCTTAGGGCATTTAAAATTAAGCAGAAAGATAGATTAGGTGAATGTACATAAAGGATTGAACAAGAACTGTGACACAATATTTTTGTTTCTTTATCTTCCAAGAAAGATAATCACCTCAGGAAAAGATGGCTAAAGTAGATTTAGCCAGCTATTGACTATAATAGCACCTGTGTAGTAGTTGGGCTACATCCTGATCTTGGTGAAACTGGTGAAAATCTGCATAATCTGCATTGGTTTTAATCTCAAAGTTATTATACCAAAAAAATGAAGGTGGTATTCTATTGCAGTTATATTTTAGCAACTGTATTTAAAATTCCTAGTTTAGTATGTTATACAGAAATATGGGCCACTTCTGGACGTTGCAAAAGTGCTTTACTATGCACATGGTCAACTTGTGCCATCTCTTTTCGTGGCCAGAGAAGAGTAGTCAAAGCAGCAGAAGGTATAACAGAGCAGTTGGACACCAGGAAAGGAGTTTGACAAGGCTGTCACATCTGTTCAATATATATAGTGAAATAATAATGTGTATTGCTGTTGATGGTTGCCATAGTGGTATTAACATTGGCAGAAGGAGATGTTGTAATCTCAAGTACGCTGATGACAACGTTATTGCTGAGTCTGTGGTTTCTAGCACTAGCCATGCAAGTGGCTGAAGCCAGTGTGGGCTCAGACACTGTGGATGACAGTTGACAGCAGCATTACTGAATGGAAATGAACAGGTTGAGCAAGTAAAGAAGTTCTGTTCCTCAGACCTGACAGGAAAACGGAGCTTGCCACATCCTCATGGCAAGAAAAAGAAGAAAGATTTCAATGTCCTATTAAATATGTGAAATAATTTGTTTCAAGTTATAGTGTGCACAAACAGAAGATTTTAGCATCTGCTCATTGGCATGAGATTCAGTGCTGTTAAGTGAAATGGTGCAAAATCTAGGCTCTTCTTGAAGACATTCACTGTCTTCCTATCAGCTTGAGACGATAGTGGAGCTTGGGTCTTCTGCTGATACTCTAAATAATGGTGAAGCCAAACTTTGTTAGCAAGTTTACTATCTCTTATGAATATCAAATCAAAATAAGCAGAGACTCAGGTCCAAGGCTTTAACCAGAAAAGATGAAGACCAACATGCACAAATGCAGCTACTGTCAAGCTGAGTTAAGTCCGTAACAATGATGACAATCTCAGCCTGAGGAGAGAGTGACAACTGATTGAAAGGAGGTAGGTTTTGCTTCCCGAATCTCTGTTTCCATCAGAATTACTCATTCTGTATGTTTGAATATTCTGACAGGCAGATTGTGAAGGAAGAAACTGAGATTTGCCAGGGTAAAAGTAACTTGCACATATATAGAGAAAAATCTAGTGCAATGTGTTGACAATAGATTTACTGAGTAGTTTTTGTGGCTGAAAATTACTAGTGAAGTGTTATATTTCAATGCCTGTTTCTTCATATTTTTGGATAAAATGCATTGAAATGTGAGTTTGTGCATTTATTATTGTAGAGTGGAGAAGGCCTATTAATGGTTCATGTTGTTTGTGTGGTACGTTGTACAGATGGAAAATGCCAGGTTATAATCATACCAAAATAAGAAGAGAAAAAAGCAGACTTGATTTATTCTGCATTTTCATGAAGGAGAATTTTAATGATGTATAGAGTTAGATTTCTTTTGCAACAATCTAGTTAATTTAGAGGTTTTGGGGACATTTAAAAAAGCTTATGCTTGTCTTATGTTCACTGATTAACTTCTTGGACTTCTTTCATTATTATCACATGAATTGTCCACTATTTTCCCTTTCTTTTTCCCCTTATTAGAAAAGAGTCTATGAATGGCCAAAAGTATTATGCATAAGGTTGCTTAGTGCCACAATATAAACAACCATGGTGCAAGAACTAGAGCCGGATTCAGCAGACAAGTGTTATTTCTTTGGTGTTTTATGAAATTATACATGCTTTCTGTCCTCAAGAAGATGCCTCTGTGATTGCCATGAGATGACTAATTACATTGAGATGTTTGTCAATATATCAGCACTAGTTTACTCTTGCATATTTCAGGAAACAGCTGCACTGAAGATCCCATTGAAAAATTTTTTAGCATAAGCTGGTTAGTTCCTAGTTTAGCCTGAAATCCATGTTGGCTTTTCTTTTGTGTTATTCTTCCTCAGGTAACGAGAGTAAAGCCCAGCTGCACAGAATTTCATACAGTCATACTGTTGCTGCTATAACAAATGTAAAGGCAGAAGCAGACATACCTTCACTTTAAATTTGAGATTGTTCTTATTATTAGAATGCTATTTTCATTATGGATTTATACACAACGGATTTTATATGAATTTAGATAAAATTTATATACAGTCTAGGGTGAGAACCGTATTTATTCAGAAGGAAAATTAGCTATATGGTCTAAAAAGAGGGTGGGCTTTTTAGCTGAAAACAGACAAATAATTTGCCTAGGCAGACATGCTTCTCTAACAAGTGCATAATTGCCTTTATCTTTACTGATCTGGAGCTTGTGTTTAAGGATCCTAATTCTGGTGTAGTTGGAATTGTTCCTATGTCTGCACAACCCACCTTGCAGCTTGTATATTAGCTCCTGATTTTCTGTGAATGACAACCTGCCATATCAAGGGAAATTAAAACCTCTGCCTGTTTCCCTTGCAAAACCAGACTGTAAACAATGGAGATTCAGCAGGTACTCCATGTGCAGCTGAACTAATTTTGCAGCACGGCACAAAGTTGCAAGAGAGGAGGTGCTTGACGGTAAGAAACTCAACAGCCATCCCAAGGTCAATCATAAAGAGAAACTCTTGGAAACTATGTTCTTGTAAATGATGATAATGAAAAAATGAAAACAAACAATAAATGCTTTGTGCTCAGTTAAATCTAACCCACATTTCTAGGTTTATTGCTTGTTTTGTTTTAAACTTGTCTAATTCTTCCCTTGTTGTTTCATATTTTATTGAACTGTATTGTCACAACAGCTGGGAGGGCAAACTGTGACATTAGAGGTGGGGACAAGCAGCCGGTGGCAGGAGGAGATGCCGCTTCTTATCTGCCTTCATTGCTAAAGCAATATCGTGGAAAAGCAGAGATCACAGCCTCTTCAGGGCATGAAATAATACACTTGCATGTGTGTGGACACAGCAACATGCAATCATCTGAAACGGTATCAGAATGTGACAGTATTTGTACAAAACCCATATCAGCCATATGAATTCTGAACAGATCAAAAGACTTACTCCTGGCTCAGACACAAACCTCCTGGTTATACTTTTGCAGTGTGATATGCAGTGTAATAATGTTTGGAATCTCAGCCTCAATGATGGCCTCCTTCTGCAAACTTCAGTGGAAATTTCTTTCTCCCAGAAGTGTCACCTTCATAAAAGACCACATTATGTGGAAGACAGGAGTAGTGTATCTGCTGGCTTATGTCTGTAGAAGAGATCACTACTACAAAATGTTTGTAGATCAGAATATGAAATCCATTTCTTTGATTGCACTCAACCAGGATTGTTCTGCGAGAAACCATGCTGCATGCAAAATCATAAATAAATGAAAAATTCTCTGCGACAGGGAGGAAGCACAGAGGTTTTCCTGTGTTATTAAAGGAGATGTTTAAATAGGTGTATACATACCAAAGGGAAGGCCATCAATTTATCTAGGTGCTTGACTTCTGTTATTAAATATTTCATTTCGAAATACAACACCTCATTAAGAAATACTAGCGTACTGAATCAAATTCTTACGAATTTTCCTTTTTCTAGTGAACTTTGAGAGCCATCTTTCAAAATTTTCCTGTAACAGCAAAAGTAGACTTCATATTTTTTATGATTTTACTATCTATTGCTGACTTCATTTCTGTGAATCAGATTCAGATAGACATGTGGGGAAAAAGCTCTTCAAACACATGGCAAAACAGAGGAGATCTAGTCCAATACTACATGAAGCACTACAAGCACTTCAGTCTTACTAGTAATAAATTAAATCAGAAATCTACCTCTTATTTAACAGTGAGAAGAGTTGGGTTTAGTGTCTGAGTTCTGTGGAAATATTTGCCTGAATGCAGTGAAATCGGAAAAAGTGTACTTTAAAACATCAAGGGAAGTAATTTTATGTGCAAGGAGTAATGAATTTATAAAATTAAATGGACTTGAACTAAGAAGCAAGTGATGGGCTGCTTTGGAGGTTTGCCTTGCACATGTCTTTTTTAGACAAGAAAAGAAAGAATACTGCAAGATTTGTACTAATTTGTTAGATTTGGTGATGTATTGAAGATTTATTATATTTTCAGTGAAGTAAGACAAAATGATCCTCTGCAGTATGGGCTGGAATAGAGAAAATGATAAGGAAATAATTGATTCTTCATAAGTAGACAAATGAGTGTGTTCATATTTTGTATGTTCATTACTTACAACATTTACACATTTATGAGTAAGTATGGCAGATCTGTTCACACACATTGATTAGCTATATGTTCACTCAGTAACTCTTTCTGTCATACTTACCTGTACTGCACTTTTGTCTGTCGCATAAATAACCACAGAAACATTAATAGTCTCCATTCCGGGGAGTGAGTTTAGGGTCTGTGAGAGGCACCAGGCAGATGGCACCATAAGCAGGTATCTTTTGCACGTGCACAGAAGAAAGATGGCATATGGAGTGCGGTATCCATGCTACTGCTGCACTGGTGTTCTCTCTGAGACTGCCAGGCTCCCTTGTGCAGGTAATTGTTCTGATGACAATGGGACATATCTACACAAAACCAAAGGATTAATCAAATTTTGCTTCTACTTCTGGAATGAAAATGTACATAATGTCCAAAAGACCCGAGATGAGCTGTTGCTTGTTCTCGTACCTCTTTACTCACATGCATAAACTTTCCTCATGTGGGGATTTTCTCATGTTTTAAGATTATTTACTGAGCGATTTGGCTCGGTTATAACTCCCTAACATTTTATCACTTCACAACTCCATCACTTCTTGTAACGTAAGATGTGCTGGAAAGTTGATGAATGCCAGTGTTTGCATGGGCTGCTCCATGAGGGAGGACAAGCCAAACCTGAGAGTGACCCCAGCATAGGAAGGATCTTTTCTCACCAGGCACCATCTCACCATTCGCAAGCAGGGCTGAGCTGTTTGGCAGTTTTGGACAAGGTGAGGTAGCACGACAACTCTGGCATCCTGCCAGCAACATCTGGAAAGAGCAATGGATAAAACAAAATTTTTGCAGACCCTATTGAACACTTTTGTGGGTTTTTTATAAAAACAGAAAGTTTGTTCTGCAAAGAATTTTTTGTGGTTATATTGTCTAAACATCTGTACTCTGATTATCTGTGGCTATGATTGAAAATAGTGAAATTTTGCTATGGATCAAGTCTGTGAATAACAACAGAAGAATTTGCATGCATACTCATGGCACCTGAATAAACAGTGTTTCCCTCCCTGTATCTGCTCTTACTGCACTCTGAACAAAGCTAGTAGCAAACCTCCCAGGGCTTTGAGCATTACAAGAGTGAGCCTTAAGGGGACTGCTGCACTTTGCACATCATTTCTAAAGACATTTATATTGAAAGGATCTGTAGAATTATGTTTTTGTATTAGACACTAGATTTAGTGCTGCTATCATTTTTCCTCAATAGAACAATTTTATTCTTTCACAATCAAAGTCATCAGTTTAAGTTCATCTAAAAAAACAGACATTAGCATATTCATTACCAAGATTATTTAACTATATCTTAGACCACTGTAATAAATTAGATTCATGTATCAAGGATTTTGCACTCCTACTTACCAATATTTGTAATTACAAAACTGTTGTTTCCTCAGCAATGACTGTAGTTGGCCCAAGAAACTTTCTATTCAAATCATTCTTTTAAAATAACATTATTCTTTATGCTGTTGTGGTGCCTTTTAGCAGAAGCCTTGAAAATAATCAGTATCCCTGTATTCTGCATAAATGGAGGGTGGTAAACAGCCCCCCCACTTCAGCATATGAAATGTAGGAAAGGCAGACATTGAGTAATTACACTACATAATATAGTGGCTTTGTAAGATGCAGTGTTTTGGAATATTCTTGTAAAAAGGTATGATTCTTTCTCCTGCAGGGAACTCCTAACTTGTTCCAATATGTTTTAAGATTGTCCTCTTTGTACTTCACCACTCCTTCTTCCCCAAAATGCATTCTGTCTCTTACAGAGACCTGAACTGGTCCAGTGACTTGAAGGTCCATTTCCAGGAAGAACTTCTAATTCATTTTAATGGAAGCTGTGTGTTTCAATCCCCTGGACTACTCTGATAATCTCAGCTGCACAAGTGGTGCTGATGATACAATTTTCTGCTGAATCAGAATGTAATGGAAATCCATGCGTGTTGTTAGGGGAAGTCCTGTCTGCAGAAGAGCATAAAGCGAAGGCCTGCTAGCTCGCATTCATCACTTCTGGAGGCAGAAAGGGAGGAAAGAGTTATTTGTTGAGAAGATTGGGTTAAAGTGTGTGGGTGTCAGCTGCAGGATCTTAAAAAGTGTAACATGTACATTTGCTTCCCACAGTCTACAACTTCATCTGGGCATTGGTAGTGACTTCTAGCCCTGAATGGCTAAGAGGTGTCACAGAGGACTGTCTTTCTGAAGGAAACAAATGCTACACCATAGCACAGGCATTGCACAACAGCTGGGAGCAAGGTGATCCCCAGAGAGTATTTTGTTTTCCCTCCGGGACAAAAGGTGTTATTAAAAGTGTAAGATATTAATACTAAAATTACATTCATTTTATATCAATGTCACTGTATTACCGGAAATCAATATCCACATACTTCAGCAACTTCTGTTTGTGACAATTTATTAAGCATAAATAAAGAAGTGTCCCTTCAGGCTGCAAGAAGTACAATGTAGCAGAGTATACTGCAGATTTGTTCTTTTTCTTCCCTCTACAATGTGCAAGGAACTGTGAGATTAAAAAAGGTTGGCCCTGTTAAGAACTAACACATGCTGAAGGGGGTGTCTTTTCAAAGCACTTTCTTTGAGGAAAAAAAAAGCTGTTTAAATATTGCATTGATAACATTTAAAATGATCTTTCATCATTTCTCTCCCAGAGAATGATAGCGATACTATAGCAAGTGACAGAAATAACCTTTTAATAAAAGTGAATTTTTATAGTAGGACTGGATAGCTCAGGATATTAGTAATGGAACATAGAACCTCTCCCTTCTAGCTCATCCGTTCATGTCCGTCCCTGCCTGGTAAAGACCCAAAATTATTATCATCAGATGGCTGCTTGGGGGCCCAGAGGAAATGAGTTGGTGGTCTTGGTCCAGTCACTGGCACTAATTGCCATCCTTGCTGACAGTCTTGTCAGACAGGCGTGGAAGCAGCCCTGCCTTAATGAACTATTACACAGGTTTTCTATTATACCCTACATTCAGGCACCTCAGCGCTTTACAGATATTAGTCATATTGTCCTCACAACACCACTAGTCAGCAGGGACATATTTACCCCTGTCTGCAGATGGGGAAGCAGAGGTACAGAGCAGCTGTACTTAGTCATGCGGGAAGCTGGAGACAAAGGTGAGCGCTAGGTCCTGCTCTCCCGGTTCAACCCTAGCTGCAATGCCATCTCCCCAGCTTGTCTGAACCGTAGCAAGGGCTCCACCAAACAAGAGCTGGTGCGTGACGGAGAATGGGCACTGCAGCTGACTGGATCCCATATAATGTTGGCTCAATAGGTATTCTAAGCACTAGCACTAGTGCACGGGGAAGGTGCTGCTGCAGAGAAATGTTGCAGGGGCCTGCATTATTACAGGATTTTCAACAATGTAGAGAACAAACTTGCCCACTTCTAAGAACAATAGACCCACAGACTGTATTTCTGTGAATCAGATGGTTTGTGACTGATGAGGCTTTTTTCCCAGTTTGGCATAATAAGCAATTTACTTCCTCACTGATACGGTTATTGTCACAGCTTTTGCACTAGTGTTTGATAGCATTGATTAGTTTGTGCTATGCTAATTTTTAGCACAAGGAGGGAATTGATTTACTTCAAGCTTAGTATATTTTAGCACTGAAGTGGAAATAATTCCATTGAAAATATGGAAAATGAGCAGTCACCTTAACAATTGAATAAATGACTTGACATTTGTGGGGCTAAAGTATTCAATAGATAAGAAGATTTTCATATTAAAAATAAATCATTGGCCTACCTATTATTTAGCTAGGCTTGGAATCATGAATAAAGGGTCTCCCACAGAAAGAGAGAGAAGATTATTGATTGCACCTCCATATTAAAAAAAAATTAAATGGATGGCATTTCCTAGTTCCTTATGGGAAAAAGTCAGTGCATTTAGGTTATGGTCAGAATAACTCAATAATTTCTAAAGCAGTTCTTCTATCACAAGGTCATAGACAATGTGATTTCCTGCGTCTTCTGCAGATACCAAGTAGAAAATCTCTGACAGGGATTCCTTGTATGAATTATTCACTACTCAGAAGTGTGCTCCATATTCAACTACGTTATAAGGAAGCAAAGCATATTCTGCATCAAAGAACTTGCATGAAGCAGGAGGAAAATAACAGAAGAGTGGAATCTGTCTGGGGAAAGAAAAAGGTTACAGCAGTAAAACTGCTAGCAAAGGCTGCAGTCCACTTTCTTAAGAACAGATAGAGTGCTTTTGATATATTTTTCACTCTGAAGGATTAGGTCCCCAGTTTTTCAAACTGGGTATCCAAAACTACCTCATGTCTTGCTTTCAACCGCAGTGGTATATTCCCTATCTGTAACTTGCAAGCAAGAACACTTCCTCATCTCACAGGGATCTTGTGAAGATTAATTTATCTCTGTTTGCAAATTCCAAAGAAAATACTATAAGAACATTGTATAAGAAGCTCAGAAGGGATTTAACAATAGTGTACTCAGTGCTACATTTGAGTTGTGTATAGTAAATAATACAGTCACAAACCGAATTATGAGAATAAAAGAAATAATGAACATTGAATGACACCTGTCTCCTGCAGAAATAAGTATGTAATCTTGTAATTGGTATCTATCATACCGTATTGCTATAAAGGAGACAGATCAAATTTACAGAGGAACCTTTTGTTGTAGACTTTTCAGTCATGATCATATGGCCTGAACATGCTTGTGATGTAAGGGAAGTTCTGAGATATACTTTTCTTCTACATCACAGTAATCAACAAGAATGTAGAACAGCTGCTTATATGTGACCAACAGTTTCCTGACCAGTTAGGAGTAGGTATGCTGCAGCCTTAAGTTTCCTTTTCTGTCTTTTCCCTAAAGCCTCCTCATGGGGGGTTGGGATAGGGGTGAGGTGCCCAAAAATACAGCTGTCACAGATATGAGTTCCTTGAAGACAGCAAGACAGCTGAGATCTTATCTGTGGGCTCAGGATCCTGTGAGGGTTTACTCTTCATAAGGCTCATTTACCTATCTGAATGTAATTATTGGAAATAGATTCCTGTTGATGTAGCTGTAGTCAAATGCCAAATCAGGGGAGAGGTCTGTGCTTCTCAGGTGTCTGGAAAATCAGCCGCATGGAAAGTGCTGGGGTTCCATTCCATCCGGATTACCATTTGTGGTCTTGGGGAAGAAGAGAAAACGGCATTTCTTGCACCAGGTACTGAATTACCTCTGCTCAGTTAACTACTTGAAATTCTTGTGCTGCTGTTGTAGTGAGTGTTGAAAGAGTAGCAGGAACCTATGTCAATTGATATGAACATGTCTCCGAATGGCAATTTAAATAATGACCTGGTGGGGTTTCTTTCAAACTGTCTTGTTGTAGCACAGCATTGAAAACGAGTTCATGGTGTCTCTTAGGTTTTGGAGGTGGACACCTCCTTAACTGAAGGTTAATCCTTGAATGTCATTGCACCTGCCTGGTAGGGCTCTTCGAAGGGAAAAAATTCTCATGTGGCCAGTCGGCCTGGATTGTCCAAAGTTGCCAGTTCTTTCCGGAACAGGTGAAACACATACTGCAAGTTTCTGGAATAGAAACAAACAAGAAGCCTATTGTGAGGTTTATCGAATATTGTCCGCTGGTGAGTTTTGCTGGTTTTCTCTGTTCCATCATCTCTTCCACTTTCCTCTCAAAGTGTATTTGCTGATATAAGAGGAAGAGCAAAATCTCCACAAGAAATGCAGGAATAATTCCATTTGACATATAAAATGGACTAATTTTCAGAAAGTGCTGAACATCTACCCTTTTAAATTTGGGCTCCTTCCAAATGTTAAGTAGCCAGAATTACTAGACACTTTGAAAAATTGCACTTAAAATACTAATATCATTAGGACTATGGCAGATGAGTAATCCAGCTGCGATTTTTTAAACATTGGACATAAACTAATACAAATGTAGTAATGTGTCCTCAAAATGTAGATAAATCGTTTTGCAATATGCTATGTGTCTTCTCTCAGATATGTAAGAGTATGTTATTGTTTATCCTGTCAAGTTTAGTAAGTCCATATTAAAGGATGTCTTGTTGCTTCTTTAGCATTATGAATCCCTAAACATATGAGACGATATGAATTGATGTAATCTTTCTCTAGAAATATGAACACTAATGTCATATCACATAGGAAAAAGTAGTTGAAAACATGATGTGGTAGCATAAAGAAGGAGAAAAGGAGAATGCAGAACAACCAGATCAAAGGAACAGGGTACTAAAATCGAAATGGGTTCATGCCTCCAGCATGGCACAGAGTACTGGAATAGTGTACTCTGTTTCAGACAGCTGTCAAAAGGATATGTAGTAAATGGTAACATAAAGCATAGATCAACAAAAATCACAGGTGTTTATTAAATATTTGAAAGAAGATTTCTGGCAAAAAAGGAAACACCTTAAAATAGATACAGTTCTTGGGACATTAATTATTTTGGAATTGTTTGAGTCAGACTTGTGTTGAAGAAGAAGCAATACTAATCTAAAATAAGAGTCTTTTTACATGATGCAGAGACACAGAGAGCCTCTGTTACAGGGAGAGTAAAGGATACACGTTAAATAATACAGCAATAACAAAAACAACCACAGAGCACTGTAAAACAAATGTAGAACTGTAAAACAACTATAACAATACCTATGGAGATAATAGGAAGTTGCTGCATTGACTTTTGTCTTTTCTATATTAGCTCCTTTCTTTTGTTTTTTATGATCTCTTTACTTTTTCAGAAACTGTATGTTGTATAAAGTGATTTGTCTTAGAGCACAATCAGGTTTAGGTGAAGAGAAAGGGGCTGTGTGAAGCCACTGCTAATCCAGAGAAGTGAATACTTCGATAGCAGGTGATTATTCACCTCTTGCTCTCTGAGTAGTCCAATCATTAAAAAAAAAGTTTTCACATTTTAGTTTCACTGGTTACAGACCTAATGCCCCTCTCTTGGGTCACATAATGAGAATTAGAGGCATATTTCTTACTGCAGTGTTGAGAGACCATTTTCTGGCAGCTAATTAATGCTCCATCCTTACCTAGACTCAAAGGAATTCCAGTCTTCGTATTACTTAAAGAATTTTTTTTTAATAAGGGAAGCCTTTTTCAGCTGGAAGTTATATCCTTGATATTTGAGATATTATTGTTTCTTCTAATGGTGTTTCAGATTTCTTTATAATTCAAAGAACCTTATTTTTTATGCAAAATATATTAATTAAATATCTGAATCTCTGTGGTTTGTCTAATTCTTTGGATCAAAACACACAGCAATATTCTTGTGTGGGATGTTTTTCGCAAAATCACTCTTGTTTCAGCAGTAGCAAGTCAGCTGACATATAAAAAGAAAGACGAAAGGAAAAAATCTGCATAGCAGTACAAATAGTTTGAATCATTTGTATTTGAGAAGAGAGTAGATAAGACAGTGTGTGATGCTTTATATAAAACCCAAGTGGCATCAGGAGGACCTGAGAAGAGGATGGTCTCTAACTTCAGTTTGTTTTATTTAAATCATATAGATTTGTTTTCACCTCAGAGTAAAAATAGTCGCTAACTCCTTGTGTTTGCCTTTTTGGGGATGAGGGGAAAAGGCCATGCTAAGACATAATAGACTACAAAGGCAGTACAGAACATAATGCTTCCACATGCCTTATGCTCTTTTGCTTAGGAGAACATGCTTACAAAGAAAAAAATGGTGGGCTAGAGAAATCTATGGCATTGGAGTGAAAAACACACATGGAAAATCTTTGAATGGCTTGCAATGGGACAGTGAAGTACCAGGAACTCTCAAGTGCCAACAAGACAAAAGAAGTGCCTCCTGTTGTGGAGAGAGCCCTGAACTCAGCCGGGTCTGGGAGCTTCTGCTTTTTTTTGACAAAGAGTGTCACAATCCAGTGATAAGCACCACTTTTCCTCTTGCAAGGTACTTCCACAGTATTTCACCGAGTTTGTATCAGCATGCTTAACTTCTCACTTGGAAAAGAAAAATACAATTTGGCACACCACCCTTTGTTTTTACCCTTTTCTCAACTAGGGAATTCGGTCTGTCAGCGCCTTTATATCAATATGAGGCTATAACCATCAGCTTCTTCAGATATGACTCTTCAAAGGACTCAGAGGAGCAGCCGTTCTTCAAGGAATTTTGACAACACTGCTTTACATTCTGGTAACCGATATCACCTGAGCAGGCGGCTTGGGCCAGATGATCCAGAGGTGCCTTCCAACCTCAGCCACTGGGTTTGTGGCTGTGGTTAGGAAAATGGTAACAATTGTGGTAGCAAAACCTCACTGAGCAGTGCAGATGTGGGAATTTGGGGGTCCCAAGCACCGATCTAGGTCTTGACAACAGCATGTGTTATGCCTTTGGGAAAGTAGTTTTGTCCCTTTATTGGATTTACCTCTATCAACAACCACGGATACTTTTACAGGACCTGTTTCCCCACTATGTTTTGCAGATTAATTAGCTAATATTTCTTCAGTGGTTTGCATATGTAAATGCTATATGAATGCTAAATAGATATTAACTCTGAAACTTGCTGCTAGTTCTCACATCACTGTAGTAAGCACCACTTTCTTTCTAGTGTACAAAGGCTAATTTGCCCAAGGATAGACCTTGCCATCACTGCAGGGCAGCAATTGATAGTCTTCAGTGTTGTTTTCAGTAGTCTTTGAGGGGTTTGCATCAAAGGATGTAATTCCTGTCTAACACCAGCATTTTATCTAAAATTGACTGTGAAATCTTTTAGTATGATTTCTAATTTCCAAATAGGAAGGCTTTTCTTCCTGCATTCTTATCTTCCAGCTCATCAATATAACAGAATATATAAAATTGTATGTTTTGTTTCGTGCCATGGTTTTTTTTATAACAGTAATTATGGAATCCACCTTGTGGTATGTGTGAGCATACTATCAGCATGATGCCTCAACCATCTTCTCAGCTACAGGTTATTTGAAGTAATGCACACAGCTCCAACTTACCTGTGTTTCTCTATCAGTCACTGCGAAAATAAGCAGCTTAGAAGCAGCAGATCTCTAAAACTTGCACCATTTAGAGAGGAAAGACCTAGGTGAAAACAAATGGTTTATGTTTTCAGCCAGAAATAAATAAGGCATGGACTATGGCTCTCTCATCTACGAGTGAGTTTTATTAAAGAGTTAGAGCAAGCTCCAGTTTACAAGATATTCAGAACCATATGTATGCATTAATTAAAGGAATGTGGAGGAGGAGGAGGGGATCTGAGAAAATAACAAAGCAGCAGTGTATGCGTGCAATGATTTTTCATTCTGTTTCGCTTCAGCTCTGCCCCTGCAACAGAGGATCTAATCAATCTGCCGGCTATTAAGTTTGTTAATTGATAATGCATACTAATTAGGCTGTGCGCAGTTACTTAAGAGACTTTGCTAAGGTGATTGTAGGCACAAGTCCAAATGGAGTTTAAAGTATTCTGTGTGAGGTTAAAACCCATCAACCAGAATAGATGGATTTTATATTATAACAGAAGGCACAACATACCCATAAGTATTTAATGTATTGCATGGTTATCCATTGTTACACATCCTAAGTCTACCAAACAATTAAAAATATAAAAATAGCCTCTAAAAAATGTAACTAAATAAGGTGTGTGTATGAATATGTGGAGATAGTAGAGATGGAGGGAAACTGAAACTGAACCGGTCTTAAAATAAATATTCATACTAATTTTCACACTTATGTTCAGGAACAATAGTATGCAGCTCTGCTGCAAGGGAGGAGCAAGCATAACAAGAACTCAGCCTAATCTAGCTTTATGAACTTTGACAATAAGCCACATAAAATTGACATGCCTTTCTGCCCCCATCCAATAGGGCAATAAACCAGTAGTAACAGAGTAGCAACAAAAGCATGTCAACTAGCTATTTGTAATATATGAAGTCAGAGCTATTATTTACATCATTACTATATTATTATGAACCTTAGAGGCTCCTTTCAATTCCTAGCAACTCTGTTTGAGGTACTCCTGACCTTAAAGAGATAATTTTTTTACATATTAATAGTCTTGGTCTTTTTCCCCCCCTTCTTCTTTTTCTTCTTTTCTATGCATCATATAAAATGAAAGTTCTTTGCAATATAAATTTGGAGTTGGTAGGCACTAGTGATGGAGGTAGTGGCCATTTAATTAGTGAATGAATTGTGTTCTCATGGTGTGGCCATTGGACCTAAAATCCAAGCTATAGTGCTTTATTTAACTATATGAAAATGACTGGGTGCCACAATTTAGTATGCAGGAAACTATTTTTAAGGACTGAGTACTTAGAACCCAAAAGAAAAAAAAAAAAACAGCTAGAGAGAGAGCTGATTTCATGTCTCGCAACCTTGTTGAAGAAAATTCCTTGCAACGAGATACATCGTATTGAAAGAAGAACTATTGCAGAGAAGATTTTTTTATTATCTGTGTGTAGTCAATGGATATAGTTGGAATGACAGTATCAATGTACCAATAATAAAGTTTTGGTACCTACAAATTTGTACAAAAATAAGGATGAATCACATATGTCATAACTAGCAGTTTTGTATGCAAACATTGTGTAATATGTCGAAGATTATGGGGAAATTACTTTATTTGTTTCATACAGCCTGTGGCTTCAATTCGAGTGTAGTGGAATCTGGGGAGACATAAGGACACTCATCCAAATGGCTGAGTTGTGACCCAGAGAGGGCATGCACAAAGCTATGGAAAGATAGGTTTACCAAAAAAAACCCCAAAACTGTCAACAGGCTTTGTAACATTAGCAATGAAGCCTTCATAGTGAGAGATATAAACACAACTTACAACAAACTTTCCTGAAGTTTTCTTCCTCTGAGGGTTCTGTAGGAGCCGTAATATCTCCTATCCCTTTCAGTGCTTTACTTAACGGTCTGTAATGAATGAATAAATAAGAGGAGATGAGCTTAAAAGGCAATCAAAGTAGCAGGGAATTGTTGGCATGAATGAGTGACTCTCACTAGACTAGTACATCTCAAGAAGGATACAAAGAAGATAATTTTACAAGGAAGTTTGATAGCAGGAGTGTGGAAATTCTTACATATTGACACTGGAGAAAACAGGATCTGAATTTTTCCTCCCCAGCACTGACACTTTTCTGGGGCACATCCATTGTGTATTATGTCACTGTAAGGCCTTCTTCCCTTTATGGGGAAAGACGGACACATCCAGAAAGTAGCTCTGGTCAACCAAGATCAGAATTGCCCTCTGGAGGCTCCTGTTGCTTTGTGGACCTCATCACGTTCCAAGGAAGAATGAAATTCCTAATGCACTGAAATTTATCTGAGGTGAATGTCTAAAGGAAGGATTGAAGGACTGGATTGAAGACTTTTGCCTATTTCCATAGAGCAAGATGTTTCAGGGGGAATAGGTTCATCCATCTGTCTACTGTAAATGTAAAACAAGTTACATCACTGGTCACTCCCTGTATTGTTACCTGTCACGTCAGCAACAAATATGTCTTCTGAAGAAGCTTATCTTAACACCAACAAAAAGCTGATCACTGGTAATTATTAAAGAAGCTAGATGAATAACTTTATTGATTAACACTAAAGGGGAGCTTAGAGCGAGGTACAACATGGGTTCTTGTATTTTAATGTGTGGTTGAAACCTTAAAGAGAGTTCACTTAGCCATTGAACAGCCTCCTTTAAGGCTGCTCGCTGAACGAAATGAAAGTACAGAGCAGGTTAGATCAGGCTACACCTGTTCAAGAGACCAGCCTCTTCCAGGAATATTGCACCTGCATTATTGAAGAGGGTTCTGCTGTGATATCTTTCTTGAGTGCACATCAGTGACATTTTAGCCCATAATGTCAACTAAAACAAAGTCAGTAGTAGGAAAAATGTTCTGCAAATATGTGCTCAAAGTGGAAAGTGGATTTCAATTAGACCATGTTTGCAATGCTTTCACGTTTGCTTTCCAGGAACACTTGAGTGCTCAAGCTTTATTAGTATGAATAACTCATGAAAAAGTGAATGCTAGCTCAAATATTCACCAAAAGCAGATTTTGAAGAGAAAATTCACTGAAGAAGTGTGTGACTAATTTTGAATAAGAAGTACCACTGAGAATTTTACAATGTTACTATCTCTTCGTGGACAGCTTAAGAAGGGAAATAAAGGTAGTATCTGCAGATAATTTTCAGAAAATGTTCACTCAGCTCTATTGTAGAAAACCTCTCTGTGATATTGTCATTTCTGCGAGAACAATATTCATTGTTTCTGGTTTCTTGTGAGATGAAATTCTTATGTTGTCATCTAGGGCATGCTTCATAGAGGTTCAGGCAGCTGGAGTTTCCTTGAGCTTCCACAAAATTTGAGATTGCTTGGTGCCCTCAGGACTGGATCGCTAATTCTTACTAGTGTATATATCTCCTGCTATAGTTATTACAGGTTACACTTTTAGAAAATCATGCCTACTCTCCCACTGGTGTCATCTTAGAAATTTTGTAAAAATATACAGCATTTAACTGTATTTGTCAATGTGCATACTTTTTACTTCATGCACTCTGTATTATATGCACAAGACTATATTCTATAGAATTGTATTTAAGATTTAAAAAGACTGAAGGAAATTTGCTGGATTGTGTTTTCATAAATTGGTATGGGTTGGTGTTTTATTTCAGTGGCATTTCTAAGAGTTCGAGAGACTATTTAATATAAGCAAGAGTATCCTCCTTTGATTTCAATTAGAATACAAATCTTACAGCTAAGGACAGAGAATTTAGAAAGGAAAAGAGTGCCACAAAATAAGCAATATTAATTGCAATTCTAGATTACCAGGAATCAAACTGTATCTGAAAAATATTTTCCCAAATTCCCCCTTTCCAGCTGTTGACTGCTTCCTTTTACAATTTCACTCCCTTTCTGAGTCTTCCTGTTGTCTTTCATGAGGGGAAAAGGAACATTACTGCCATGTCCTACTGCTACTTTTGTTGTAGATGGCAAGATATCTTCTTGGATACCATGCTTCCCTCACTATATAAAAAGCCAGAAGCAGAAGCAAAGCAAAACAAAAAAAACCAAAACCAACCAAACAAAAAATCAAAAAAAACCCCAACAGACAAACAAACATCCCCCTCCCCCCCCCAAAAAAACAACCAAAAAAAAGAGAGAAAAATACTTTGCCTTTCACTTTCAAAATACACAAAGGAAATTTATTAACATTCAACTTCATTCTCCAGTGTGAACTAAATTATATGGACTTAAAAATGCAAAAATGAAGATGAATGAAACTCTCTCTTGCTTAGCGATCAAATAAAAAATAAACATTTGCCTAAAATGATTGCCATTGCTTAATACATTTTATGTGAAATAAGATACTCTGTTGTACCATTTCTCACAATACGTAATGCTTTGTTTTTCTTCAATACTCTTTTGCTGATTTCTAAAATATTAAAATAGATCCTGTTTGCCTGTTCAACAGCAATTTCTTTATATAAACAAATGCTTCTAAATGCTTTAAAAAAAGAGGTATTAAATTGGTTAAAGCACAAGCCATTAGTAAGCCTCACAGAAAAAAATCTGCAAATGTGAAAACAAGAAGGGAAGAGTACAATGCACATAGTAATTATTGCAATTCATCAAATCATAGCATATGTACTAGCATTGAAATTATATCACCCAAAGAGCACAGACTTCTTACACAGCCTGAAAAATTCTTTACTTTGTTATAGTGGGGTGTACAAATAACTCATTTGATCTCCCGTAGGAAACATATATGCCTGATCTCTCTACAAGCTGTGTTGTATTTGCTGTTGAAATAGTTTACACATTTTCTATACCGATTCTTCCAAGGAGAAAATCAGAAAGCAACTGTTCAGATCCCATAATTCAGTGTTTTACAAGGCATTGGAAGTACTAAAACTCATATTTTATTTTAAGATTTTATTAAAAAATTGTTCGAGGTAGCATGAAATAACGAATTAACTGCAGTCCTGAATCATTCTGTATACAGCTGTTGCTCTGTGAAGACTCCATGATTGGTCAGAGTAACATCTGGAATGGGGCATTCCTTAGGCACAAAGTGAGATCTCCTTTATCCAAAGCTTATTAACTTTTGAGAGCAGTCTCCACCTAAAACTGAAATCAAATTCACATTTAATTTACATTTTCATGTTTGTCATCTAGTTTCTTTAAATGATGTTTGGAAAATGCCTTCTTAAAGTAAATATACAGATCTTTGTCCTTTCAGTTTAAATCAGATTTATCACTGACACAAGGTTTATGGAAAAGGAGCAGAAGAGCTAAAGGCACATGTAGTAATTCTGGTTTATGAATTTCTTTAGCTGGACAAGTGCCCACAATGAATTTTATACATCAAAGTTTAAGTCTCACAATTCCAGCTCCCAGATCAGGTGAATCAGAGAACGTCAATCCTTGTGTCTCTCACTTAAAACTGAAGTGAAGTAAAATGGAGTTGAAGACTTTGCTTTCTATGTTGTTGTTCGTTAATAGCTTCACTTTACCTCTTACTTTTATGATTTTGTATGGAAAGTCATTGGCTTCAGTAGGATTTCTCTTGATTTATACCAGTATAAGTAAAATCATATTGGCTCTTTTCTCTCACTGAAGATGTTGCCCATGAGATGTGTCAGAATAATGACTCAGGAAAATGAAGTCATAGACTAGACAGGGCTCCCAGAGAATGAGCGGCCTTGCACACTTCACTGGTCGCCACATCAGTGTGCGCCGATCCTGCCGTG
>VZRJ01003999.1:44341-58386 GCA_013397565.1 Ptilonorhynchus violaceus | reverse complement strand
GATCCTGCCGTGACGAGGATTACCTGGGGAGGTGCCTGACATTCTCCATGCCTGCTCAATCTGTTCTGTGTGGCAATAGAGGTGATAACTGTGTTGTGGACATTTGTCCTCAAAGAGTACATTTCTCATACCAATAGGCTATTGACTTTCAGTAATTGCAAACTTAGGGAAGATTTTTATTGGTGTGCTGGAGATAAAAGATCTCTTGTCCCACTACCACAGTCTTCCACAATAATTAAACTGCAACTGGGAAAGAGACAAATTTGGTCCCATATTCTCACCCATCTGAACAGGGTATTGGTATCTGCCTCCATAATCAAAAATTCAGCATTGAGAGATTTATTTCACAGCGGGACTTGCACCACAAGACTGTAAGGCAGTTTCTTAATGATCATTTGTCAAGTTTTTTTGTCATAACTGGATGCTAATAAGTGATATTAAGGATGAGGAAAAAAAAAAATATCTGATTAATAGCCTTACCTTTAAACACAATTATAAAAAAAAATTAGTACTACCTTATAGAGTCAATAGTTTTGAAAGATGAATTTGACCACTTATATTACCTATTTAAAATATAACAAACACACCTGGAATTATAACATCCTTTGCACAGTGGATGTCATATTACGTTTTTTGGTGATTACGTCAATTTAGTATTTCACGTATTATTAATAATTCCTCATTACATAAAATTATTACTAAACTGGCAATTAAGTGAATGTGAAGGATCCATATGCTGAAGTGTTTGTAACATTTCAATTATGAACTTCACATCAGATGTCTTCCAGTGTACATCAATAACACTAATGAACAATCTTTTTGCCAAAACCACCCAAATGAGTTACATTATCTTACTGTATTTTCACAGAGCCTTGCCACATCTTTGTAAACATTTAGATACTAGCTTCATGAGGAATCAAGTAGTCTACTTTCTTGCTCTATAGGACAAACAGGTTTCTTCATATCTCAATAGTTACCAAATCTAAACAGCGTTTCAGCTAATGGCGACTTCTTATTTCAACCTGTCTTCATCAACTTGATTTTATGCTTAATATGTTTTTTGCATTTATACTTCCTCCTTATTATTTAAAATAAAATCTCTCCTAAGTTAAGGACACTTGCCTTCTCACTGTTGCTCTTCAAAGATGTTCTCCTAATGTAAACCAAGTATTTCTCAGACAGTAGCCAGGACAATCTGTGCACTGAAAACCATACTACCTTTAATTCTTACTTTCAATCTGCTTAATTGTCATCTTTCTTGTAAAAGCATAGATCAAACAATTTTTGAAAGACAACGACCAAGAAAGGTAATAAGTGAATAAAACCAACAAGCAGTATGCATACGAAACCCCCTACTCACTCAGCCATACATTTCCCCTAGCAAGGACATACAGAATACTGCTGCAAAGCAAAGTGTATTAGTAAGATGAGTGAACTTCAGAAATGTTCCTCCCTTCATGTTTGGCTTTGTGGCTTTTAATCCATCTGGGATTTATGACATTTGTTTCCTTGTGCTTTGAATTGATGGACGGCGAGACTACCAGTGTGGCACACATATTGCTTTCCTGCAAAATGCTGCACGAAGTCATGCAAAAAACTTCAGAAACCTGTAAAAAAACCTGCAAAAATTTGACCAGTCGTCATTATTGACCAATGTTTATTAGACACAGGCTCAGTGTTCCTCTCACTTGTCCCTCTTTAAAAATTATATACCTGCTTGTGTACTCTGATATTACTGCAGAAGTCACAAATATGAGATAAACAAACCATAGAGGATTTGTTTCCCATTAATCAGTGGAGATGGTTTCCATGCATATGTGTGACTCTGTGTCCAAAATTCTGGACTGTTAAAGTAGCATTTTAATGTTTGTATGATACAAGTTAGCAGCAAGTGGAGAAATACTAACGTCTACATTTATCCCAATGAAGAAAGATAGTCAAGTTTGAGGTTGCTTCTGCTTGAAACTTGGATGAGGTCTCTAATGAAGGCTCCATACAGAAAGAGATAATTTATCTCTTATTTAATTTTTGACTGAGGGTTTTAAAATTTCACCAGGCTCCTCATCACTATTATAAAATGGTGTTCTCTGCATTTGCAATTTATATGCTTTCAGCTTCCCTGGGAAATTTATGCAAACACAGGGATGATCACATCACATCACTGCCTTGGAGCCCATACCATGTGGATAGGATGTGGTATAATCCTACAGAATCTCTTAGCACAAGGGCATTTTATTCTTTCCTTTTTCTATTTGCAGACAGGTCCATTCTATTTAAAAAATTAAGTATTGCTGAAACAATAGCCTAGACATTTGAGTACTATTAAGCAGTGACATCCTGGGGAAGATGAGGGGAAAATCTTCCATATTATGAAATTTTTGGGTTGGGAGCAGGAAGATTTGCTCTTCCACAGGGCCGAAAACCACAGTAACCACTTCAAATATTGTGGCTTTGTCAATAATATTTCATAAAAATACTAAAACACAAAGTAGTTCTTGTATTGGTGAAGATAATTCACTTTTAAGAAAACACTTAGGCCAGGATTTTCAGAAGTAGATACAGATTGTAAATTATCCAAAATTCAGATTCCTAGCCTCTGATTTCCAAATCTTCCTGATAGGTTTGTGAAGAGAACATGAGTCGCAGCATTTCTTTTCAACACCATTTCTTTTTAAGCTCTCTTCCTTTGAGAACTCCAAAATTAATTTATCTAAAATTGTTCATAACTCCTATTTTTTCCTCCTTACTTTCTGAGAAGATTCATTAGATACAAAATTTCATATATGCATTTCTCTGCACTGCTTTAACATGACATAATATTAGAAGTCATAACCTGTTCCCGTCTTCCATTTTGTAATGGGAAAGTGGTCTTTTGGAGACTGATTTGAATTTTAGGTTGGTTGAAGGGTGGACTTTTGCAGAGCAGCTATTAATCAGAAATAACACTGGCTCTGACAAAGATATTCCAGCATTTTTTGTCAGCCAGCCAAATTTTCACAGGTTTGAAACTGGCAATATTCAGTTCTGAGCAGGTTAGGAAAGGGAAAAAAGGGCAAATCATGGCGGTTTTCCTAGGGGAGTTTTGGTATGCGCACATCATCAGTTTTACTGTACTCAATATACCATATCATTCTCCCTCTCCTTTTGTCTTTCACTTATGTACCTCACTCACAACCACTCATTCATACACATTCTGCCCTGCAATTTTGTTTCCTTAAGTGATCATCTACTGCTTGTCCATGGAAATTCCCTATCTCCATTGTTTTCCTGTTCACAGAACCTCCCTCCACAATGCAAAAAAGTTCTTCTGATTTGAGTCTAATTCATTAGTAAACTAATTCAAGAAAAGCCAATATGGATTGGAGAATCTACCTTCTGTCAAGTTTACAGCACCAAGAAGTCCTTTGGTGACCAGTTGAGTGACGCATGCAAGTTAGAGATGTTCTGAAGTGACTTTCACTTCAGACTTAACTGTATGTTTCCAAGACTGCAAAAAGTTCTATATGCAACAGAACTCAAAACACAAAACCTCAATACACGATAAAGTATGCTCTTTATCACACAAAACCAGGACAAAATTCATGCAGCAAGTAATTTCTTCCAGAACAAAAGTAACCTTTACCTTCACTTATTATTTCACCACCACCAGACATAGAAATGAGGAAAAAATATCCATAGGTTATCTGACTGCCAATAACTGATATTTTGCTAATTGTTGAAGACAAACTGCTGATGGAACTCTTCGAAGTCTACCTTTTTGAAATAAGCAAGTACTCATAGTTCATATGAGACTGCCATTTTCTTGAGAAGCTAGGTAACTCCCAGAGCCTTTGAATCTCTGAGAGGTTGATGACAGCATTGCTGTCTTTGTCCTGTATCTTTTTAGAACCTGAAATGTTCAAGCATTCTAGGGTTTCTAAAATGGCAGCGGAATCAACATTTTTTTCCATGAAAAATAAAATAAGACTTTGTTTTCACAAAGTCTTGCTATTATTGATATATATCATTATCTTCCATCTCCCAAAAAGGTAGGAAATTTTCCTCAAAACAATCAGGGCAGATGTGCCTTTAGCTTGCTAAAAATACAATTTAATCATCCACTATTGATTAGGTTTAGTCAACTCCAACATGTTAGCATTTTCTCCTTCAAGTTTTTTGAACATAATTTTCGTTTTGCTTTCAGTTATTTTTCATTTGAATCTATTTGCTGTTCTTGGTATTTATTCTTTGTAATAATGGTAATGGAACATCTGCACTTCTTGTAATAACATAGCACCTGAAATAAAAAACCAGCCCAGGACTCCATCGTGCAAGAAGTTCTACAAAAGCAGAAGCAATGAGTCTTTGGGAAACATGCAGTCTAGATAACACATTAATTCTACCATGGACAACGAAACAGAGCTGTATAATGTTGGTCAGTATGGTGGGTGATCAACTCATTCATTAGCAGCTTCAACATTTCAAGTTTGTTTGTTGGCATCCCAGCACAAAAGAATTGCACAGTGCAACATGAGGATGGATGGAAAGTATCCATCACCACGTGAGGGGCGGCAGCACTGGATTGAGCTCTGACAAAGTCCTGCTGGTATTCATATCTATCAGTATCTCCCAGCTCCCACAGCAGGTAGCAAGCTATCCTCAAAAACAATTGCAACAAATACAACTTTGGCTTGAAAAAATATTGCTTATATTTTCACCTTGGCCTTGTTGTGTTTGAGCCAAGGGACTTTCATGAGGATTAATGCCAAAGTCAATGTGAAAAGTGACATGAAGGCACAGCTTTTCTCAGTCTCCTGTACTGAAGGCTATATTCTCCTGGACCTGTAGTGATAGAGCTTTGAGTTGTTGTGTGTATCTGGTTTCCGTCAGAGCTCGCTTGGAGGTCTCTTAGGCATTCTTTGTTGTGGGATTCAGATATGTGTGTGTTTTATTTTGAACATTTGGCCATGAGTTACCTGGGCATCACAGTTGAAGGTAAGTGGAAACAGATTCTTTCGGAGAGCTCTCCCGTACACCCCTACAGTATCTCAAACATTTAGCAAACCTTTCCTTATAGATAATTTAAACTATCTGGACAAATCTAACTTTCTGAGATCTAAGGTAAATTTTTTTTTTTTTTAATCTCCTTATTCCATTTATAATCTTATTTGCCAAAAACATCACTCTGGACATTGGGAAGACATTTGTAAGACTAATGACATACCCTACTGATCTTGAGTCCTAAATGAGGTTTTAACCGATGTTTTCCTTGAAAATCAACCATAGTTTTATATTCAAATAGAGAGACAAAACAGGATACTCCCAAGATGTTCCATAAAGCTGACATAAATCCTTGGATTTATGTAGACCTGTCATGCAACAGGATCCTTTGGATCTTCCACACTATTCCAGCACACCAAGATGAGAATTTAATCAATGAGAATCAATTTGTAGTCCAGCTTCCCCACAATTTGTTTTTCAGTATATGTGATGCAATGACAGTTTGTCTTTATAAAACTCTGATCCTAATTCCCAGGAGCTGCTTGGTGTCGGAAGAAAACAGAGTTTCTTCTCCCCTCTTGCTACAGGATGTCTTGGCAATTCTAATTCCCAGCTTTGCAGGTAGAAAAGTAACTTTTCTCCCCTCTTTCTCTGTGGGAGATATTTCTCCCACTCTTTCTGGAGGGTGGGAACATGGCATGAGGGAGGATGCCTCTGCTGCAAAAATCTGCAGCAGAGCAACGAAAAAAAATTTCTTCCATAAGAAATTTTACCTAAAGGTGAAAAGACCTCATAGAGAAGGGAAGGAAGCCTTTTCACCGCCCTAACACAATTTTTATTTAAACCAATTGGCAAACCAAGCTACAGCACCCCACAACAACTTCTAAGTGTAAATCACTGTAATCAGCAGTTTCACATTACACACATCTTCCATGTATATTTCACCATTGAAAAGGTAATGCCAACATAAACAGAGTTAACTGTTAGTAGGTGCTAAGAAGAAATACACTTCTTCCCTCTGTGAATGGCTAGTTTGGCAATATGTTGTAATGATGTTTTTCTTTCTATGGAATCGATGAGTCTGGGGAAGTAGACTATAGAGTAACAAATTGGGGACTTACCAGAGGCAAAATAAAGTATGCTTGATGGACTCCTGACAGAAATAAACAGTGTAAATCAACTTTATTAACCACTCAGACATGGAGGCCAGCTGCAGTCAGTCCCCAGTGTAATAGAAGAAAACTGAAGACAAATACCATTTGGAAAATACAGAGGTATTGCTGCCAGCTCTCACAAGACACATCTCTCTCATCCACTTGGTCCTCTGCTCTGCAGCCTGCCCAGAGCTCCAACAGCTCCTATCCATCCTGCAACGTGGTCTTGAACTGCAGGAGGGAAATTAAAAAGGCAAATGACTGAGCTCCTTGTATCCACTGCAAGTTGCCTTTCCTGATGTGTAATTTCCCCATCACTCCCTAGGACGTGCCTGCACCTAGAGCCCTATACAAAGGGAAACGAGGTCTAGCCTTGAGCCCACATTCAATCTCCTATAAGTTAATGCCTAGGCAATATGAATCTGGATACTCATCTTCCCAACACCTTTATTCACGGGGACAGTTTACAGATAAATGGAGATGTGAGAGACTGCTATTGGCATTGTGAAAGAGCATAGTTTAACTTAAAGCTGAGTTCATCAAACTTAATTAAATTTAATTACATTAAATTAAGCTTTTAATTCCACTCTTCATGTTGAAACAATTCAGATCTATCTTAAGATATTTTTAGTTATACTAAAATTTTTATTTGTTGTTCTCCTCCCCTGAACTCTGCCTGGAATCTATGTGTGTCTCACAGGAAGGCTTTCACTATATCCTCATCCCAGTGCATAAAATCTGATGTTTTCTCCTGGATATGACCATAAAACATTGAAATAACATGAGGACATTTGCCCTCAACTAAAAAATCTGGTATTGTTTATCCTATATGACTATAGTAGATGAAACCTTGATAGAAACTGTTCTCCTACAGAGGTCTCTATCATTTCCACTGGCATTTTCATCCACTTCGAAGTGAGGGCAAGTCCTTTTTTAGATTAGACTTTCCCCTTTACAGATTTATTTCTCGTTGACTCTATAATTATACAATTAAAGCTAATATAGGCAATTTAAACATCTAATTTATTTAATGGCATTGAAGAGAGTGCTTAAGGTCAGAGGAGATCTGAGGTCCTAGAGACTCACAGAAGTCATGATTCATGAGTGATTTCCTGCCAGTAGTGGTAGTTAGCTGGGTGACATTGGAGGATAATGACCAAAGGTCTGAGAAAGAAGCTGCCAGGAAAGCATCTGCTGCCATAGATACATAAGAAACTTCAGAGAAGAAGTCTTGCTCATGTGAAAACAATATGTTTTAAAGTTTATTTTAAAATAGAATGAGGCAGGATCCCTATTTCCGTGTTATAAGGAAAGCTTTCTCTCAAACATTTCTGTTTTGGTTTATATGTAGAAAATACCAATATAACCCATGTCTGAAAACCTGGCATGTCTCCTGGAACAGTACCTTAGGAAACTGACTCAAAGTACCAAGAAAAAAATTCATATAACATTAGTATCTAGGAAGGGCTGAGCGTTTGCTAATGAAGTGGAAATACATTAGTAGCATGAAAGATGGAAACAAATGAAAACAAATAAATAAACACACACAATCCAAAAGCTGAGCCAAATAAATTCATTTTCATTCTACTGAAACACATGCCATGCAACAAACATGTAGAGACAAGTGGCTACTCAGAAAAAATCTGAGCTTTTGTCTCTATCTATCGTACCTGTCTGTATTCCTACAAAAACTCTCTGCACTTCATATCTCAGAGGTGGTAGAAATCCATGGTGAGTCAAAGACGCCAGAGCAACTGCCTTCAATATCTTCTTGTAAAGTGACATTGCAGGAGTAGGCAGTGAGTTCTGCTGTGTCTTCCTTCCTGTGAGATGAGTGGGCAGAAAGCCCTCCCAGTAAGTCTGGGCATTTAGATCTGTGTATTCAAAGTCTGCCCATCACTGCATGCTTGTACCTGCCTCACTGCCCTCACTGAGTCCACTTGGGATCGGCTGTGTCATTGCTTTCAAAATAGCTTTGCCCTAATTTGTTCTCTACTGTGCTCTTCTGTGAAGAATAAGAGCCTGTACAGGATCTATATATTATATCACACTCAAAAACAGATTAGACCTCTGTTGAAGTGTGAAGGGAATGAAATTTTTATCTCAAGGGCCTTCAGCTGGGAGATCCTATACATACACAGGGATTCAGACACTACAGTTTAGTGTTACCAAAAACATCTGGAATCCCAGGTCATGTCAGGGTGGTCTGGACTCTATGAAAGACAGAAGGAGATATTCCATGGGGAAAGCAGCTCAGACCTCTGAAAGAAAGAAGATATTTCCAGAGTCCTACAGGTCCATGAAGTCTGCCATAAGTCTGTACTAAGTCACAAGCCACATTAAGACTATCCCTCCAAAATCCCAGGCTACCACGGTATCACAGGATGACATAACTTACATAAGAAACACATTAAAACATGTCACAGGAATGTTTTCTCTGTGAATATGCTTAACTCATGAAGACAACATGGCCTTACTGCATGACCTGATAGAGGACAATGGCTAAAAAAGGCAAAGGGTATGCGGTATGTGAGAGGTTGCACAACAGAGATCTGCCCTTACAAGTCGTCTGAGAAGCATTACAACTTTCTCTGCACTACCGGGATCTGGTTGGTGACCCAGTCCTTGAATAATTTGGTTCTTTGAAGTCATTGGTAGTTTAATTTAGATGCATGGAATAACCCTAACCTCATAACTTGGGAGCGATACAGTATTTGATCACAGCAGATTTGACTGAAGTCTATTTGAATGTGCCTGGTTAGAAATCACAAGATTGCTGTGAGTTAGATTTTTAAGGCTGCTTTTCTTCAGAACAGCATTATTTTTTTCGAGCAATACAGGACCATGCTGTATTAAAAGTCTTTTATATTAGGAGGATCAGATCAAAACATAAATTAAGACATTTACCATAACTTACCAATTTATCTATATAATATTGCTATGTAAAATCACAATGGGAGAAACTGATAGTCATTCAAAACTAGTAAAATCTAAGGCAAATCCTCTCAAGAAATGGCTTCAATAAAATAACACAATAAAGCAAAGTAAAATAAAACAAAAATGAGATTAAAGCAGTGCATAGGCCTACTAATCCCAGCACTTTACAGAACACTCATCCTTTTCAATATCATCCAGCATTGCCCAACTCAGGTTTTCATAAGACCTTTCTGGTGTGCACCAGAGCCTAGGACACAGCAGCACGAAGGACATCCTGAAGAACATTAGTGTGCCCCACCTCTGGCTTTGGGGGAGGTAGGGGGGAGCATAATATTAATAAAAGAAATCCAAATACTATATTGCCAAGAAAACATTAATTTGCAAAAGAAAGGGAACACCAAGCTCCAAACACGCGGGTTAAAAACAAAAATCAACTTTTTATATAGAGGAAGAAAACACTTCCATCCATAGACAATTTTCCCATTTCTTCAGGCCAGGAGGGAATAGAAAAAGCAATAGTATAGTTCATGTCAACATAAATAGGAGACAAAATGGCAACATTTTGGCTCATATCTGACAATGTGCATTTCTGTTCTGACAAGAAAGAAAACTTAGTCAATGGATTTCTGCAGATTAAAAATGTTGAAGTTTACAGTGCTGTCCTGGCCATGTCACATCCATCAGAGGAGCACAGATGAATGTGTCAGGTAAGTTTTGGGTTGGGCAGAGCTGCCAGCAGTGGCAGAGGAGAAATATTCTATTTCTTGCAGGCTTTTGTACTGTGCCAGCTATTACTATTATTACAAACTTGATTAGATAAGAGAAGTTGTTTCTGGGAAAAAAAATTGCTGCAAAAAGAAGAAAAAGAGAAAGCTGTCAATTTTTCTTTAATTCACATTCCCGATTTTAAAGTCTTAACTGTGCTTTTTTGTTTGTTTGGTTGGTTTGGTTTTTGGTTTTGCATCATAATTTTTCTTCAGTTTCTCTCTTCCTTAGTGCAAAGCATTTCAGCAATTTCGTTTAAAGAAATTTGAGGGAGGTCAGTGATGATATTTATCCAGAAAAAAAAGAGGAGCAAAAAATTTAAGACTTGTTATCTGAAGGCTTGAGAATCATGTCCTCAAGTAGACTATCACATCATCCAGGATTCCAAAGACTATATTTAGCATCTTGAACTGCACTCAGAAACTAAACTGAAGGTCTTCCAAGGGTCATGTTGCTTTATGGTTTTAGGTATCACTATATATAGAATAGACTAGACTAGACTAGAATAGAATAGAATTTTTCATTTTGAAGGAACCTACATTGGTCATCTAGTCCAACTGCCTGATCATTTCAGGGCTGACCAAAAGTTAAATCACGTTATTAATGGCATTGTCCAAATGCCTCTTAAACAGTGACAGGATTGGGGCATCAATACCTCTCTAAGAAGCCCATTCCAGTGTTTGACTATCTCTTGGTAAAGAAATGCTTCCTACTGTCTTAACCACCCCTGGTGCACTTTCAAACATTTCCACACATCCTATCACTGGATCCCAGGGAGAGGAGATGTGCACCTTCCTCCCTACTTCCACAGATCAGAAGGCTTTAGAGAGCAATGGCGTGACCCCTCAGCCTCCTTTTCTGTGAAACAGACAAGACCAAGACTGTCTCTAGTGTGACTTTCAGGGCTGCTTCAAGGAGTTTTGAATACACTGCACATAAAAGACCAAGAACTTTCAGGACCTTGTCTACTGGACTGTAAAAGATGTGATCCCATTCTAACCAGTCTTACATTAACTACTTGCTGGATGTATGGAATTTAATACAGTTATCAGCAGCATACTCTGTACTGATCCAATAATAAGTAATTTCCACTCAGTTGGACTTGCTTAACTTCCAAGATCTACTCCTTGAATACTTGTACCTCTGCTGGTCAACACAGATTATTTTACAATTCATCCAGCCTCTTTTAAACCATATCTTTACAATGACTCAAGCCCAAAGTGTGCCTGTTTCTTCAAAGGTGGATATCGGCAGTTCATCAAATAAATCCCATCTCTGTCTTTCATCAGGACACATCTCCATATATATGGAGAGTATCTCCACCATCTTGAATGCAATTTCTAAAATAAAGGTTAGCATTTACAGGTCTTAAGGATTTAGATTTACAAGATTTAAACTCTACAAAAGCCAGTGGAAAAACTCCTATTTTCCAGGTGGGGCAGGTGAAGGCCCATATAATACTTCTTATGTGTAGCACACATTACCTTTTAAAGAAAAAGTAAAGTATATGGTTCTGTTTTGTGAACAGGAAATTTCAAATGAAGAGTTGCAAGGGGAAAACCTTTTAAAAATATCTGCAATTTCATAGTGCTCATCTTAATATAGAAAATCTAGATCTTACAGAAGAACCTAAGGGTCTAAAGAGCATATTGACTGCACATACAATGGTGAAAATTCAGCAGTTGAAATATTCACGTTTCTTGAGTCCTACAAAAGAGTAAACTGCAAAACAGTAAGTCAGTGGAAGAGGAGGGATTGGAAACATGGGGTTTTTTGGCTTTACCACTGAGACCATTCTGCCTCTTACATTGCCAGGTCATGAACTTGCTGAACTTTGACATATTACATAGAAACTCTAATTAATCCATTTTTATATTGTTTTAGTCTGTAATAGGAACATATCATAATGCAAAAAAGAAATACTCCAAATTTCTTAATAAGGCAAAAGTCCTCATTGCCTCACAAGAGTCTAAGAAGTAATGAAGGGGTTCATGGTTCAGCCCAGTGATAGCAAAGCGTACCTTATATGGTGCCAATCATCTTCAAACTATCAATTACTTGAGTTTCCACTTTTCCAAGTCCAAAAATAGCTCATATTGAAGATTTCATATAAAAATACAAAACCATTCAAAATTCAATTTGATGAACAACATTCAAGAGGCCAACCTCTCTCTCTTCTCCTCAAATACTGATAAATTTATCACCTCAAACAGTGATAAATAAATAAACTAATTCCCAGACTATTCCCTACTGATCTCTCTAAGCATATGTAACAATATAGATCAGGTGTGAGGACTTACAGTCCCACAAAATGGCCTGGAAAGATGAGAAGGTAACCTGTCACCTTCAATTTCCTGTTGGGTATCTGACTAAGCTGCCTAGTTTCTTTCTGGAGTGCTTTCAATCTCAACGTGTTTGAGTGCTTCTCTTTGCAGGTTGCTTATTCAATTCAATATAAACAAAATAAAATTGCTGATCTTTTGTTATTAAACTAAGATGGCTTGCACTTTTGCTTCTTTCACATAATCTGAAATATTTATTAGGAGAGCAAGACATTATTTCTACCTTTTCCTGCTTAAAGCCAATAGCACAAGAATATGAATAAATAAGTCCATTCCCTGCCTAGGAAGAAATGTTGCAATTCCTAGAAAAAGGGTATCAGCATACAGTCCTTTAGTCTGTTCTCTGAGAGGCATTGAGAATATAGAGTAATAATGTAATGGCCATCTGAGGCATCTATATCTAATTATCACAAAGCACTTTAGTTCCAAATAAGAATGAAGTTTTTCACTCATAGGTATTATTATTGGATATTTCATGTGGAGTACTAGAAACAGAGAGTACCAAGTAATATAAAAATAGAACTGTGACAATGTAAAAGCTTCTGATTGCTATCCTGAACCTTTTCCTCTGTCTTCTTTGCTATCGAATGATCTTTGAAGGGTAGAAATTTTCTTTACAAGAGAAGGCATGTCTAATTTATTACATAAAGCAAAGTTCTATACTTATCTGTAATAGTTCTTACATTTTATTATATTTCATTTTAAAAGTCCTGGCCATCAACAGGAGGATGGTTAAAATAATGGCTGAATTGTTCAGTGAAACAGCTGAAACATATCCTGGTTCCCCTGAAACAGAATTTGATATTAGTTTTGTGGTGGCTTTCAACATACTTGGGTCCGTGGGACATCTGACTCTTTGTGGCAAAGCAGGTATTAATAATGGACAGTAAGTGTAAATTGCAGTGAAGTTACCAGTGTTCCTGTGAAGATATGGAGTGCTCTGTATTTTGTTTTCCTTTAAGGAGAAGTTAAGACATTTTCCCCCCCCCTGCAGTTATTTATCATCACCTTAATGCAAGATGCACATTGGGCTGCATAGCTCCGATTATGCACAAGTACAGTGTTAAACGTTAAGATGTGAGACATAATTTATTTCTCCCGTAATTCATTTCAGTGTTTGTGTGCGAAGAATTTTGCAGGCTTCTGACTTTCCAGGCTGCAAATTCTCTCTCTCTCTTTCTCCTATTGACCACTTGTTAAATCTTTTTGTTTGTTTCCCACCTTTCCCCTGGGACCCACAGACAGACAGCCTTGCCAGATTCATTTTCTGATCAAAGCTGTTTGATTTGGTCAATTTTGCCACATTGGAGACGTTCTCTATTACAGAGATAAATAGCCTTGGGCTAACTGTCAACGAAAACTTGTAAGCTAATAAATTATTCCAATTTCTTCCTGCGGATTTCTCTGGAGACAGCCCTAGGAAATACACTTTTTGATTAGTAAATTTCTCTGTGTGTGTGTCTGGACATTCAAATGTGTCGACTTTGATTAGCACCATTGCTTTTCAAGTAGACGCTGGCTGAGGGGCTGTCAGTTGCCGGCAGCCCTGATGCATAATGCATCAACTGGGCCCGGAAACAGGAGCCTCATCCAAGGCTGGAAAGGCGGGAAAATTGCCCCAACAGCCCTTTGCACAATCTGAGTTGCAAAGACTTTGTTGTCTGCAGACACAAGGCCCTGGAGAGCAGAGGAGCCTCAAGAGAGGAAAATCAGTAGGAGGAAAGAAGGGCAAGGACAGAGCCAGAAAACTTGCTGCCACCCCCTTCACTTCCACACCTTCCACTATACCCGTAAAATCACTTCTTCCACTTCTCCTTCTTCTTCCTCATCTTCCTTCTTCTTCCTCATCTTCCTCCTCCCCCTCCTT
>VZRJ01003999.1:29341-39341 GCA_013397565.1 Ptilonorhynchus violaceus | reverse complement strand
ATATTTGGAGATTGTGTTCTTCATGGGTGGATATTGTTGCCCAGCTAGTACCATAAGGTGATGTACAGTTGTCATGCGGTCCTTCAGGGTCTGGAGAAGATGCAGGGACACTGTGTGGTGCTGTGAATGGTATCAGTTTCAAGGGAATGGTAGCAGCTTTCCTTCTAATTCTGGCTTGATTCTCCTTTCTTCCACGCTTCCTTTGTTATCAGTTACAGGAGATGAGTACAGGGGTGCTGTGGAAGCAGCACTGGAGGAGCAGTGGTGGGCAGAATAACCCCGTTCCAGCCTGATCACTGTATGAACACAACTCTTTTCCGGGAAATGAAATGGCATTCCCATATTTCTGAATAAGTTATAAACTCCAATCTCAGCTACACATCTAAGAATCATACTTTGCCCTGACACATTTTTCTTGCTGAAAACATGGTAAAGCAATAAACCAGTAACTTTTAAAGTAAACTAACTGCCATCCAAATCAATAATCAAAAGGTTTTGAGTTTGTTTTTTAATACATCTATTCCCCCTACTGGTGATATTTATTTTTATTTGGAGACCAAAAAATAAAAAAAAGAAGAGAGAGAAATGAGGAACAGAGAGTAGCACCAGAAACAAAAAAAAGATGAAACTGGACTAGTTTGGTCATTTTCTAAATTCTTACATTGTAAAAATTCTTTTTTTTTCATGAGATTTTTACTGTATGTCAGGCAGCCTATACATCATGGAAGTCAAAACCACAACGCCATTGTTGATGCAGTGTATGATTTTACCTTCACTGCAATCATCATGAGAGCCCACAGCCGACCCAACAGAAGTAGGATCAAGTACTGTGTTTATACTGTATTAAGCCCTGTATTTATACTGTTCCTGTTCTTGAGTATGCCTTTGAAGGAATGCAAAGGCCCAAGGCAAGTCCTGGATGAATTTTACTACTGTGTGAGAACCCAAAGTCTGGAAATCCCTGAATTTTAAATTGCTCATTATTAAGCTACAGATCTGTAGCTACAGATCTGTATCTGTACAGATATATCTGCACAGGGCCAAATTCCTTTGTTCTCTAACCTAAATATTCCCAGCATCTTTTAAGGAATTTGTCATGCTATTTCAAAAAAACCCCTACAGTTCAAAATACATTAAAAAATCAAATAAAAATGCTTGTTAAAGGATTTACCCAAAGAGTTTAGATAATATCTTTTGCTAACACCGGAACAAAATTCAGCCACCTCCTCTTATTATCATTGATAGACTGATGGATGGTTACGGGAGCCTTTGAATGCTCTCTTTTTTTATCTTTAAATTACGTGTTTGGCATTTCTAAGTCACTTTCATAATTCAAAAGAAATTTGCAGTTGCCTAATAAGTATTCAGGGAGACAAATTTTAAAATTTGCACATGGAAGTAATCGCATCAGAATCACCTACATGTACATCTAATCAGAGAGCAAAATCGGCTCACTGCAACTGGTTAGACCCATCATAGGTATGCAACACAGTGTGTATAGTGAATATTTACAGACTACTGACACTCAGACAGGTAGCTCCTTAAAGAGTTTTACCAATATAATCTCATGTAACTAGAGAAAAACTCAAAGAAAACTCTGAATGGTCTGTGATTGGTACAAGAACTTAAATTCAGCTGATTTAAGTAGCTCTGCTTTTCAGGAGCAAGATGTAAGTTTCCAAAAATACGGCAAAGTGCTGTCACTATAAAGGGACAACTCACAGGGAACATTACCAAAGGAGGAGATGTGGTCTATCCTCTTAGTTTGTTTCTTCTTGACATTTAAAAAAGTCTTGGAACATCCTTTCTTTTTATTTGTTTGGAGCTCCAGCTCTTATCTTATCCAAAACATAATAAGAACAAGTGAAAGAAAAAAAGTGGAAAAGAGTTAAAGTTTAACAATTTATGAACACCAAGGGTTGTACTTTTTTCTTTTTTTTGACTGTTCATTGTTTGCACTTGCTCACATTTAACTGCAGTGGTGTACTACAGCAAGGCAAGGTTTATTTAATGCTACCCATCCAAGGACGCACAATGTTATGTCTTGCTACACATAGACTCCAAAAAAAACAACAACAGCTCCAGCAATCACAGGAAAAAAACAGCTGCGAGTCTTTTGATAATTCTAAGGTGAAATCAGGCAGAAATGAAGTAAGAGAGAGGAAAAAGGACAAATGTGAGAGGACAAACCCAATACACTCGCTATAGTTTGCTTTGCACATCTCATTTATCTCAGATACCGTTTGACACCTAGAGTGTCACAGAAGCCCATAATTAACATGACTTTTTTGTGAAGTCTGCCTCACTGATTCTGCACACATACACATATCAGCTAATTGGATTTTTAATTCATGATTAATTGTGCCACGATTTTATTTTTTAATTCTGTGATTTACAGTTACAGACATAGTGAGTTTGGGTTTGTAAAAGATAACTTACACCAGACCACGACATCAGGTGTCTTATAGAAAACTACAGAAAAAGGAAGGCTCCTAAAATATTAAAAGCACTTGGTTTTAGAGCTCCTGTGCTGCTGTCCTGTGTTTCTTTATGTTCCTCACTGCCTCGTTGCTGAGTCAGGGTGTTTTGTCCCACTGGGTTTTTATCAAGTCCTAACATTTTTTCCTCTGAGAAACACTGAGAAACTTTCTTTATCATGAAGGCCTTGCTTGTTAAATGAAAATTTCATATGCCACCATGGTCAGATGCTGAGGTCAGCATTTTCTCTATCTACCTGGGGAGACACTACTTTTAGTTTCATTTTTGTTTTCCCCACATATTTTCTAACGTCTTGAAACATTACTTGAAAAGTTATCGACATGGTTTAAACTGACTTTTTCATTGATCCACCATGTTAAGTCTACATTTGCAAAAATATACAAAGGACGTTTTGAAAGCAATGAAAGTGGTATATTTAAATCCTTTTTATGTTGAAGGTCTAATATATTTTATTTTTAAAGCAAGTAATCACTAGTTTCACACATTGTGTTGAAAACAATTAGTCCACTGTTTTCAAAATAATACTGTTGATTCCTGTTCTGATATAATGATTCCCTCATAATATGTATTCACCTGTAGACCTAGGAGTGTATATTGCCCAAGTTAGGGGTCTTAGATGTGGGATCATTTATCTCCCCAGGAAGGAGTACCAGAAGTAAGAATTCCTCATGTCCTCTCTCTATAGTTTTGAAAAAGCATATTTTTTGATGAGGCTTTCATTTCACCCTTTCCCTAAGAGAGAAGCTGAATACAGGTACAAGAATGCTCCTTTTGCAAATGTCTTCAACTTATTAATTCTCTTGGTTCATCCTCTTGCTTCTCCTATGCCAAGCATAAGAGTTTCAGTGACATCTTAATCTCAACCAGTGGCGCATTTTCCTCATTCCAGTGACAGCAGCAAAGCACGGGAGGAGATCTTACTCTGGGAGAAAGCAGTGGCTATTTATACTGTGGTTAGTGCAGATCACTGGCTGCCAGTAGGCATGGACCCCTGACCCACAGTTTGTCTCTGCTTTCCTTTTGGATGTTATCCATGGTAAAAGAGGGAGCCAATTAAGCACCCGCTTAAGGACTTACACTGGGATCTGTGGCTGGAAAGCACTGCTACCAAAGGACAGGGTATTATTTGCAAGAAAAAAAATTACAAACATGAAAAGTATAGAAAATGGTATTCCATGTTTTTCTGCTGTAATAAAACTCCTTGGAAACAAGCCAATCTTTAGCTACCCAGGGTGTTCTGTGGTATTAGAAGGTAAAAAGGTTGAAATACTTTATTTGCAATTACAAAACACACTTTTCCACAGTATGATAGTGCCATGTCCTCATTAAATGAACCGCAAGCAGCAGTTCATGACACTAAAAGATGTGGAACTTTGACCTATTAAATACGACTGCAGAGCATACTATTTTATTCTAGAAAAAATAAAAATGTCTTAGCAGTAACTTTAGTAAGCTAAGCTCTACTCTGCAAAAATGCATTAAAAATGTATGCAAAAATTAATCTGAGTCCGTAAGATCTTTCTGCCATATTTAGTCTATGACCACAATTTTAGACACAAGAAAATAAGAAATTGTGATGCTACAGTAGCTGTGTGTCCTCATTATATTGAAATAAAATGTTATTTGGACCACTCCTGTTCCACTACAGCGCTGTGTATAAGAAAGTGTTCATGCTGGTACAAACAAACAGCCCAACATTGCCTTTCATGAAATTACAGTAGCTGATTTCATCCATTGCTACACATGGCAGAGAGCGATAACTAATTAACAGAGAATTCCCTATGAAAACATAATTCCAAAACATTTTGGCTTCACCTTTCAGCAGATGGACTGCAAGAGATACTATAGGAAAATGAATCAAGCCAATTGGGTGGTGGGGCTTTTTTTCCTATTTCTTTTTTTTTCCATAAGAGATATTTTTGTCATCATCTTAATAAATCTGAGTAAAATCCAGCATTAATATGTTTAAAATAGCAGTCTAATAAAGTTTGGCTGCAGTGTCCACAGTCGGGCCTGATTTTTCAGAAATGCTGAGCCTCAAGCAGTTTCCATTAATTTCCTTCCAGGGAAGGAGCCACACAGAGCACAAATGAAGGTGGGTGGAGCTGTCACCACTTAGGCGTCTGGAGAAGGCGAGTGAGAGAGTTCATTTAGGCCAACTGATCATATATCCAAACATTTTCAGCCAAAAACTTCAGTGAGGAAAATAATTCTTTGTTTCTGCAACATCTTTTATTTCCTATATTAAGTGGACAAGACAACGTATTGCTCAGACATGCCACTGGAAACCAAGAAAGGTGCACTCTAACCCCCTGGTAATCCCCTTGGCTCTGGGCAGCCAGCCCAGGTATCGCTTGCCGTGCTCAACCTTCTTTTGGAAGCAGCCTGCTCTGACAGGAAGTGGAGAGACGTGCCCTCCACAGTCCCAATTCCACTGGAATGTTGGGGGCTCCACCTCTTCAGCAGCCAAGGACAGACTCAGCGGAAGGTCAGTGGAACATACAGCCAGATGCCCTTATTCCGTCTTCCCTTAAAACAAAGAGCTGAACGGTCATCTCTTACTTTCTCTAGCATCCAGCAGAGCTTTTTTTGAAGTTAAGAAGAAGGGAAATCTCTGGAACTACAACTGTTTCCCCTACACCGCTACCCATGGTAATCTGGAGAAAAGTTAGAGAGCAAAGTTAGAGAGCAAAGCTAAAGAGCAAAGCCATGTGCATAGTACTCCAGGGTATGATCAATACAACTAATTTCTTTAGGACAAGCAAGAGACTGGCAAACACTGATCCTGAATGGATGAATTCAGAGAGCACTTGTGATTTTAAGAAGATGATTCTGCCTTCTGTGACCAGTTCCAAATGACTTCTACATCTTAGAGTGTCTCACATCTTCCTGAGTTTGTTCCTTTCTAACACCTGCTACAAGAGATTTCTACAGACACAGATCCCTGTTACAAGCCCACCGTTATCCTGCTGGAGCTTGGTGAAGGCCCAACTACTCCTCCACCACTTCCGCAGGCTCTTGGCACTCTGAAGTCAGTGTGGGTCACCCTCTTTAAACTCACAAGGCACACCCAGTAAAGATGTCCTGGGCAGTGCCTCACAGGGGCCAAGGCTTACACATATATATGTCCTTTGGCAAGTATTAGCAAGATCCTTTCAAAGAAGCTGCAGAAAGGTGACAAGAGGACCCAGAGATTCTGAAGTCTGCCTGAAGCCACCATGTATTTGCAAGATATTTTTACTGAAATTTATTTCACTTCCAGAATCTATTGAATTTAAATGAGTGATGTTTGTCTTTAGGACAAGTGGTAAGAAGCAAAAAGGTTCAGTAATAGTAAATATCAGAAAGAATAAAGTCTCAGGATTGTAAATACAATTTTATTTGGCAAAACTTGAGAAGAAAACACCTCACCAAACAAGAACTGTAACTGTCAATGAAAACAATATTTTATCCTACTGTGATCCCACACAAAAATATTCTGATATCTAGTGGGTTTTTGAAGGTGTATTGAATATTTTTCTTATTTTCTTCCAGCACAGGAAAGGCAAAGGTAAATAAGTGAATGTTGTAAATACATTTTTAAAATTTAATGTATTTCACCTTCTATTTTTGTCTCAATTTCAACCAGATTCTGAATTACCAGGATTTCCAAAAACATGGTTTTTTGACAGTTACAGCATCAGTCACATTCCCTACAAATAGATAATTTTATCTATAGCTCAAGTTTAACACAATTTTTCACAATTGGTATGAAGTATGCCTCTGTGTGTGGTGAAGAAGATTATTACAAATGTGCTACATGGACAGTAAGGAGAAAATTCAAGAGAAAACATTGCTGAGTATTTTTTCTGATTTGAAGATGTGGCATGTCCAACCTAAATATTTTATGTCATATATTACAGTGAGATTCACCCCTTTGTGTGGTTGCATTGAGCCACTTTGAGCAGAAAAGAGGTACTACAACATATTGGTCCATCCAATGGAATTTGGATTAATTTTGCAGGACGATGCAAAAATAGCTGCTGTTTCCACTAGTTTACTTCATCCCTTGCTCCATCATTTTGTCTGGCTTTTTTTAGTTTGCTGTCCTCCTTATTTAACCTCCAACCTCCTGTTGGTCACCAAAACCTTCACTTACCTACACCCACCTTCTTCTACCCCATTTGTTGATTTAACCAGATGCAGCATATGCTTGCAGAAAACAAATATTTATACGCAGTAATCATTGGTTTTAAACATTTTGTTTTAGTTGAAGTTTATTCTTCTGTAGGCACTGCTGCACAGTAACTTCTTCAGAGATGCCCAGGAAGACTTGTCCTTGCAATCAACTCGTTTCCACAACTCACAACGGAAATGGTTTGATGAATCTCCCCTGTTTTCTGCAGTGATGGAGAAAACTGCTACGAGAAGTCATGGTGTTGAATGATGCTGTCTTTTGTCAGTCACATTATGACTTGCACAGGTCGTAACGACCATGTAACTGGAGGCAACCTCAAGTTCACTGATAAAAATAGGATTTTGTAAACATTTTGAAAGAGTTTATGGCGAATAGCTGGGGATGTGGTCATTAATATATAAAATGTGTGCATGTATCTTCAATTTTGAGAATCATGTACAATTTCAGAGAGGTCTAACAAGATGGACATAGAAAGCATCTTTTTAGCTTTCTAATTAAAAGAGACATAGTGTGAGTGCTCATTTTCTTATTGTACCCATTTTTATTAGTTTTAAGAGATCTATGTATGTCTACAGGGGAGATTCCACTGTACCAGCATGTCTGTTTTACACAATTCCCCCATTACACCCTGTCCCTGCTTCTGTGCGCAACACCCCTGTGAGCCCAGATTAGCCCTGGAGGATAGTGTCAGAGCAAAAAGAGATCTGGCATCAACTGTCCAAAGTTTGAGGGCCTAATGGCTGTGTATATGTATGTATATGCATACGTATGTGTATATGTATATGTATATGTATAAGGTTTGTCTTCCCATATTATTTGAGATAAAGAAAACTGTACCTTTAGATGGAAAATTTCAGCAGCACAACACTTCCTCCTCAACATTTATAACATTCCTATGAGCTTTACCTGCTTGGTAATCTGCGGACGAGTTTACTTGTTAAACAGTTCTCTAGAACTGAGGCTACATAATAAACAAATGATATGGCGAGTACATGATGATATTTTTAAAGCTTAGAAATAAAAATGTCATGGAAGAGGAAGCACCTTTTACTGATTTTAGACTGTCTTCCCCAGCTGTAACTGAAACAGGGCACTTTTTGGAGTTTCTTTTTACCTACTTTGCTTCTTGTCTCTGTTCTAGAAGCTTTCTGAAAGCTAAGGTCCTGCTCATTAGGCATTGACACACCTGGCCATGCATGCTATGGGAGGTCAGATTTTCACTTGTGAACCATTGCAAGCATTTCTACATGCTAAATCCAGAAAACTGTAGTTGCTTAAAGAGTTGTGTTGAGGCAGAAGCTGACAAGATCCAAATCAGTCTTTAGCATCCCAGAGTTACCAGTGCAGCACGGTCTTAAGGCTCATGCTGAAGTCGAGGGCATCTGTGGTATCTATGGGTTTAAGAAACACATTTCTTAGAGAGTTAATTGCAGTTACGTATTATGAGATTCTTCCAAATACTGTTTCAAAAGAAAGTAATACCCGTGCTCATCATAAGGAGAAGAAACTTGCTTAAAGGCTAGGTGTGCTTAGTGCATCTTGCAATCAATATCGTTACTGAGATCTCATCTTTTTTCTCTGTTTTTCCAAAACTGATGTGGTGTTGGGTGCAAGCACAGCGTAGGTTCAGGATTTCAGTGTTCATCAATTTGCCTTTGGGTAAAATCGGTAATCTGTCTAGTTTTCTGTCTACCTCAAGATGTTTGGGGTCTGTTCTGTCCTCTGGAAATCAGTTGGATTTGTTACTTGATCTTCCAGAAACACAGGTCCAGTCAGATTATGTACATGAGTTTTTCACAGGAAAAAGGACATTTATGGAGAAGAATAAAACATGGGATGGTGGTGGGGAAGAGAGTAGAAGGACTATGAAGTGAAAAGAGGAAGGAACATTATGTGAGAGGATAAAAGCACTAATGAAATCTGGAGGAAGGCAAAACATGGCTTATCTCAATATGGTTGGGGATGCCAAAATATCCACAGCAGACCAGAATAGATTGGCCTAGCACAGCCTGTCTCCACAGGACCTCCAGAGGTGTCCTCAAAAGAGTTTTGGGTGGGGTGAACCTACCACTTAAAAAATACTCAAACTCAGGGCTCCAAACCTCTAGCCCCCTTACCTCCATGATCATTAAATTCCCAGTTCATTCCATATCAGGACTGTTACCCCAGTCATCCTCCAGCACCAATGACATGGAGGCATGGAAGAGTTCAGCGCTTTGATGAAAGCGTGACATCAAACAGGTATCAAATAGAGATGTGTGATGTATACAGCATCATCTTCAGCCCATCGACGGACAGACTGTGGGAAGCCAGTTGCCACACCCATGGGTGCACTTTATTATTTGATAGCAATTCCACCTTAAGCCATGTGTTAATGGCTCTGGAATCCAAACACAAATGCTGCATTGAAGAGAGATGAATTTATTTTGACCTTTACTGAAAATGTGGTGTGAAACAAAGCACTTAAGCATTTAGAGTCTGTTACATCTTCACATTATACACGTCCATATTGATGGGGAGAGTGCTAACCAACCGAAGTTACAGTCGGGAGCTGGAGTGCGTAAAACTCTTCAGGGGCATGTATTACATCCCCAGTTCAGCCTGTGCATCTTGTCTCAGCCTGTGCAGCCCAGGGTCTGGAAACCGGGAGTAAAGGAGATCCCTAGTGACAGAGAGGAAGGAAAGCCATCCATAGGGTGAGCTACGGGACCTTCTTAAAGCTGGTCAGAAGGAAAAGGGGAAAAAAGGTAGTGGAAAGGTCATTTCCTACCTTTATCACCCAGTGTACTGCCTCTCCCCCGCAGGAGAAGGCAGGGGGAAGGCAATAAAGCAAGGATGTCCCACCGCCACCCATGTCTGCTACCAGGGCCGTTTCCCTCCTCCTTTCAACCACTAACTCCCCCTTCGCGGCGTCCACCTGGCCGGCACCAGAGAGGGCACAGGTGTCGCGGGGTTCCGTCGCCCCGCACACCGCCGGATCCAGCTTCGGCTCCGGCTCCGGCTGCGCGGCAGTTCCCCTGCCTGGATTCCCGTGTCAGAGAGTTGAGATGTTAACTACAGCAAAATGCGAGGCTTAAAGTCCCTGATGCATGATGAATGGGTGCTGGGCCAGCATCTTAAAATCTCTGCTTTTGCTTCTCCTTAAACACTTTAAATTGACAGCACAATAGATCAAACAGTTTTACTGAAAGGAGAAGCTTTGGCAATTTAATTTAACCAAGTGCACACTTATCAGTATCCCAGTCCCGTGTCCGTTCCGTCCCGTCCACCGTCCCCCCCGCGCTTCCCCACGCGATTACCCCTTCCCCGGGTGAGCGGGGATCG
>VZRJ01003999.1:0-22500 GCA_013397565.1 Ptilonorhynchus violaceus | reverse complement strand
CACAGTAGACATATAGACACAAATAAATGAAAATAAGTGTGGTCTTTTTTTTCAGGTCTGAAAAGTGAGAAGGCTGCCATGGCAGAGATCTTCTTTCCAACACAGAATACATGGCTTGAATTAATCACCCTTCTGATGCCTTAGGGTTTTAGCTTTTATATTTTTCATCTATTTTCACGTATTTGTAACCCTGCAATTCTTAGTGTGTAACTCTAAAGCCCATATAAAATGTTAGCTACTGCCTTTAGACAAAACAATCCATCTTCAGGCCTGGACCTCAAGGATATCTTACTGCCTATCTGTAAACAATGGCTGAAGAGGAGGGAGCAAATTTGGGGTGAATTACTTCATTACCTGAAGCTCTAATTGGAAGAACTAGCCCCGATATGCTAATAGACCAAACTTATAAAAGTATGGAGAACTCGCAACCGGTTGTCCATCTTGGGTGGTCCATCTTGGGGAGCTGATCTCAGGGGGTCCACCTGGGGTGTAAGCCTCCCTGAGCGGGCTCTGACCGCCCTGGATGTACCTGAAGGCCTTCAAATAAACACCATCACTTTTAACCCTTTGATCTTTGTCAAGCCTCTCTCTTTTAGGTAGTCCCAGATAAGGCATCACTTCCACCTCTGTTTCAAGAGTTCTCCATCCTTACTTAGCATCTGGTTTCATGCTAGACCTCAAGGAAAGAAGGAAGAGAAATTATTGTCTGTACAGCCCAACTGCATGTTTTGTTTAACGCTGGGTAAGGCAAACTACCATATTGCCTTAAATAATCCAGTTTTCTTTAGTCTGCTCTCCTTAGCAAACAGAAATATCCACCTAGAACAATCAAGATACTAAACTATTTCAGACACTGAAATTTATAACCCCAGCCATAGTTTATCCATGTGCTGTGTCTCCACGTTCTGAAAAACACAGCATGCAATGTGAATTTTGCCTTTTGTTTCCCACTGCACCCATGCAACACAGCTGGACCAATGCTACGTCTCAGCCTGGGAGTTCACACAGGTACAAGGCCTGTCCTGATAAGGACATGGCCCATGTTCTAGGGCATGAGACACTAGAAAAAGCTTAGAAGAGTTTCCAAACGAGTACCTAACATGTAGCAAGTAAGGGCATCATACACGGCTAAAGTAGGCTTTGCCACTTTCATGGTACTTCTCATCAGCAAATTTGTACTAACAGGCAAGATGGTTGATTAGATATTTTTCATCAACATTACCAGATAAGTTTTACCTAAAGGCATGTGTTTCTCTCTCCTATAAAATAACCCCAGGAATAGAAACTAGATGCAAGAGGTCCTCTGACTTATCATTACAGTAGTGGAAATGTTGATTAGAAGGATAGTCCATCTTCTCTCTCTGTCATTGCACCAGCACACTTGGACTGTCCATATAATGGTAGAGCAGGTGTTGCGAGAATAAATCTACAGTCAGCAGGGTCCAGCCATTGTTGCCTGTCACCTGTGTACACCCAGATCTCAACACTCTCCATGTGTACATACATGCACACTAGCCTTCCTCATCCTTTCTAAAATATCATTGCATATTTGCTTTGAGCTGACACCACCCAGAAGATCTCTTCCTGTCTTAAGAGTGTACAAGCAGTGGTACAAAGGCACGCTTTGCAGTAATTGCACAAGGAGACTTCAGGGAGAAAGGTTGATGGGTTTTGGTTCGGTTTCCCTTCTTTGAGAGCTGCAAAGGGGATGTTATGCCAAGCCCTGAGCACCTTGCAAGGGAGGAGATGAATAAATCTTCTGACTTAATTCATTTCTGTGTCACCTCCTTCAGCATTATTGATTGGTCTGGAGTAAAACTGACCAAAAGGGGATGAGGGTGGGAGGGAAAGACTTTTAAAATGTGACTTAATCTTCTCAAGCTGCTTGGATGCTTTTTATTCCTTAGGTCACTCAGAAGGTTGCTGTAACTTTCCCCTCACTTCTCCTCTTTCAGCTGTGCCCTGACTGCCTCTTCCTTCTTATAATGAACCTGAGCTATTCCTTCATCCTCAAGGTCCTTTAAAGCCCTGTTGTTATCTTAGCTCTCAGCTTTGCATTGAGACACGGATATTTCCCTGAATAGCCGCTGGTGCCAGTTTTCATTAGTCACTTCTTAGTTTTTAAAGGAAGCATCTCTATGATCTCTTGGGCTTCCCAGTGTGCCCCAGTCACATGCAAAACATTCTCCAACTCTCTCTGAGCCCCTCAATTTCTCTCCAAAATCAGAAAAACAGGACACTGTTTAATAGTTGGATGTGCTAGCCCCTGTCAGTCCAGAAAGATGCCAGTAGCTCTTTTTGATTCCCTATATTTCCTTGGCTCCATCCTTGAGGAGTTGTCGTCCCATGTCATACCACTGATGTCTGTGCTTTGGGTCAGAGGCCTCATCCTTGACTCTGTGCTCGTACAGCGCTGAGCACAGCATTTTGCCTTATGCCAGGGGCATTCAGTCACAGCCATACAGCAGTAGCTGATGGAAGAACAGATTTCATAGTGTTTTAAAATTAATTTTTAAAAGGTAACATTCCCTTTGGTGTAGAATGTTGCTTTCTTTTTGCCATGAGGTAAAAAACATACTCTTGAAGATCACCCACTTCTAACCATATTCTTTCTTGAGGACTACCTTCAGTTGTTAGGTCTGGGTAATCCTTGGTTTACCTTGCCACTAATCCATCCCGTTGTTAAGAATCAGCAGTTTTACAACTGTATTGATCTCTGGAGCTGATTTGGCTTCAATAGGAGCTAGGCACTTGCATGTAAAAGCAGACTTCACCTCCTTTAGAGGCTTACTATCCCAAAACAATAGCTAACAGAAAAGCTACTTAACCTTCTACAAAGGAGGTTTTTTTACAGATCCACATAAATTACAACTTTCTTTAGTTGTTCAGAACTGGTTTAATACAATACCAGAATAAATTCTATACATTCAAGATTGGAATCATGCAGAGAAGGATGAGCCCATTACTTTAATGTTTCAGGTCTTTTGCCATTTCCTTTTTAGTAAAAAAGTCAGAAATCTGACTGGCCTTGCTCAGCAGTGTAAAGTCAAAAGCTCCAAAACATTTGAGAGAATTTTGGCTTGAATGCAGAAATCACTCCTCTGGCACGAAACCTGGGCTATCATTGGTTCCATCAAGGCTGGGATTTTCACTAAATTTAGCTGTCAGATTATATTCTTGAATATAACATAGTATATTCTTAAATTAGGTTATACTATTGGGTTATACTATTGTTTCATAGTTTTGGGGTTTTTTTATTTTAAATGTAAAATTTTACCTAAGTGAAATGTGCGAAAGGAAAATTATTTCAAGCAGTTGATCCCGACTTAAAAACTAAGTCAGATCTGAAACTGAGTAAATATTTTGTTCTCAAGCACATTCGGTCATTATGCAGATCTTTGAAGACAGATTTTCCCCACGCTTCCTTCAGCTGTAGTCTTTTTCCTATATCTTTTTTTTCCTATATCCTTTTTTTCCTATATCTCTTTCATCGAATTCTATGAATTGCTGTCATGCACTGAATTCATTTGCCCCTGAAGAGATACCTAGCTGCATCTCTTCATCTGGCTGAATTAAACCCAATGTATTTAATGAAAACAAAGAGCAGTTAATCTCAATTTTTATTCTATAGCATTGTTAAGGTTAAATTAAGACTAGATCTTAGGCTGGTGGTTTTTATAGTTTTTTTTTTTAATCTCTGTTTTGGATAGGCTGAACTCCACATATCCAGAGCCTGCTTTTGCACTTCCATTTTAGGTATCTGTGAAATTAGATTTAGGTCCATGGCACGTGCAAAACTACTATTTAGTGAAATACACCACACAGCTGAAGTAATTAGAGGAAACAATAAACAAATAAATTTTTCAGTTATTCTGATGTGGAATATAGTATTTAGAATAAAAGATACACTCTAAATTGTATCTTACAATGATGTGTTTATTTTGTCTTCAGCTCCTTTGGTTCTACTAATGCGTTCAGCTCTGAATGAAGCAACTCTGTGGACATAAATGAAACGCTTTTAGATTTGCACCAATAAAACCAAGATCATAATCTGACATTAACTTCAAGTTACCTAATTTAAAACTGTATCACTACAGTAGTTTAATTAATTCAGTAAAAGTGGACTCTTCTACAGTGTTAATTTGAAAAATTAGACCTTCTAGATTTGTTTTTTGAATCTTTCTGAACTTGAAGAGAAACACAGATTCCGTCCGCTGCCTGCAGACAGGCAATCAATCAGTGAGCATGCTTTCAGTTCCAGCTCAGCTCCTACTTACAATGAGTAGAAACCTGTTACAATAACCTCAGTCACCACTATACAAATAGAATAAAGCTATTTGGGACCAGTGAAAACTAAAAACCCAACCAACAAAGAGAAAAAAGGTTTCCACCACACAGGAACAACAAACTAGTTAACTGAATACAACTCCACTGGTCACTAATAAGCACTAATTGTTCTTTAACATAATTATACCTGTCTTTATAAGACTCCAACAAATATATTTTTCCTTGACACTTTGTATTATATCATGAGAAGGAAGCATACTTTTTTCTTTACATTTTCCAGTAAAATTCCCTAGCATATTTTACCAGTATCTGACATTCTAACAAAAGCTCACATACATTTATTAGGATTATTTTTGTCCTTGGATCTTTTATCTGCTGAAGCTACCTTCTTATTCACGATCTTCCTCATGAGCATTGTTCAGATTATTTGATTGGGTCTTTGCAGATGTAGAAAACAGTAATAGTATCTGTAAAAGTAATTTGGGGGTTGGTGAATTTCTGTAATAAGATGGGGTGTGGAGTTGTTAATGAAACTAATATTTACCAGTCCATGTTTTACCTCAAAGTAACTTTTAAAAGATAAATAAAAATATAAGTAGATGTAATAAAACTTACTGTCTATTTTAAAAGTTATAAAAGAAAGGCTCTTTACTATAAAGCCGGTTTAACTAATGTTGGAATCTACATAATTCCTGGTGAAAGTCTCTTTCATAACCAGGATGTGTAGTACACTAACATGAAGAGATACAGTGAACAATAGAGAACATCAAATGTTTACAGAGATTTCGCACTGCATAAAATGTGACAGATATTGAACGGAAAACACATCCTTCAAAAAAAAAAAAAAGTGCACTGGCACCATGTTATTTGTATGTAAAATATGAAGCATCCCTGGTTTCTGAAAGCTGGAGAACAGCATTGTTCATTAGTTAATGTGGCACATCACAATATCCATGCAAATGCTTCTCTTTTGCCTGCATATAAGCTGGCCAAAAGCATTTTTCCATTTTCAGGAAGACTTTTGAATGCATCTGAAGTGTCAATTGCTCATCAGATATAACTTCAGGTATGAACATCCAAATTCTAGTTTTCCCTTGTTTTGATGTAAGTCTACTAAAATTACCATGATTGAAATTGATCGTATATCTGGATTTTCATTTTACCAAGTCCTTTTTAGGGAGTCTGATTTATGCATACAGTACCAATGAAAAGTGTGATATTTATATAGAAATGGGAAAGTTACTGAGTGAGTCCGTAAACCAAAGCTGTAAATTGCTTTGGTGTCAACCAAACACCTGCAGACAGAAAATGGAAGATACTGGAGAAATATTTGACTGGTTTTTTGTATGATTTCCTTAACCATGATTTCATCTTGTTGTCTAGCATACTAATAACCCAAGTAACCAGTTCTTAAAGATGATGGTATAATTAGTTCTGTAAATCTTCCTGCATTAGAAACCACAATGTGACTAAGCAGCAAAAGTCCAGACCTTCCATTCTTGCCTGCACAGATGTGATACCTTTTGGGAGAAGTCTGTCTATCTGCATGCACCTTTATGCCTTTCTCTAGTGTCTTTCCTATCTCTCCAAGTTTCCCCTGTACAAGGAGTGCACAAGTAAACTCTCCTGAGCAAGACCTTGTGATCAAACCAAAATATACTATCAATCCTATGGCCAGTTTTTTAGTTTCAAGTGATGTGTGAAAAAAATAGTGCCAAGTACTGATACATAGTAAAATCACTGCAGATTTCCAAGGGACAAAAACCCCCTCCAAACAATCTCTGTGGAATTTGGTAGGCATTGCTAATCAATGACCTTTGGCACTCCTTCATTTACACACTCAAACCTGATAATATCATGATGTCATCACACCAGTTTTTTGAAAACAGAAGTAGCTGTGTTCTGCACCATTCCTCTGACTAAGTGTAATTCAAGCTGCAGGGAAGGCTGAAAGACGAAGCACGTGTTATAAGGAAATGTTGTTACCCTCTCCCTACAAATGAAAAAACATAGTGTTCAATACAGCTAAACCAAATTGGCTGCAGAGATGCATTAGAAAACAGGAATTCATTGTCCAATGCCAGGTAAAAGCGCATCAGAGAGAGCACTTGGTGAAGTAATCAGCCAGTGCTTTCTGATGGCTTTCCACAGAAAACATCACAAAGGCAGCAGTTTGGGAACAGGAGATCTGCTGTATTGCCAGTCTGTTGTAATGGACCAGGAAAAGGAAAGAATTAGAGGGTTCTCATCTAAACCTGCCCTTGCTTTGACAAAATCTGCAGTAATGCTCTGTTTATGTTCCCAGATAGTTAGTAACAAATTTATTACGATTTTCCAAAACACAGAAATATCAATGAGAAAGAGGGGGGTTATGATACTTACACACAACTCTAGAAAAACACATTTTAAGGATGTTTCAATGCAGCTTAGGTACATGCATAATTCCATTCACGCAAGTATTCTCTCTGATTTCTGTAGCTGCATACACTCAAGTGGACTGCGGTTGAACCAGAGGTAGAGTTCAAGTGTGGGAAGCTCATTTTTCATTTAAAAAATTACTTGTTTGCTAAATTGAGACTTTCAGCTACTGTTGTTTTCTTTACGTCGATAACTATTGTCTTGAATGAAGAGGAGAAAAGCACCACTAGAAGCTGTTTGCTTAAATAATTCAAGTAAGGGTGAAAGTGCTGCATTGGTGTGAAATTACAGACAAAAATTTCTTTCTGAGTAGTTCAGAATGCAAGGGCAAAATGTGAGTGCATGCATGGGCACTGATTTACAGCAAATAGAAATGGTTAAAATCCTTTATTTCATGTGAGAGATGTTTAGATTTCTCTTGGGAATATTTTCTGCATTGTTATGCATACAGCTTCACCCTACTTAGAGAAGCACAGTAAATGTATTATTTTACCATACAAAGTGATTTATTCTGTAGTTCTTAAGTGTAAAATTTCCACTTTTATGAACAGAAATAAAGAAGGAGGAGTTTCTGGTGGGAAGTGATATTTACTGGTGTCTCAGTATAATCAAGCGTACATTTGATTTTAGTGAGAATTTTTGTATAAGTTATAAACACAGGATCTGGAATTTTAGAAAAGTCTCTGGGGGTATTTCAGATATGGCATTTTTGCTTCAGACTTGTTCTTCATTACAACTCTTTTATGAAAATTCACCTTCCAAGCTCTGCTCTGCAACTGACTTCACATGAAGGCTGTCCTACCAGCTTTATTTGTGTCACACAAGTAGTTGGATATCTACTTCCAATGCAAAACCATGCCCTCAGTAATTTCTTTATGAAACCTATAATATTTTTGTCACTTAGAAAGAGTTTATAATAGCTTTTTCATCCTCCTCCTTAAAAAAACAATGATATCAGTGTTACAGAAAGGAATAAGTAGTAGCCATAGCTTTCCATACTGTTGTTTAATGCAAATTATAAATTAACCTTGCCTCCTCCTTTTAAGACCCTTTAATTCCTTCTCCTTAGTCTGCAATCTGTTTCTTCCAAATACTTGATCCAAGTGAGTTAAGAAACAGATAGACTAGCCTAAACTATTGCTTTGAGGACATTGCTCGTTTTTTTCCTCTTTTGATATAAGGTGTACTCATTCAAAGGCAGATGAAAAGTAAACAGCAAAATGGAATCTGTGTAGGAAATACCAATCCCATATTTAATTCTGCAGTGTTGTCAGCTGGTAGATGAACTTCGACTTCCAGCACAACACATCCATATTTTGAAAATCACAAACATTCCAGCTTTAAGTGTGTGAGAAGATTTCTGTCTGAACAGGTTGTGCAAAAAGGTGAATAGATTAACATAGGATAGATAACTTGTTATATGCACTGCCGGGCTGATATGTTGTCTCATGTGTGAGGAAGGACTGGTCTGAAGTAGGTAAGAATCATATGAATACACTCTTTGTATTTCTGATGTTACAGGATTAAAAAATATATGGGTACCTGAGTGTGAACAGCCCATTGGATTAAAGACATGCAAAAAACCTGTTAGACTTGTATGGCATGACAGGAATGGGGCCTGACAGGATCCACCTGTCCTGATAGGGAAAACATGTCTTTGGGCATAAACTGGAGAGACTGACTTTAAACTAGAGAGGCCTTTAAACCACAATCAGTGAGGGACGAGAATACCAAAAGGATTCCATATGTAAGCCAAAGGTTGGCATGGCTTTCCCTGGCAGTGGCAATGCTAGTGGTGAACATTTACACTGTGCTTGGAAGCACAGAGGGCTCTGAAATTCTTCTACACCAACCCATGCAGTGTGAAAAAAAAAAAAAATCAAGAATCTGCATCTGTTCATACTTCTGATATACCTGATAAAGTATGGCCAAGCAACTTACTTTTGGGGTTTTTTTTGTTTTGTTTTGTTTTTTGGGGGATTTTTGTCATAGCATTATGTTCTCATATCACTATCTGATTTCCAGATCAGAATTTCAAAAGCTCAAACTAAATGAACTTACTAAGTTTGTATGTCTCTCTGCGATAATTTGCTGCTGTGCATAATCAGACACCATGGATAGGATGGGTGGTGGGATAGGTGAAAGGATGGCAGGATGCCCCTGGATTTTGATATAAATATAGAAGTTCATTAGACCTGCTTACTCTTATTAGCAAACAAACACCAAAATGGTAGAATCCATCTCTAAAGATACACTTACACTTACATTAACAAGCATCAAAGTGAGAACAGATATTCAGGATGAAATAGTGTTGAAAAACCTCCTTCTAAAATGAACAGGTTTTAGGGATGAAGACATCCTAGGCACACACAGACTGAATGCTCATTAGGAATTGGCATGCATCTTCTGCTGCTTATTAATCTCAAGGGAATCCAGTCTGTGCACTGCCCCACCACCCTGTAATGTGAAGCAAGGCAAGTGGTGAGGGTCAGAAAATTTGCTCTGAAAATGCACTCCTGGATGCAATTAAAAAAACTGCCTTAGGCACTAGGAATTCTGGGCATGAGACAAGACTATCAGTTCCTCGGTTATACAAATGTTTGATTTCTGTTTTGCTAGGGATCTGTGTTCACTGTTCACTGAGGGCCAGCCAAGCCAGATGGATGGGATGGGCTCTTCCCTTGTGACTACCTCTTTTGTGGGGATGTGGAGTCTTTCATCTCTTTTTCCAGTTGTAGGCTCAGGAGTCAATTAGTGAAAAGCCATTTTAGAAGCTCTAGACAGAAATCATGCTCAATACTTCTTTATTTCTGTAGTGTAATATGTGCTCATTGACCAGCATATATTAAAAAAAAAATAAGGCAGGCAGAAAATAAGGATTTCTGGTTAAAATTATTGGTGCAACTCTAAAGCATCAGCTCTATCTAGGATTTGTCCCTTAAACCTTTTTCCCGAATGGGGATTTAAGAAGATTGCTAAGTATTTGACAGATCTCAGTATCAAGATCAATACTGAATTAGAAGACATAGCTAAGCATAACCGGGGGAAAATAATTAACAAAATTAAGGAGGGTTTTGCTCTATGGGGAACTATTAAAGTTATCTTTATGGGGTCATGTAAATGTAATAAAAGATTCTGCCTGCACCACAATTTAATTCTATATCAGAAATGGTCCCTGTAGATGTACCAAAAGATTATTTTACTAAAATGGGATCTGTATTCTCTTCTGGGCTAAGAAAAAGGGGAACAAAAATCTTAAAAGTAGAAAGTTGTGAATTTTACACAACACATATTTAAAGTTGCCTAAACTCCATCTGTATCAATGGTATTTAGTTGGTTCAGAGACCACAGTTCACACAAACGGTTATCCTACTTTGCAAGAAAAGGAGAACATAGTCATATTGCTGTGCTTTACGACAGTACACCTACTTCCCATGATAGAATCCACACAAGTATTTTTGTATTTTAAGACCACAGAAAATGGTACAAAATTATCTGTTAAAACAATCCCAAACAACACACGTCTCTCTTAGTCTCTGAATTAATTGTCCTTTAAAAAACAGAATGCAGACATAATTTTAATTTGCCTTGTAACAAAAAATAATTCAGACTGGAGAGTGTTATGTTTAATATATCTTTTAGAGATGTGTGCAGCAAACCTGAATTGTTCATTACTGATTTAAATGTTTCTAACTAAATGCTACCATGCAGCTCTCTGAGGATCTGTTGTTCTTTTTTGCCTCCTCTTTTTCATTAGTGCTTTTCCATTTACACTAAAACCAATTTAATCTGATCAGAAGTTCTCTTAAAATGTCAGTCCTCATCTTAACTCAAAAACAAGGCTACCAAAAGAGCACGCCAAACTGAATTCACTTTGCTCTGTCAACGCCACATGGATGGTGACCTTCATCGTGGCTCACAGGCTTGCCCTTGGCTGAAAGCATCCATTTAAATCTGAGGTTTGATCATTGGTGGAAAGATAATGGCACTGTCTAAGCAGGGAGACCTAAGGATGCTTTGTAGCTTCACACGCTGACTGTATGACAAATCCATGTCACTGCTTTCTCTGTCCTTTCTTGTATTGAGAGCCCAGGATGCAAGTGCAGGGAAGGCACGTCATGCTCCTGGAATATACTTTCTGGCATCTGTTGCAGCTCTCAGTTCCTGTTTCCTGAAATTTTTAATCCAGCGTGAGAAGACTGATCTTTGCCATTTCATCAAAATGCTCCTCTACCAAGTGTCAAGTTAACATAAAATGTTATTTGAGATTTTTCAGCCTGATTCAATAATTTTCATCTGTGGGATCAGTCTCTGGTGGCACAAAGAGCTTCCTCTCTTGAATAAAGTTTTAAAGGATACGACATGTAGTTTCTACAGTGAGCTGGTGTTGCACTAAATACTGGTACTTAGCAAGTACATTTAATAAATCATGATTAACCCTACCTCTAGTGACTTTTCTTCAGGGCTGATTATGTTTGGCTACCACAATTTGCCCTTTGTTTTTAAGTTAACACTAAACTAGCACTCCTTTCCAATTTTTAAAACCCCCACAATTTAAACAAGGAGATAAGCAGTGCAACTACTATGATCATGATTACCAGTCTGGGCCAGGGTCCCCTGTCCATAGTGGCATCTGCTTTAGAAGGTAATACAAACAGAAGGAAGATGCGGGCTCCGGTATCCCTCGTGGAAGTAAGTTGTGAGTTAACTGTTGGTATCTGGTATCTGGAGAGCAGGTTAATCCTCAAAGCTCAACATTTATCTCTCTTCCAAAGCTCTCTGGCAGCAACATATAGCATTCAGATTTTCACAGCAGAGGCTGACTCTTCCTCTGAATACTGCTGGTCTTGCTTTCACTGATATCCTGTGACATTGACTGTTTAGCTAATTGCCAGGTGAAAACAAACTTTTCACCATTCTGAATTTGCTGCCTTCTCACTTCTGTGTCCTGTAGTGTTTATGTTGTGGAATAACACTGAATGGAAAAGTGTCTTCTACAGGATACTTGTTATTTTAAATATTTTTATCACATCCTCTATTATTGACATCCTTTTTCCCATAGAAATCAAATCCCTCAACCCTTTATCCACATGTGAGTTTTTTCCATGCCTACAACTATCTGCATTTTCTTCTAATGATTTTCATTCTCTGTGTCTTCTGGGGCCATTCCAATACTGCCACACTGACCCCTTGTCCAACCTTGAGCTTTAATCCCATCTACTTCACCTTTCCACTGTTTGGACATAAGGTTGGAGTTTGATAATGGCACATGGCAGGATTCAGCTGCAGCCCATTCTACCCTGAGCGCAGTGAAAGGCTCAGCCTGAACACATGCAGGCACAGTGGTATTACCTGAGGCTGGGAGAAAAATCAGCTGCTGGGGTCCCTGCTCTGGGCTGTCTTCTGCTCTCTTTTTCTGGTGTAGTACAGGCCCAGCCTAATTCTGCAAATGTGCCTCTCAGATTCAGCAAGCAGAACTGAGGCCAGCATTCCAGAGCAGGTGAAGTATTTATTACGCTACAAAATATGATGGCATTTTATTTTCTGCTTTATTATCATCCAGTTTCAGGCACATTCAAACACCTTGCCTTCTCGTGTTAATCACAGCCATTTTTGAGTTTAGAACTTCCCTGTTTTCTTATAAATACTTATACTTATTTCTCCCCTATTTTCTCCTTATACTTTCACACTTTATTTTATTAACTTTCACATTGTTTTTTCAGCTGTCAAGTCATTCTGAGATTTTCATAGTATTTTTGACTTGCATGTCTGTATAGCTTTTATCTTCACAGAAAGTTACTGTCTGTACATTGTTCATTAATAAAGCTGCATGTAATCAAAGTGAGGTGCTCAGAGACTTTGGGACTGAACAGGGATTTTGGAGGACTCTGAATAAACTTACCAAAAACATTTCCCCGTCTCTTCAGCATGATTAATTGAAAATACATTAGAGGAAAGACTATTTCAGAGTTGCTGTTCCAGGAATCACAGTGATGTGTGATGTTGTTGAGTGGCTGTTAGCGATGTTGAATGATACTAGGGACAAGCATTAATGTGAACAAGAATGTTTTTACTGCCTTCAGTGAGACTCAGCTGAACTGTCACATAACCTACTACAGTCCTAATATGTGTACACAGAGTTGAGACGTAGAATCAAGAGTCATTGAATAATTAAGGTTGGGAAAGACCTCTAAGATCACTGAGTCCAATCATTAACCTAACACTTCTAGGTCCACCACTAAACCATGTCCCTAAACACAACATCCACATGATTTTTGAACACTTCCTGGGCAGCCTATGCAAATGCTTGACAATCCTTTCAGTGAAGTAAGTTTTCCTGATACCTGATCTAAACCTTCCCTAGTGCAACTTGAAGGCAATTTCCTCTGGCTCTGTTGCTTGTTACTTGGGAGAAGAGGCTGACCCCCACCTGGCTACACCCTCCTTGTAGCTGTAGAGAGCAATATGGTCTCACCTGAGCCTCCTCTTCTCCAGGCTAAACAAACCCAGCTCTTTCAGCTATTTCTCACATAACTTACTGCCTAGACTCTTCACCAGCTTTGTTGCTCTTCTCTGGACATGCTCCAGCACCCCAATGTCTTTCTTGTAGTGAGGGGTGTAAAGCTCCATTCCTCACTTAGCGGTTTATTTAAAAGTTGCTTAAGGTACTACTTTTCTCTGAGGTGGTGCAAAGGCCAACTCAACAAAAGTTCCCAGAAGGTTAAAAAACAAACTTTACTGGCAAACTTGAGAAGATCAGAAAGTGGCAAAATTTAAAGAAAACATTCAATCAAAATAAAGCATTTCACAAAGCATTGACTTAGCAAACTCTAACCCATACAATCTTAAATTACCTAGATTTCAAGAAGAGGAAATTAGGAGAAGCAGAGAGACAAAAAAGGAGGGAGAAAAGAAGGATGTAGCTACTACCTTGGATCCAGCATGGTCTCAGCTGCCATAAAATCGAGGGACAACAGCAAGGCAAACATTTGCATTTCTGCACAATGGTTTTTATCTGTTCTGGCCACCTCCAACCCCAGATTTAGGTTCTGGAGAAGGGTGTGGGGCATTGCTTCCTCTGTGTCAGTGACTGACTGCCATTCTGGGCTGGATTGGAGGCTCTAGAGGTGTTGGGTGTGGAGTAGTGCACCATTCCACCTTCACAGGACCTGCTCTGCCCTACTTCCCAGCCCCCTGCAGACACAAACATGTACACACACACACACACACACACTTCAGTTGTTTTGAGCCTATAATCACTTTCTCCAGTCTCTCATGAGGACCTAGTTCTTTCTGTGATTGTCCTTGCTAAACTGAACTGTTTATTTCCAGAGGACAGGAGTGCTATTTGCAACTTCCACCCATGACTGCCTACCTTTTGCTATCCAATATTCAATTACAAAATAATACACTCATGGATAGCTAGCTGTCCTCAGTAGCTTACTATTCACCCATGAGGAGAAAGGCTAAGAAAAATGTGAAAGGCAGAGAAGGGTGGATGTCCCATCACTTGAAACATTCAAGGTCAGACTGGACAGGGCTCAGATCAACCTAATCTAGTTGAAGATGTCCATGCTGGACTAAATGACCTATAGAGGTTCCTTCCAACCCAAACCATTCTGTGATTCTAAGATTCTATATTTCAGTCGGCTTGCGAGAGAAATGACTGCTCAGATGACAGGTAGCCTACACAAGTCCATTTTATCCAACATATTCAGATATTTGTTTCAGGACATCTTTTTGAGTGCTCTGTGCTCAGGATTTGGAGTGCTAATTTCTTTATTAACTTGCTTTTATGGTCTATGATACTTTTGAAAATTGTCTGGACAAAAACCCCACAAAATGTAAACCTGCAATATTTAGCTCCCTTTGTCTGACTATAATTAGTAACATAGGTAGTAATAAAATAGGCTGTGTATGCTAAAATCACGTTCTTTTAATTTAGATCATGGCTTTCACCTGGATGTTGGTAATTTCAGGAATCAGAACTGTGCAAACTTCTGTGTAAGAAGGCAAAACCTCCTACCTATAAAGGTAAGACACTCTAAAAATTCCCTCTTGTCTGCAGTGATGCAATTTTGGGACACAGTAGCAGAAGAAACATAAACAATACTGGAGTCTTTCATTCCAGACACTCTGTCTCCCTAATGATACATCAGAGTATTTTCATCTAACCTCTCCTGCTAAATCATTGGTAGTATTGGCTAGATATTGATGATAAATGTATCATATTGATAGCTAAATATTGGTAGCTAAATGTATCATAATGCATCATTGTAACATCTCCAATACCTGCTGATAAATGGCTTCAATTTCTTGCTACAACAGCAATTTATGAAAGAATATCATATAAACTTCAAGATAAACTCCCACAATTTGAAGAGATTGCCTCTTTTTACACTTTATAAATAGAAGCAAAGATTGTACATCTCCTCCAATATCTGTCTTGAAATGGTCTAGTCTTTCTCCCAAAGGGAGCAGTATAGTGCTCAAAGGGGAGCTTCTTGCTGGTCTAAATTGTCATAACTCCGGAAGAGCTAAGATCCAAAGAAGGATCTGTCCCCAGGAGCCTGCCTATTGTTACTTCTCCAGCTCTCAAGCTTTACTGAATTGATTTCTTTTTTCTCTCTTTTTGCAAGGAGCCCTCACCCAAAGACACCTAGCTTCTTGGGGATCCCCGAAGAGGAACAGATGAAGAACTACACAATTTTCAAAGAAGTTATCTTAGTAAAACGCAGCAGGCATTTCCCCTCTTTGAAACTCTTTCCAAAGTTATTAGTTAATATTAGTTAATATTAGTTAATAATATTAGACATACAAAGCCTTAAGACATTTATTCTGTAGTGGGAAGCTTCTATAAGCCAGATAAGACACTGACCCGACTCTCCTTTTGCTTGAACTTGCACTTCTTAACATCTTGTGCTGGACAGGAGGAGAGGTAAATAATTTCACATTAAATGTTGTCAAAATATTTTCAAAACATTTCAATAGCCAATTTCCATGAAACACAAGTGGAAAGCACAAAACAGGTGACAGTAAGGCACCTGGTTTATATAATCGCTCATATTTTCACCTCTGAGTAGTTAATTTATTTCCAAGTTGTACTTGTAAAAGCTTTACATATCACCATCATTTATTTCTGGTATGGAATAAATGTACACATGTATTTCATCTAATCAAGGCATTATACAAGCAGCAGCAGGCTGATAAAGTGTTCCTCACGATCTTTTAATGTACCTCTTCTTCTCTTTTCTATATTCCCTTAAAATGTCATCTCCTCTTGACTTCTGTCAAACTGTTGCAAACATGAAAATAATAAATAATACATACTTCATATTCCAGCAACTTTATACAAGTGCTTTTAACATATAAGCTCTTCAGTGAGACATGAGAGAGAAAATTAGAGTTGTAGGTCTCTTATTTTAAAATGGGTGATAAACCATTATGTTCCATTTGTGCCACATTTCACAGATGGTGCCTGGCAGCTGAGGGAGGCTGCCCTCAGCTGAGGGCTGCCCTCTTCCCTCAGTACATACAGCACTGGCACATCAACAGTAACACTAGTTCTTGAAGCAGAGACCCCCAAAAGCCTCAGGGAAACCCCCAGGAGGTGAAGGTCCACCAGATTCCCTGAGACAGCTGATCTCACATCCCAGCACTGCTACGCAGTGATGTGGACCAACCCCCACCCAAGCACAGTGGCAGGTCATGGGTATGGAAACCCACTTTCAAGAATTCTTGGGAAAGGTTGCCAACACGTGAACAGCTATGCCTAGGACAAGAGGACCTTATTTTTGTCATGCTGTTGGGCAGAGAACTTGCAGTTTAAGATTTACTCTTCCCTGTGTCTGTGTGCAGGAGAGAGTGAATCCTCCCTTTCTTCCTTCAGATGTTTCAAACTCTCAGGAATTTGGCCAGGCCTCCCTGAGCTCTCCTGCCTCCACTCTCAGGCTGATGCAATACCAAATTAAAATGAGAATAGTGGAAGGTTCCAAGAATCTAGCACCTGTTTCCTGGCTATGAATACCCTGGTCACTGAGGGCAGCTTTAAGGTCCCTCTTTGCTCTTCTCTTAGCACAGAGAAAATCAAAAGGGCCTTTTGTGGCCCACACACTTCCCCGTGCAGAAGGAACGGGGATTGCTGGAGGACAAAAGGGGCTAAGCAAGGACTTCATAATTAAATAAAGCAAATTAGCAAACGCTGGAGTCAGTCACCAGTTCTAATGAATAAACTCCACAGTTTAGGGTAAATAAACCAGTTCAGGGTAAATAAACACTCATGCACTTACATGAAACCAAAGCTCCCACGGAGGAGATCAAGCCAAACAAACCCTGTCATATTCAGCTAGAAGTTTGTAGAATAAAACTGATCATATTTCTCAATTCTCAGACAGGGCAGTTCCTCTAAGTGCACCTGTTTAGTTTCGTTTGGTTTTTTTCCTTTCTTTCCAGCTGCTCACAAGACCAATAAAGACTAAGTAACACCATTACTGTAAAACATGCTGACCACCACAAAGCCGTATTTATTGGAAGTATGTCACATTATTGTTTCCATACCATTAAATATTAGTTTAGGCCTTATATAACCCTTAGAGATAAAAAAGGTTATTCTTCAAGCCTCAAAGAAATGCAGTAGGAGGCAATTTTCCAAGTGGTGCAGAAAAGTTAAGTACACAAGTCTTGTTATTCATGCACTCAATAAAAAAATTTAGCTCCCTGCCCAACCCTGCTCTTCCCAGTTTTCTCAGGAAGATGCAACAGGATTTAGAAAACCAAGAGATAAAACGTTTTGGCCTGAGTGTCAGTGAAAGGAAAAGAATGTTATTTTTCATCTGCTATTTTATGTTATGATTCGATCTACTTCATTCCTTGCAATTTTAAGAAAAGCTTTTGCAGAGCATGGTGATAATACAAACAAGCTGCATCATGTATACGCCCTTTTCAAATTGATGGTATGAGATTCAGGCTATGTTCTTCCCTTTCCTTAAGCAGAGTTGTTTTTCCTCTATTTTATTTGCCAGATATACACAGAGGAGGAATGTGTTGAGGGTTCTGAAATCAAGGAATTAAGCTCAAGTATTCAAAGGCCTCAGCTATTACTTGTGATGTGTTACACAGAAATTAAAAAGCTCTGAATATTATGGGTCTTTACCAGCAAATGTTACCTGTGATATGCCAGGCAAAGTTAAGGGTAATCATAAACTCGGAAAACAGGTCATCATGTTACATTTGCATTGACTAAGGCACAGAAATCTTCATAAATCTGGGTCCATAAACAGGAGAATGAGATGCAACATATCTTGTTATTCTGGAAAAAGCAGATTTAAGAGATTATGACTGTATTTCACATGGCTGTAACTTATGGATTCTTGTTAGTTTTTACCTGCTCATAATCTTCCGATTATAATCAGGATTAAAAACAATGATAAGGAAACCTTGAATGAAATAGCCGATTTTAGATTTTCTTTGCATTTGTACTTGATAATTAACTTTGTTCTCACTGACTGACATAATAATTAACACAAGATGATTTGCAACCATATGTGCAACGTATATTTTATATATTTCAACACATTTTTATTTTATCATATAAATATGCACAGTGATAGTGTGAGTTATTGTAATTTGTTCAGACTTTTACATTTTGCATACATATTATCTCAGAAAAATGGCAAAATACTTCTTTTTCCTAAATGATCATTTTATTTGGGGTTTGTATCAAAATGCAAGTAGAAACTAAAAATAAATTTACATGCATAAACCTGGTTTAATTAATTGTATTTATTTGTCTTAAACATATGGCATCGCTTTATTTCCTTATAAAAAAGAAGTTTATTTAAAACTAGCCAGATTACTAAATGAAAGAAGTGGATACATTTAGTGAACTGAGAGTTTATTTCTTGTCTCCGGAAGCTAATACTTAGATGTCTAACATGCAGATAAATGGCTAGTGAAATTATCGGAAGTGCCTGTAGGGGCTACTGCCTCATTTCCCCTGAAGTCAATAGGAGTTAGACATTTAATCTGTAGGAGGGATTTTGAAACTCCCACTGGTCATCTGTCTCCATCTCCAGGCACCAAAATATCTTTGGAAATCTGACCTCTCACTATTAGGGTTTTGTCCATATTATCTTCTCCACTTTTTCTTATTCATAGATTAGAAGACAAAACAGTCCCACGTTTTCAGCCTTCAATCAATTTCTGAATTTTCCATGAGCAGTGATAATTAAATGACAAAAATGCTGTACCTACCTATTCAGCTAAAAGAAAGAAAACAGGGGCATTTCTGAAAAATAAAATATCTGAAAAGAGAGCACAAGCAAATATCAGCCTCATGGTAAAGGAAGAAAAGCTAATACACTACTGGATTTGAAGACATAACAATTATTTTCATAAAATCCATGTTGACCTTAAAAATGTAATGTTTTTCTTCTAATTGCCAAGTAGCTGTTTAAGCCACTGAGTAGGAGAATCTTGCTGGTATACTGAAATAATGCTGAGTAGATCTAAGCTTTATTAGAGGTTAAAGTGTTCTACATCTGAATTCAGTTTTATTGTTAACGCAATTAATTTTACTATATTTTAAAATTAAATATAAATACCTATTTTAATTCTAACTTCTCAGCACCTCTAGAAATTCCCAACAAGCACACTGGATGCCTGGGCTGCTGGTATAGTCACTGGGGCATTACATCTCTTCAACTACAAACTGAGCAGGGCACTTCAGAAAGTAGCAATGTGAAAACCATATCAAATTCAGCCTTTCAGTGTCTTTGCTGATGTGCTTTCAGGTGCTTCTTCATACTCAGGATGCCCTGTCTGAACTCTCTAATGGATTTAGACAGCTACATCTTTTCTCTTAAAAGCCTAAATGCATTGGTGCTGCTGCTTTAACCAGTAGGTCAGCAGTATGAGCTTTTACCTTCCTTGAGTTCCCTTTTCCGCCAAGGAAGGTCTCCTAAGACAGAGTCCATATGACCAGGCAAGCGGGAACTTCCTGGAGTGGGAGCCCTCCCTAATCCACCTACTGAGATTTTACCATTTTGCCTATGAATATTTTCTCACAGGGAGGTGACCTAACCACTTGGCTGCATTGTGATTCTTCTTTCTGTCTCAGCCTCAATCATACGGAATTATTGTAGCAAACGTGAACCAGCATGAACAGGCTAAAAATAGTTTTTTCAATACTTAATATTTGTTCTGCTCCCACTGTGGATGTTTTTCTGGCAGCAAAACCTGTGCATTGACCCACGTTCCTCCAAATCCAGGGAAATTTGGGTTAAGCTGTGGAGTTAAACCAACAGCAAATAATCGCTCCAAAGATGAAGAAGGGACAGAAATCCTTCCTGGGACTTCTAAACTAGTCACAGGTGTGGCATGCTATGTATGACCACTGCTGAGGTGTTTCTCTGCATGCTTAGGGGAATTTTTCCCCATGGTCAATGTTGGAAGTATACTGCCTACAAACTTCAAACATATGCAGGATTAAAAAAGAGTTGACTGGGGGCATTGCAATTTAAGCATTCAGTCTGCATTCATCTCATCTAACTTCAGTCCTTTGTAGATGATAAATCATCCAAACAGTTTTAGATACACAACTTACATTGCATGAACTGAACTTCATGACTCAGCTTAATTTAAGCAAGATGAGACTTGCTGTTAAAGTACAACTCAGGTGTAGATAACATTTAAAGAGCCTAGTTTCCTTGTGTTTGCTTTTCTGCCGGACTAGAAATTATTGTTCCAGTACGTATGTTGAAAGTTTTATATATATATTAAAAATAATAAATTACATTTCTGAAAATAGAAAGGTTTTCATCTCTCACTGAAGACTGGAAGTATGGAAATACCATTAAACTGATTTGATCAGGCTAGTTTTAACAAAATCAGTGTTTCATATATAATTACAGTGAGAAGTTTTGATGTAATTCCTTATAGTATCTTCTGTAGCTATGATGCCTTGTGTGTAACAGAAATATAAAAAGACCTCTATCTCAACATCCTTCCCACAAAAAAAACCTCTTAATAGTCAAGTAGAGGGACTTCAGCACTAAGTTTGTTCTCAATGGATGGATTTCAGATCCTGCAGCTGAGCCTTGTTCCTAAGTGTATGCATTTTGACAATTGTATTTTGCATACAATCGAGTGTATGCATTTTGACAAGCAGGCTTTTAGGGATGGAGGGAACTACTTCAGGTATCTGAGTGGACGGACCACTTGGTGGATAAGGAATTGCCTGGCTGGTCAATACACTGTTGCAGTCAATGGCTTGCTGTCCAAATGGAGGTTGGTGACAAGAGATGTTCCTTGGGGTTGGGTATTGGGGCTGCCGCTGTTTAACATCTTTCTCAGCAACAGGGACAGTTCGACTGAGTGCACCCTCAGCACGTCAATCAATGTCACCAAGTGTTAAAGGAGAAGCCGCTGCCCAAGCATTCTCTCACCATCCAAGGAGTGTCACACACACCTCCCAGTCTTTCCCTGCTAGGACTGGATCTGTTCCCAGTGGGCAGCTCCAGTGAGCCCATGGGCTCCCTTTCAACTCCTTGCACACACACACACTCTCACGTGCACTTCCTCCTGCAGGCTCTACCCTGGGTTTTCTGCAGCAGAGCCTCAGGTGTCAGATTTATAAAAATAAATAATTTAATAGAGTGGTATGGCAGCAGATCAGCTCGAACTGACCTGGAACAAAGAAATCCCTGGGCAATCAGACATTCATGATTTATGCACCTCACACACTCTTCACATGATTTTTAATCCAATGGTGATTTTTGGACTGAGGTCTTCTAACACCTCATGTGATTCTTTCTCTATCTCCCCACAGCCAGGCTATTAACTGCTCTTATCTTCTTGAGCTGTAGCTTCTGCTGATGGCTGNCTCCAGCAAATCCAGCTGCTCATGCTGAGCAAGTAGAGCCAAGCAAACAGCAGCCTAAATCACAAAGTATCATAGCTCTAAGAGGCTCATTCTGTTTAAAGCTTACTTATTTAAGCTACACAAAAAATATTTCTCAAACACCAAGCTGTGTGGTGCAGTTGATGCTTGGGGGGAGGGGATGCCACCCAGAGGAACCTTGTCAGGCATGAGAGCTGGGCCAATGTAAACCACATGAAGCTCAACAAGGCCAAGCGCAAGGTTCTCTATGTGGGCAATCTCAAGCACAAATACCGGCTGGGTGGACAGTGGATTGAGAGCACCCCTGAGGAGAAGTACCTGCAGGTGTTGGTGAAGGAGAAGCTCAACATCACCCAACAACACGTAGTTGCAGCCCAGAAAGCCAGTTGTGTCCTGGGCTGTATAAAAAGCAGCGTGGCCAGCAGGGTGAGGGAGGGGATTCTGCTACTCTGCTCCAGACTCGTAAGACTCCACCTGCACTGCTGCATCCAGTTCTGGGGCTCCCAGCTTAAGAAAGACATGGACCTGCTGAAATGGGTCCGGAGGATGGACACTGAGATCATCAGAGGGCTGGAGCACCTCTCCTGTGAGGATAGGCTGAGAGAGTTGGGGTTGTTCAGCCTGGAGAAGAAAAGACTCCATGGAGACCTTCTAGCACCTTCTAGTACCTACAACAGGCCTACAAGAGAGATGGAGAGGAACTTTCTTGAAAGGCATGTAGTGACAGGACAAGGGGGAATGGCTTCAAACTGGAAGAGGGCAGATTTAGATTAGATATAAGAAAGAAATTCTTTACTGTGAGGGTGGTGAGGCACAGCAAGAGGTTGCCCAGAGAAGCTGTGGATGCTCTATACCTGGAAGTGTACAAAGTTGGGTTGAATGGGGCTCTGGGCAAC
>VZRJ01003989.1:80062-96031 GCA_013397565.1 Ptilonorhynchus violaceus | reverse complement strand
CAGGGCTGGGGGTCACGGGGGGCTCTGCCAGCGCCCCCTCCCACACAGCCAGGGGAGGTCGGGCCGCCTGGAGGCTCCGCTGGGCTCGGCTGCAACGGAAAAGTCCCTGGGAGGAGCCCGGGGGTGCTCCAGGCTCTTGTAGCGGTGTCCAGCCGGGGAGTGACCACTGCCAGTCAGGCTCCTGCCCTCCCACCCAGCCAGCCCCTGGAAAAGAGGAGGGGGTTCCGGCTGCCCCCGGAGCAGGGGTGGGGGGCTCTACTCACTCTACTCACACATCACCTCGGGGGGTGGCCGATGGCGGGGTGGCACCGTGTCCCCAGGGCTTGGGCACAAACCTGCCGGGCATGAAAAGGGCAGGTGGAGGGAAAGGAGGAAGAGGAGGGCGGAGGGAGCAGCAGGAAGCGGGAGGAGGTGGGAGGGAGATGGGGACAGGGACGATCCCGGGACAGTGGGTGCGGAGCAGAGATGGAGAACCCGGGTGGGAGCTGCCTCCCCCTGGTGCTGCCCAGCTCCGAGGATTCACTGGGACGTTCCTGACATTCCCACGCAGACAGAGCCTCGGGCGGGACCCCCAGACCCAGGGGGGCTCCGCCGGTTCCTCTCCGGACTCAGGAAGGGCTGCAGGACCGGGAGCTGCCTCCCTTCACCCCCCGCCGCCCCCTCGCTCCGGGGACACGCCCCCGAGGGGTCGTGGCTGGGCGAGCCCCCCCTGCAGCCCCCCAGGCCGTACCTTTGTGCCTGATCAGGTAATGCCCCAGCACGATGAGCAGGCTGAGCAGCAGGAAGACGATGACAGCCACCACCCCGCCGATCATCGCGTGGTACGTGCTGGAGGTCGAGGGCACCGGGCTGGCGTCTGCCCAGGCACGGGAGGGAAAAGAGAGAAGGAGCTGAGACCCTGCAGGGGGGCAGAGGCTGCTGCTCCCCCCAGGGCCTCCGGGAGCCTCATCCTGCTCGGTGCCATGAGCTCCATCCTGCTGCGGATCAGGGGAGAGAACGGGGAAGGCAGCGGGAGAAGCAAAGGGGAAATCCCATCGTGCACGGTGGGATTTTGGCCCCGAAAAGGGAGGATGAGCAGGGTGGAAGTCGATGTGCAGGCTGGCACGGCCCCAACAGGTGGTGGCACCCCAAGGACAGCGGGACCCCAAGCTCTCAGCCACATCCTGTCCAGGATCCCTGCTGGAATCCCACACCAGCCCTGGGGCACAGCGACAGATCCTCCTCCCACTGTGCCCCATCAGCTCAGGGTGGGGACAGAGCCACACTGGGACAGGACAAGGCGGGGGACACACAGGGGAGGCGGCAGGACAGAGGGACAACACGTGACACGGACACACAGGACAAGGGGCAGCTCGGGGAGCTGCTGCCACAGCCCGCCGGGAACGGCCCAGGGGCTCCTCCTGGGATCCACACGCGGCCCCGAGGGAGCGGAGCCTGGCCGGGCACCTGGCAGGGCTGTCCCCGGGCCAGGGCCGGGCCACCGTCCTCCTGCGGAGCTTCTCCGGCCGGGCCGGGGGGCAGCGGCTCCGTAAAGAGAGAGAAAAGGAGCTTACGGTACCTTGGATGGGAGCTGGAGTGAAGGATGGAGCGGAGGCCATGGATGCATGAGAGATGGGCTGGGAAGGGCCCGGCGGAGGGGCTGGAGTGGAGTGAACGTGTGGGGTGGGGAGCTGGGGAAGATCTGGGGAGGACAACAAAAACACAGGACACGAATCAACCCCGGGAGGTGCCAGGGAGGTGACAGAGCCCGGCGGGGGGACCCTGGGGGGGTCCAGCTGTGACCCCACAGGCCCCACTCCTCTGCTCCTGCCACCATCCTCTGGGACACGCTGTGACCGTCCTCCCCCATCTCCTGTCCTGCCAGCCCCTGGTCACCCCCTGAGGGACCCTGCCAGGACGCCGGGGCTGCGGTGGCTGGCAAGTGTCACCCACCAGGAGGTGCCACCATCGCTGTCCCACGCACACCCTCGGGGACAGCGGGGTCCCTCGGGGCTGGGCAGGGGTGGCACCGAGGTGGGCAGGCTCGAGGGCTCAGCTGGGCACGGTGGCAGCTCTCAGTGCCCGAGACACGAGTGGCTTTAGGGAAAAAGAGGGAATTCCACAAGGAGAACCGAGCCTGGATGCGGAGCTCGTGTGCTGTGACAGGGGTGGTGACACCGGGCAGGTGAGGGACGCCGGGTGCCACCTCTCACCCGAGAGAGGCACCCAGGGCGAGCTCCTGGGTGGGTGCAGAGAGCTCTGGGTGCTCACAGGATACGGCACAGGGGACAGGGGGACACACAAGGGGGGACACGGCAGTGGCTGCACAGGGCTGGGCGTTTGGGGCTCGCTCCGGGCAGGCTGAGGGAGGGGACACAGGGGACAAAGTGCCTGAGGTGCCACTGCTGCCACGCGCTGGCTCCGTGCTGCAGGGGAGGATGCTGAGTGCCCAGGACGGAGGGAAAAGGGAGGTCCAGAGCACATCCAGAGCTCTGGAACAGGGAAAGTCCAGGGCTGGGAGAGAGAGATGGTGAGAGGATCGGAGGAGAGCAGGAACAGCCCAAATCCAAGGCAAAACCACAGGGAAACGGGATCACACCGTGTGGGAAAGAGCTGGGATGGCAGCCAGGGGTGGGCATGGGCAGCACCACACAGCACACACAGCCCTGGTCCGGGTGTGACACAGCAGGACATGGGGACACACACACACAGCCCTGCCCCACGAGTGACACATGGTACGGGGACACACAGCCCTGCTCCACGTGTGACACATGGCACAGGGACATGGGGACACAAATTGCTATGATAACTGAGACTGAGTGTGTGTTGCAGAGGGCATTTGGCTACACACAGCCCTGCCCCACATGTGACAAACAGCACTGGGACACAGCAGGACACAGGGACACACAGCCCTGCTCCAGGGGTGACACAGCATGACATGGGGACGTGGGGACAGCACACAGAGCCCTGCCCCACATGTGACACACGGCACAGGGACACAGGGACACACACACAGCCCTGCCCCACATGTGACAAACAGCACTGGGACACAGCAGGACACAGGGACACACACAGAGCCCTGCCCCATGTGTGACACAGCAGGAGGACATGGGGACACAAACACAGCCCAGCTCCACATGTGACAAACAGCACTGGGACACAGCAGGACACAGGGACACACACAGAGCCCTGCCCCATGTGTGACACAGCAGGAGGACATGGGGACACAAACACAGCCCAGCTCCACATGTGACAAACAGCACAGGGACATGGGGACACACGCACAGAGCCCTGCCCCACGTGACACACGGCACAGGGACACAGGGACACACACACAGCCCTGCCCCACATGTGACAAACAGCACTGGGACACAGGGACAAGCTGAGCACAGCCAGGGCAGCCCAGGGGACAGCACCGAGCGGGGAGCAGCAGGAGCTGCCCCTTCCCATCCAAGGGCGGGCGTTGGGGGGTGACACGGCGGCACATTCCGGGCACACAGGATGCAGGGATCCCTCTGATCCCTCTGCGCTCATCCGTGCGCCCCTTCGCCGGGAAGCTCCGGCCTCTGCGGCCGCCCCGCACTCACCGCTGACGTCCAGGTTGTACTTGGCCACCACGCTGCCCATGGAGCTGGTGGCCGTGCACACGTAGGTGCCGCTGTCGCTCTTGTTGAGGAAGGGGAAGATGAGGACGCTGTCGGAGCTGAGCTGCAGGGGCGCGTCGCTGCCCTCCTTCTCCCAGAGGAATTCCTGCGGGCTGTGGAACGGGGTGGGGGTCAGGAACCCTGAATGCCAGGTGGGCTGGGGCAGAGCGGGATCCCCCGGGAAGCAGAGTGGGGAGAGCACTTAAACAGGAGGGAAATATTCCATTTAGGATGGATCTGCTGCTCCAGGAGAGGACAAGGGGCTTCGTCTGCTCTCCGTGGAATACTCAGCCCTGCCTGGCACAGACACCCCAAACCCCCCAGCACCACCTGCCCAGCTCCAGGGAGTGGATTTGGGAGCCCGGCAGCAGGAGGGGAGGTTGGCCAGGGACTGAGGAGGAGGAGGGAGGTGAGGAAGGTCTTACATGGGGTTGCCCTGCCCGTCGCACTGCAGCTGCAGCTTCTCCCCTTCCCGCGGGTACTGCGGGTGTGGCTCAATCCTCGCCGTCGGCTTGTCTGGAAAAGGGGGAGAGGAACGACGGGGTGAGCGCCTGGCACTCCAAATCCTGCCCTGGCACCCCAAACCCTCTGCCCTGGCACTCCAAGTCCCATCCTTAGAACCCCAAAAGCTGCTCCTGGCACACCAAAACCTTCCCTGGCCCCCCAAATCCTGCCCTGAAACCCCAAAACCTGCCCTGGCATCCCAAATCCTGCCCCTCGCACCCCAAAACCTGCCCCTAGCCCAGCCCTGGGCATGCAGGGCTGCAGGGTGACAGCACCCAGGGTTGGGGGGCAGCACTCTGGGGGTCCTCCAACATCCCTCACCCCGTCACCACCCCTGGGAACAGGTAGGGAAAGGGGAATGGGGCAGGACAGGATGGGGTGGGCAGAGCAGGCAGGGAGCAGGGCCAAGTCTGGGGGAGATGGGGACAAGCAGGGACAGGAGCGGGAAGGCGAGGGGGTGTGTGCAGGGCAGTGCCACTGCAGGGGAAGTGTCACCATGCCCTGTGTGTGACAGGCCCACGGTGGCTGCGTGTCCCTGAACACCCCGGGTCACCCATGTGGGGTCTGCTGAACCCTCCGTCCCCCCCGTGTCCCCCCACGTACAGTGGACCTGCAGCTTCTGCGTGGTCGACCTCTCCGAGTTCTGCAGGGACTCGTGGTCCACCGTGCAGGTCACCTCGGCCTCGTTGTCCTCCTTGGTGACACGGAACTCCACCGTGCTGGTCACCGTGAAGGTCTTGCCGTTGGGGTCCTCCAGCACCTCGGTGCCCATGTCTGTGGGGACAGGGACGGTCAGAGCCGGGGGACAGGGGACACAGCAGAGGCACGAGGTCGATGTCACCCCGAGCGGGGCATGCGCTGTCCCTGTCCCACAGGACGCCGCTGTGGTCCGGCACAGGGCACCCCCCGGTCCCCCCGCGGTGTCCCCCAGCCGTCCCGCCCCCCAGGACAGGGCCACCCACCCTTGAGCTCCCGGTTGCCCTTCCTCCAGCGCAGCTGAGCCGCGGGTTTGCTGCCGGAGGAGCGGCAGAGGAGCCGCGCCACCTTCTCCTCATCGATGGGCTGCTCGTGGCCGAAGATCTGGGGCTTCTGGGGGATCCCTGGAGAAAGAGAGAGAGGCAAAACCCACCCATGTGTGAGATGTGAGGGACACACACACACACACGGACGTGGGTGACACAGCCAGGGTGAGTTACTGGGAGCCGAGGGATGGATGGGGAGCGGCGGGAATGTCCCCAGTGTCCTACCCAGCACGGTGACCAGGGCCTTGGCCGTCCGCACGGGCATGGTGAAGATGGAGCAGGTGTACTCGCCCTCGTCCGCCAGCACCACGTCGCTGATGCTGATGGTCAGCTCGTTGGGTGTGGATCTCTCCAGCTGGATCCTGTTATCCCGCAGGGCTGGCGGGAAAAGGGACAACGGGCTCAGCGCCACCGCCCCGCTCCGCCGGCGCTGCCCGGGGTGGGAGCAGGAGGGGACATCACCCCCTGATCCACCTCCCCGCTGTGCCCTCATCGCTCCGTCCCGGAGCTGCCTCTCTCCCAGCTCCAGCTCCGGAGTTTTACCTCGCTTTTCCCCGAAGTACAGGGTCTGCTGGGCGGGGTTGGACCACTGGAGCGAGGAGTCGTCGGGATCCTCCACCTGGCACTTGAGCACCACCGTGCCCCCGGCCACCACGGTCTCGTCCGACGTCGTGGGCTGGCTCTCTGCGCATGGAGAGGGGAATTAGGGGGGCCCCGGGCATCACCTCACTCCAGAGCATCCCAAGGGAAGGGACAGAAGAACAGCGGTGTCCCCAAAAGCCGCCTGAGCACGGGGTGTGTCCCCATCCCTCTGCAGGGACACGGTTTGTTCCCTGTGATCCCGTTCCCCAGCAGGGAATCAGGCTGGGATCAGCCCTGCCGCCCACCCCGCAGCACCCATGGGGCCAGGGGACACCGCTGTGCCCAGGGCAGCTCCGGGCCGGCCTGCACGGGGACACGAGCACGGCCCCAGGGCTGCTGGAGCATCCCGGCAGGAGCCGATCCCGGCAGAGCAGGGGGATCCGGGATGCAGCAGGAGAGCCTGGCCCTGGCTGGAGACACACAGAGGCATCAAGCCCTGCCCCGCAGCCCCGGCAGGACCAGGGAGCCGGGCCCACCCCCCTGGGGGCTCCGTGCCAGGCACCCCAGGCAGGGGGATGCTCACCCGGGCACCCCCAGCCCATGGGTGCCACCTGGAGTGTCCCTGTCCCACTCCCAGTGTCATTCCTAAAGGGAAGCACTTGCTCCGTGTCTCCCCCCAGGCTGTATTTCCTCAGCTCGTCCTTTCCTTCCTTCGGGCTCCTGGAGGAGCGGAGCAGCCCAAGGGCAGGGAAGAGCGGCTCCAGGATCAGATAACCCCCCACTGTCCCAAGGACAGCTATTTCTGGGAAGCTGCCGTGCCAGGGAGTGGAGCTGCAGAGGGACAAGCGGGACACAGCTCTGGGGGTGCACGATGGAGAGGGAGGGACACAGAGAGGGGTGGAAGCACCTGAATTTCCTCATTTTCCACGCAGAAGGTGAAGGGAAATTTATCCTTTTTGCTCCCATCACAAACTCCCCAAAGCTGTCGCAGGAAGGAGGTTTTGGAGGAGGGCAGGAGGACAAGGCTGCTGGGCTTTCCTTTTAAACTCCAGGAAAGGCTGGGCTGGAAGTGCCCGAGGAAGGAATTTTCAGGAAGAAATTCCTCCCTGTGAGGGTGGAACCTGGCACAGGTTCCCAGAGAAGCTGTGGCTGCCCCATGATCCCTGGAATTGTCCAAGGCCAGGTTGGACGGGGCTTGGAGCAACCCGGGCTAGTGGAAGGTGTCCCTGCCCATGGCAGGGGTGGAATGGGATGAGCTTTAAGGTCTCTTCCAACCCAAACCATTCCAGGATTTCACGAGTCCCTCCTCCAGAACGACCAGAGAAGCATCTGGTCATCAAATCCCAGTTTGCTGAGGGACAACAGGGGGGCACTGCGAAGGGGACCCCCCCACTGGGACTCCCACTCCCCCCACCCCAGGCTGTGCCGGGGCCGCGGGGCCGGGTCCGGCTGTCCCGGTTGGGGGTACAGCCCTGACATCCCGCCCGGCACGACCCAGATCCCCGGGGAGCTCCACGCCCGCCGGAACAGATGGGAATGGTCGGGATTTAATCGAACCCCCGCAGCTGGAACCTGCTGGATTTGACAGAACAGGGGCAGAGCCGGGTGAGGAGGGGGCACAGCACCCCCAGAGCAGCGGGATCCACCCGGGGGTCTTCACCCCTCCCACGGGGTCTCTCTGCAGCCACAGCCACTCGGGCAGAAGGGCACAAGCTGCCATGCCAAGGCAGGCAAAGGAAGATGCCTCTGGCATCACAGAAACACAGAATTCCAGAATGGTTCAGGCCAGAAAAGACCATTTAATTCCAACCCCATTCCCCAGGCAGGGACACCTCCCACTATCCCAGGTTGCTCCAAGCCCCGTCCAGCCTGCCCTTGGACCCTCCAGGGATGGAGCAGCCACAGCTTCTCTGGGCAACCTGCGCCAGGGCCTCCCCACCCTCACAGGGAGCAATTCCTTCCCAATATCCCAACTAAATCCAATCCAGCAGCACCAGCCTGGGGGTGTCCCAGGCAGACCCAGCAGCGCCACGGGGTGCCCGGAGCAGGGACTGTCCCTGGGGCCCCGTCCCTCTGGAGACGCGGCTGCAGCCCAGCCCCCCGGGCTGTCCTGGCGCCGAGAGCTCGGGACAGGTGCCGGACACGCCGGGAGCATCCGCCCTGCCCGTGCCAGCGAGCGCTGCCAGCGCGGAGCTGCTGCCGCCTCACCGGGCTGGCACCGGCCCCTCCGCTCCCCCTGTGGCCAAAGCGCGGCCTGGGGGCCGCAGGGACCCCTCAGGGTCCCCTCCCCAGGGCAACCCAAGCCACCTGGAGCCCCTGCCACCATCCCACAGAGGGGGAAAAGTTATCTTACAGCGGACAAGGGGGTGGGGGCTCCGCTGTCCCTCCCTGGGGCCAGACCCGGCGCAGGAGGGCTCAGATCCAGCCCCACATCCGGGGACAGGCAGAGCAACCTCGGGCTCCCCAAAACCACCCCACAAAAGCTCAGCCAAGGCCCCGTGTGGCCCCAGAGCTGCCGCCCGTGTTTGTTTGCGCTCCCCGCTGGTGCAGCGGAGCCGGGGAAGCGCCGCGCTCCAGAAAAATCAATATTTCATTAATTAAAGGCCTGCACTTTTGCAGAGGGGCTGCATTCATATTTATGAGGGGGAAAATGATGTAGGAAAATGATGTAGGAAAATGATGTCGACATCTCTGCCGCTCCTGGAGCCCGGCACGAGTGTCCCCACCCAGCTGTGACTGTTCCCAAAGCTCTGGGCCTCCAGCCCCAGGGCGCTCCCACAAGGAAAAATGGATCCTCTGCATCCCAGGAATTCTGTAATACAGCCATAGAGTGCCACTTGCCTCCCTAGAGCAGCTTCACCTGGAGCATCGTCAGGGAAGCAGGGACAGAGGCCTGGGAAGAGCCCAGAGGCTGTGAGGACCGAGGCTGGAGCTCCAGAATCCTCTCCAGGGAATGCCCACCCCATCCCAGCTCATTTCCAGGCTGTGGAAGCATCTCTGTGGCAGAAATAACCCCAGGGAAAACCACCCACTGCTCCAAGCTCTCCGACGCCTCCGGTTTGCAGCCGCGTCCCAAAAATTTCTCATTTCCCTCATTCCTTCTTATTTAGTCCGGGTTCAGCAGCACAAAGATCCAATTCATCCCCGTGGACACAGATGTTTTCCACGGCATGTTATCTCCTCTCCAAGGACTTTGTGTCCCAGTAATTCCCTCCACAGCTCCATTCCCAGCCCCGGGCATCTTTCCTGGGGGCATCCCCGCCGGAGCAGCCCAGCCAGGGCGGGAATTTTGAACTCGTGGATCAGGAACGCTCCGACATCTGCTGTGAGCTGATTCCAGCAGGGTGTGAATCCACAGTCTGGAATACCCAGAGCCCAAATTCCAGGCAGCTGAGTCGCTCCAGATTTCCCAGGAGGGGGAAACCTGCTCCTGTTTGGGTGCATCTGCTCCGTTCCACCTCGGATCCGGCGTCACCAGTGCTGGCACAGGGACAGGACACAGCCCATCCCTCCTGGAGCTGCCAGGTGCCTCCTGCACAGCTCCAGGCCCGTCTCCTTCCCCAATCCAGGGCATCCAGACGTCCCTCGTGGCCGCAGGGCTCCCTCCAGGCTGTTCCCGAGAGGAGATGGCTCCGTGCCAGAGGCAGATCTGGGCAGTGGGAAGCGCAGGGAGCAGATGGAGGCCAGGCTGGAGCAGGCTCGGAGCAAATGGTGGAGGCGGGAGGGATCCAGGCTGATCCAGGAGAGGGCTCCACATGGGGACACCCCCGTGTGGTGGCACCTGGCTGTGTTGAGCAGGGGGGTCCCACTCAGGGGCCGCGGGATCCGGGATGTTCCTGTGTTTTCCTCACAGGGATAAATCCACCCAAGTGACTCCATCGGTGCCAAAAGCTCCCTCTGGCATCTCCCAGCTTTGCACCTCCAGCCCCCACAGCTCTCCGAGCTGTCCCTCCCACAGGGCGAGGGCTTTGATCCCAGGGTGACAGGGACTGTCACAGCAATGCCAGCGTTCCCTAAACGTGGGAAACACAGCTCCGAGTCCGCTCCCAGCTCGGCTCTCCCATGGAAGGGGATGCTGGGACCCACCACTGCTCCAGGGCTCCGTGGGGGGTGTGAGATCCAGAGGTTAATGGGGGATCCCGATGTCCAAGCTCCCAGTGGGATGGGATCTCACACCTTGTGAGGGAAGTGGGGACTCCAGGGGTTTCACACCTTCCCACACAGAACCCCCTCACCCCAAACACCGAATTCCATGGGATTTCTCTGTACATGAGCATTCCTTGGGAAGGGGCGCAGCAAGAGCATGCAGCTCCTCCTCACCAAACCAGGGCATCTCCCAAGGCACTGCCCACCATGGATGGTCCCCAGCAGCCCCGGGGTGCAGGGTCCTGGTCCGGGGGGCACCGAAATGACCCCGGGCACCTCTGGAGCTGTGACCAGGGGACACTGTCACCTCCTGCCAGAGCTGCCCAGGGCATAGCCAGGGGATGCTGCTGACACCTGACAAGGGTTAAGCAGCTCTGACACAGCCAGCAATTAACATCAATCAGCAGCTCCAGAGGGGCTGATTCCAAGTGCTCTGGGACCACAGGATGCTCCTCTGCTCCTCCTCCAGCCCTGCCCAGATGCTCTCAGATCCGACATTCCCAGTGTGACTCCAGCTCCATCCTCGCTGTGCAGAGCAGGGCTGGGAAGCAGCTTCTCCTCTCCTCATCCTCCTCCCCAAACCCCACAGCCTGGGCCCCTCAGACACCCCCTGCTCTCCCAGCACCCCCAGGGCCAGAGGAGAGCTGGGATGGGAGCAGGGAGCTGGGGAACCCCTTGGATGGCTCCACTTGGCCTCATTTCCATGTTCACACCAGGCTGGTGCCCAGCTCGCTCAGGAAAAGGCAGTGGCACCCTCAGGAAAGCCCTGGGCACCAGGGATCACCTCCTTCCAAGGCCATCCCACGGCTCAGAGCATTCTCTGCCACCCTCACCAAGGCTCGGAGCTGCAGCGACAGAGGCGAGGCCCCGCTGGGCACAAACAGAGAGCTGGGAGGGGGCAGAGCAGAGGGAAAACTCCCAATTCTGGGCCACCACAAACCCCCCCAAGCACTCCCACAGCCTCTCCCGCTGTCACAGCTCCCTGGGGACCCCCCAGAGGAGATCACACCCTGCTGAGGAGCGGGGCCCCGGGGCGCAAGGCTGGGTGACCCCAGTGCCAGCTCCCTCCCCCGGTGTGACAGCCAGCAGCTGAGAACTCCTTTTTTTGAGTGTGTTTTTTAGCTCCTACCCTAAGGCCAATCTCCAACATGACTGTTGCCAAGGGAACGAGCTCCGTGCTTTGACAGTTCTGTTTTAAGGATCTCCCTGCCCAGCGAGGTGTCTCAGCCCCGCCGGATGCCCCGGCACGGGGCTGGCGGCTCCGCAGCCACCTCGCCTCTGGTGGCAGAGCCGCGGCCTGAGGAATGGTCACTCCCCACGGCCCGAGGATTAAACACCGGCTTGTGTAAGAGGATATTTATAACAGGAAGGAGGGACGGGGAAGCCCTGGCAGCTCCGCTCCTCTCCGGGGGGACAGCACAACCAACACCTCCTCCCAGCCTCCCAGAAATGGAATCACAGAAGAGCCGGAGCTGGAAGGGACCCATGGAGAGCAGAGCCCAACCCCTGGCCCTGCACAGGCACCCCAACAATCCCACCCTGTGCATCCCTGAGAGCCTTGTCCAAATGCTCCTGGAGCTCTGGCAGCCTTGGGGTGGGACCATTCCCTGGGGAGCCTGTTCAGTGCCCCAGCACCCTCTGGGGGAAGAACCTTTCCCTGATATCCAACCTAACCCTCCCCTGGCACAGCTCCAGCCATTCCCTGGGGTCCTGGTGCAGTGGAGACTCCCCACATTCCAAAGGATGCCCAGGAATGTGCTCGGCCTCAGCTGTGGCCCAGCAGGTCACCTCTGCTGCTGCTGCGAGTTCTGTGCCTTTTGGTGTCCCCAGAATCACAGGGAGACCAAAACAAAGCCAGAACTCAAAGCTGGTGAGATGTGGAGAGGCCACCAGGAGCCACCAGGAGTGCCATGAGGGTGAGGCTGTTCAGAGAAGCTCAGAGCAGCTGCAGCCAAGGCTGGAGCACATCGGGAGCACCTCTGTATCCACCTCCCCATGGCTTCCACAGACTGGGAACGGCAGAGCAGGAGCCTGATGGCAGCAGGAGGGAGAACGAGGAGCTGTAACTGGGCACAGCACCAGTACGCACACCCCAGAACATCCCAGCTCTGGGAAACAGATCCCCAGGGTGCGTGGGGGCCCCAGCAAGTCCTGCCTCCCGAGCAGCACCCGGCCCAGGGACCTGCCGCTCTCCGTGCCAGCGGCCACTCGGACCAGCGGTGTCAGAACTCATTTCCCTGGAAATCACAGCCCGGCAAAGCTGGGCTTGCCAGCCAGAGCCGTTTGAGGAGCTGTAGGCGAGGAAAAGCATCTGCAGCTGCAGCAGCGCCTGGAGCATCACCCGAGGACGGGGCAGCTCCCGGGGATGCTGCAGGAGCGCGGGGAGCTCGCAGCTCTGCTGCTGCCCGGCCAAACTCCCGGGAAAGGCCGCTGCTGCCGGGTCCACGGGCAGCCCCGGCACCCTCTAGCACGGCCGAGCCGCCGCAGAGCCCCCGCGGGAGCCGCAGCGTCCAACACCTGCCCGCGGTCCCTGCGCCCTCGGCCGCATCCCGGCGCAGGCGGAGCGTGACGCCGGGCGGGTGACTGGAATGGATAAGCACATTCCTGCCCAGCCCTCCCCACAGCCTTGGCTTCCCCGCCTCCCTCCGCTGTCACCGGCGGCGTTTGGGTTGTCTGGGCCGGTGCTGCTGGCACCGGGGCTGCCCAAACACAGCACGGAGCGTTCCTGCCTCCGACTCCGCCTGGCTGCTCACCCTCCCCGCGGGACAGCCCCGGGTGAAAGAGGAGCTCTCTGGGAGGGGGATGGAGAGTCTCAGCCCCTCACAGGCAGGTGGAGGAGCAGGGGCACCAGGGAGGTCACTCCCACCCCACCATCACCACCCGATGATGCTCTGCTGCTCTGGGCTGCCCGTGCCGGCCAAGAGCAGAGGGGACAGAACTGGACCAGATGGTTCAAGCTGAGCTGACCCAGTAATTGGTAGAGGAGGAGGAGCAGCTCCATCTGACTGTGGGGGTGTTACAGCGCTGGCAGTACCTCTGAGAGCCCGTGGAGCCACTGAAGAGCCAAAGCAACGAGGACTCCGCTCAATCTGTGCGGGACCGGTGCGGGTGACCTGCACGGCCAAGCCATCACCAGGGCTGGAAAAGCGGCCTGGAGAGCGACTCAGGCGGAGCCCAGGCTGGGCAGGGGGTGCCAGGCCAAACACTGGCACGGTTGTGCCCAGGAGAACAAGCCCAGCGGCACGGGCAGAGCCCGCCAAGCTCCAAGACTGCCCCCAAACCACCTCAGACATCCACATCCTGCCCCACTCCCTCCCTGCCACTGCACCTCTCCTGCGGGGACCTGCATGGGCACGAGACACCCCGGATTGGGGTAAAACGAGGTGAGAAACCAACCCAGGGAAAGCAAACGGCAACAGCTCTGCCGCAGCTCCCTCCATCTGGCTGCGCGCGGCCGTGCCAGCGCCGGGGTGACTCCCCAGATGTAGCCGCCCCCGGCTCCTCCGGCGATTCCAACACCCCTGGAGAGGCGAGAACGTCAGGCAGAGGGAGAAGAGGCAGCGTCTCACAGGCAGGAGACCTCCCAGGCAGGGAATCCTGGGCAAACAGGGCGCTTTTCCCTCCGCCGCCTTCCAGAGCAGGAAGGGTCCCCACACCTCGGGATGCTCAGCTCATGCAGCGTCGCCCCATTCCCATCCCATTCCATTGGGATTTCTCCTCCCGCCAGCAGGCCAGGCCATCACAATCCCAGCAAACAGCACGGGCCATGCCAAAGCCAAGGCATTGTGAGAAGAGCGGTGAAATTCCTGTTCCCCAGCAGCGGTGCCAGCACATCCCTCACCGTCTGGGCACGCGGGGGCACCTCTGCAGCGCCTGATCCCGGGCTTTGTCCTAAAATCCAGCCTCGCCTGTTGAGCCTAACGCGTTGTGCCAGACAGCTGAGTGCTGGATTCCGCGCTCTCCGTCCGGCTGCCTGCACAGGGATGCTCTGCTCCCTCCCCTCTCCTCCGGCTGAGTGCTGATCCAGGCCCTGGAACAGCTCGTTTCCCCCAGGCAGCTGATCCGAGTCATCCGAAATCAGGCCAAGCAGGTAGTGAGTGATGCAGAGAGGTCGCCCTCCCTTCCTTTCGTGCCTCACCGAGGGTGTCACTGCTTCCTCGGCTCCGGAGCCAAGGGCTGGTGCTGGCACAGGCACCAGGAGCATATGGCAAGCCCTAACGGCACTGGGAGCGGGGCTCTCGCACACGTTCCTTGGGGAAAAGCGCCGTGGAAAGCGGCAATAAAAGGATTCTGTTGCTCCAGACAACGCCAGAGCTCCCGTCACCCCACTGTGTCCCTGGGGTCTCCCTGCTCCAGCCTCCAGCATTCCAGTGCTGACACCTCCCTAGAGGGAGCAGGACAGCAGGACCTACAGATGTCACCTGCTCGGGGGCTGGAGAGGGCACAATCCCTGTGGGAGCCCAACCCCACTCCCAGCCTGGTGCTCCCATCACCAGACCCCATCCCACCCAGGCAGGACAGGGTAGGGGGCTGCTTCCAGCCAGGACAGCAGCTGGAAGCACAGGGCATCTCCCCAGGACACAGGCAGCTTCTCCTGGGTGGCCTGGCCAAGCAGACACCTCCAGCAGCTCCAGAGAGATGAAGCCACCTCACAGGACAGGGACAGTGCCCCAAACCTGCCTCTCTGCAAAGCCCTTATCTCGATGTCATCACCTCACGATGTCCCCCAGTGCCCCAGGGAAAAACAGCCCCAAAGTCATCTGGTTTTGGCCCGTGGTGGCCTCCCATGGGGCACCGGCAGGGCACTGTCCAAACAAAAGGGTTACACAACTCCCAAGTGGAATAACCCCGGAGAGAGAATGATCCTCACACAAGGACAACCACGCACCAGCCCAAACACCCAAATGTGCCGACAGCAGCACAACGGCAGCCAAGAGCACAGACAGGGCCCTCTTGTGAAGGACCAGTGCTCCCAGTGCCTGGGTGGCTTCCAGGGGCTCCGCCAGACCCCGCCGTGGTTGTGGCTTTGCCATCGGCAGCGCTGGAGGAACGTTCTCCAAGGAGGAGACGGCATCCGGCCCCAGGACAGGTGCCAGGGAGGGGATCTGCTCTCAGCCACGCTGGGATGGCTGAGGGGCACCAGGATGAGGCACCAACCACGAAGACACAACAGCAACTTCTTCCCAAGCATCTCCCAGCCATCCATCTCCTCTGCTCCCAAAGGCTTTTTGGGGTCTGTTTGTCCGGTTGTGCTGGACCATAGCGAGCCTGGCACTGGTGGCCAGGGCTGGGCCACAGCAGAAGGGCATCCCGGGAGGAAATCTTGCAGTGTCATCATCCAGGCTGTGTCCTGCCCCGGGACAGCTCCGGGTCACAGCCACCCCCCTCCTGGGAGCGCTCCCCGGGGAGCTCAGCCACCCCCAGACCCACGGGCTGAGCATCCCCACGCTGGGGCTGCCAGGATGTCCCCACGCCGTGGGGCTGAGCGTCACCCACACCCAAGTGACTCTTTCGGTGCCCGTGGGAGGACCGTGGCCAAAACCAGAACAAATCCCGGGATTCGTGGATGGGAACGCCGCCACCAGCCCCCAGAGCCTCTGACAGCACCAGAGATGGGTGCGGGGGAGCAGTGGGGGCTGCGGGCTCAGCCCTTGTCCCCACCGTGCCACATTCCCACGGCACAGCCCCCGGGACCCTCGATCCCATTCCAGAATCCCCTCCCTGCTCCCGAGGGGCGCCAGGGATGTGGATGGAGACCGAACCCACCGTTAGACCTCCCCAGACCACAACACAGCGGGGACAGCCCAGCCCCTGGCCAGCTGCCGCCTCTCCCCACCCAAACACACGCAGCACGGCTTCTGTCACGACAGACGAGTCCCGACACGGCAAACGCAGCCGCCAGCGGCCAGACAGGGACGGCGGGTCCGAGCCTCCGCCGGCCACCCCGCAGGGACCCGCAGCCCCACGGCGATGGGGACGCGGCGCTGCCCCCGGCGAGCCCCGACCGAAATCACACCCGCTCCGCGCCTGTCGCGACTGTCGGCGGCGGGCGAACCCCCTTTGTCTGGCGAGCCGGGGCTCCGCCGCGCCCG
>VZRJ01003989.1:51031-76160 GCA_013397565.1 Ptilonorhynchus violaceus | reverse complement strand
TTTCCCTGCCTCCTGCAGGAGCCCGGTGCCCGCGGGCGGCTGTCCCCGACCCCCGTGGGTGCAGCACCCACTCCCCGTCACTCGGGCAGGGCGGTGGAGGCAGAGGGAGAGGAGGGAGAGGAGGGAGAGGAGGTGTTCAGCGTGCAGCAGGTGCCGAGGCGACGCTCGCCACAACAAATCCCTGTGATTCAGCCCCGGAGCATCTGGCACCGAGCGGGAACGAGCCGGGGGAGCCGGTGTCACGCAGCCGCTCTGCCGAGGCGTCCCGGAGCCCCCGGGAACGGGAACGGCCCCGCACGGATCCGCTCCGCCGTTCCCGGGCGGGATGGAGCTCCTCGGCTCCCGTTTCCCGAGCCCCCGCTGGCCTCGGTGTCCCTGGTCGTCTCTTGGGGTGACAGCACGGGCGGGTGCTGGAGTCACAGCCCTGTCACCTCCTGGCTCTCTGGGAGCACGTGGATCCCTGGAACGGGGCTGTCTCAGCCCTCCAGACCCTCCCACACCCTGGAGCCCTGGAACGGGGCTGTCTCGGCCCTCCAGACCCTCCCACACCCGGAGCATCCCTGGGCCGGGTGGAAAGGGCTGTGCCAGGTGTGGGAATGCACCTTGGGGTGTTCTCCTGGAGGGACAGCGCCCCTGGGCAGAAGCCACCAGGTCTCAGTGGCCTCCTGCTGCCCTCGGTGTGAGGAGCCCTCCCAGCCCCCTGTGCTGGCTGAGCTCACATTGATGCTGCAGGGGAAGGATTAACCACTCTGGGGTTCGTTTTCCACCCAGGCCCAGCTGGAATGTGGAGCTAAAACACTTCCCAAAATACCTGGGTGATGCCAGGTGTGATCTTCCCCCTGCACTCCCCCAGATCTCTAAAATCGTGTCCATTTGACCATTCTCACATCACAGCTTCCGAGAATTTCCTCTCTGATTATCTGAATTTGGCCTTTCCTGTCGTCCTGCCTCCCGTCTCCTGACTTTCAGGATCAGGCCAGAAGCTCCTGCAGTCCCTCCAGTGGCTGCTGCCTCTGGAATCGGGGTTGGAGCTGGGAATGAAGCCGTCCAAGTCATCAAATGGGCTCGATAATGTATTTCCCTTTAAACAACCATGTTTGCTGCCACCCCAGGCATGGATGGCATCTCCCTGGAGGCTCTGCAAAGGCACAGAAATCTCCAGGGAAGCTGTGGGAGACGGAAGGAACAGAGGCTTCCAGCATCCCTGCGAGATCCTCGCCGCCCAGAATCGCTTCCTTTAACCTCTGCCGCTCCGAGGGCCTCCCGTGCTCCTGCAGCCTCTCCGGCGTGCTCAGCCCTGTTTGTTTTTATACCTTGGCTGATTCAGCTCTTCACAAACCCCTTCATTAGCCCCACGCTGGGCTGGAGTGTTCGCTCGTGTCTGGTGTCACTCCTCGGTCCCGGATTCCCCGCGCTGAGCTGAGCTGAGCAGGGGCTGCTCTTCCGCAGCATCCGGCGACTTTCGTTCCCGAATTCCACTCAAAACCGAGCCAAGAGCGGCCTCCCCCCTCCCGCTTGCTCCGAGGAGCGTGTGGGACGCGGAGCTGCTCCGAGCCGTGTCCCGCCGTGCCACGCGTTGGCGTGGGGGCGGTTCCCGGCCCCGGTTCCCATCGTTGTTGTCACCTCCTTGCTGGAGCCTCCTGGCATTTTGATCCCTCTGTTCCGGGCAGGGAGCCTGGACTTCCCCGCAGCCCCGGGGGGCAGGGAGCGTGATTCCATCTGGACACTCGGCTGCTCTCCGCAGCCCGCTGGAGCTGCCAGGCAGATGTTTTGGTGTTTACCCGACTCTTGTACCTCCTTTCCTATCAAGGCCGGTCCGCACCTTTGTGGCCGCCCGTTCGCGGTGCCGGTTCCAGACCAGCGCAGCTCTTATCGAGCTCCTGAACTCGCAGCCCAGCTGATTTTACAAAATTATTCTGGACAGAAATATCTTGTCCTTGATTTGCTTCTGTCGAGGTTTGGTGGCTCCTCCTGAGTCACGTTGCTGTGAGTCAGGAACCAGAACCTGCTGCTGGTGCTGGGGGATTCCTCCCAGAGCCGGCCTGTCCTTTAGGGGCTCTCATCTCCCTGGAAGCCCTTTCCACCCTGCAGGATTCGCTCGTGGCCGGCACAGCCGAGCACACAGGAGCAGGGCTGAGTGCAGAGCCCAAACTCAGCAGGGCTGAGTGGTGGGTCCAGCCTGACTCCCACCAGCCCCGGGTGACCACAAACCCTCCACACTTTCCCTCCCTTCCTCCCTCCCTCTCAGGCTTCCCAGTGCTTTATTCCTGTGACTCCCAGACCTCACACAGGGCAGTGCCACGTCCTGTGTGGGCACAGGAATAGCCAGCCTGGCCACAGCCACCCCCACACCAGGGGACAGGGTGGCTGGAGCGTGCTGCTGGTGAGTTGCCGCTTTAGGGAGGCTGAAGGTGGCAGGAACCACCGAGGAGCGAGTGATGGATGGGGCTGCTCCCAGACACAGTGACCAGGCAAGGCTTGGAGGTCACTGGGCTATCAGATAACCTTTATCTCCTTTGACAGCTGAATTTCTAAGAGCATTAAGGGCTTACTTAGCCCTGGCACCCAAGTGCCTCGGCAAAGCATCCCGCTCCGGGAGCAGCTCTGGAGTGTGGAGGGCAGGAGCCGGTGCCAGAGAACCCCTGGGATGGTCAGACGGTCCTGACCATTGCAGTGACTCCCTGAGGCAGCTGGACCCGCTCAGGTAGATTTAAAATTCCCAGAAGGACTTTTCCCACAGTCCAGCCACGTCCAGCGGGCGCTGGGAGCGGTGTCGGGGCTGCTCAGGCTGCCGGCCAAGATCCAAATGGACATTTCTAATCCACTCGGGGCGGGCTCGCTGACATTTATGAGCTCCTGGCTTGCGGCTCGGAGCTGACTCCAACTCCTGGCTGGAAATTTGCTCCGTGGGGAGCAGGCAGAGTTTTCCCTGGTGGGACAGAAACCGCGGAGCTCTGATTGCTCCGAGCACCCCCTGCGGTCCCACCCCGATGGGAGCAGTGGTTTGCAGAGATTTGGGGTAAAAAATACTGCAAATCATGTGGGAATTGATTCTGGAGGGTCTCATTTTTGCAAAGGAGCGAAATCCATCCCAATTAATGGTGTATTTGATATAAACCCATGTGATGTCAAAACAGAGCATGGAAATAGCTACAAACAGAACGAGAAAAAATTCCAGTCCAAAAGAAAATGGGCTTTGAAAAGCTGGCAGAAAAATTAACAGGAAAAAAGATAAATGCGGCAGAACTTTCTCCTTGGCAACTCTCAAACTTCAGGGCAGAATTCAGAATCTTGTTTAGAGGTAACTCCATCCCAGGAACTCCTGGTTCTTCCCTGAGCGTGTCCTAAGTGAAATCCTTGGTTAAACTGGTTTAATCCATGAAACATCGACGTTTTATAGATCCAGGTTTGCAACCCTCAGCTCCGAAAATGAGATTTTTGTTATTCCGGGGAAAATGCCTTGAACAACTGGGCGAAATTTGAGGCTGGAGGAGCTTCTGGGAGGGGGGAGAAAATGAGTTTTAAACACCATAAATGACAACTCGTGAGGCAGCCTGGGAAAGTCCTTACACGGAGAAGTAACTTTTGATTTATCCCAGGTAATAAACAGAGCCTGGATCAATATATCACTATCAAAGGGATGCTTTTTTTTTTAATATATATAGTGAGTCTAATGTACTCAAATCCAACCTCCTCGGGAGGGGAAAGAGCCGAGAGAAGTTGACTGCAGCAGCAGGAATCTGCAAACGTCTTCAAATGACATAAAAAGAGGCAGCCGGTTAAAAGGAAATTAAAGGGAGCAGCTAAATGAGCGAAATCCTCGGCTCTGCCGTGGAGAATATTTAAAGGCATCCCGGGGAGGCCTGGAGCCGGCGTTCCGTGGCCTCTGCTGTCCCAGATGTGCCGCAGGGGCTCGGGATGAACATCTGGAGCAGGCGGCGGGAGCGGAGGAGCGGGCAGGGGCGGGGATGGCACCCGGAGATCCCGGCGGGATGGAGGGGCCGGCGCCTTCCCGGGGGTTGGCAGCCGCAGGAGGGGCCCTGGGAGCAGGAATTGAGCTGGATTGAGGCCGAAGGACGGGGTGACCCTACAGGGACACCGGGCTGAGCTTCCCCTGCTCCCCAGGACGTTTGGTTCCTTTCCTGACACTGAAAATAGAGGTTAAAGTCCTTTTGTGGCCAATTTTCAGGGAGAATCCGGTCCTGAGGCGTGAGGAGCAGGAGCAGGGAGAAGACAGAGCCTAAAATGGTTCCTGCTGCTCCCAGGGACATTCCCGTGTCCCTGTGCAGGGGACATGGGCTGAGGGGACCCTCAAACCCAAGTGGTTGGAGCAATCATGGAATTATGGAGGTTGGAAAAGCCCTCAAAGGTCACTGAGTCCAGCCCAGCGCTGCCAAGGCCACCACTGGTCCACGTCCCCAAGAGCCACATCGAGGTGGCCTCGAGCCCCTCCAGGACTGGGGACTCCTCCAGGGCCGGACAATCCCCCATGGCCAGGGGGAGGCACCCAGGGGTGAGGCTCTTTATCCACCCACAGATTTGGGCTTTCCCGCCCAAACCAGCCTTTGTGGGATGCAGGGATGGGATTTCAGGGAGTCCTGGCCCGGTTTGGGAAGCAGAGTTTGTGTTCAAACAGCCCCCGGTTGTTGGGAACGACGGCGTGGAAAACCTCAGTGGCTGCTGGAGTGAGGATCTGCGGGGGAAGAGTTTTCCTTGGAGTTTGTTTTTTATTCCCAGAGAAAAAAGAGGAAGTTTAGAGTGGATCCAAACTCCCTGAGGTGTGAGCAGGGGTTGGGGTGATGTGCAGTCAGTGCTCTTGGAAAATCATGGAATGACTTGGGTGGGAAAGGACCTTAAAGCCCATCCCATCCTCCCCCTGGGCAGGGGTGGGCACGATCCCAGGCTGCTCCAAGCCCCGTCCAGCCTGGCCTGGGACACTCCCAGGGATGGAGCAGCCCCACTGGCACGTTTTGAGGGAATTTCCACATCCAGGACCTACGGAACGGTGATTTTGGGGGATGAAGGGGCCGGGCCATGGATCAATGTCTGGAGGCAGAGGCAGCGAGCGGGGGCCGTGGTGGCATCCAGGCTGCTCTCAGCACTCGGGGAAGGCTCTGAATAGGGAGCTGGGATATTTGTAGGGATAAAAATGATTCAGGAGAGCCAAATGAGGGGCTGAAAGCGAGGAGCTGAAGAGGGTCCCATGATGCTCCTGCAGAATGGCAGATTGCAGCCAATTCAGATCCGTGGGAAGCCGGATTCAAAGGAAGCACGGGGAGTGGATGGTGTCTGCCGCAGCTGGCAGGGAATGGCTGCAGGAGGAACGGGAATTCTGGCAAGGAGGGCAGGAATGGCTGCTCTGGAAAGGGTGGGGCAGTGCCCAGCTCTGGGTGAAGGGAAGGGAGAGGAGCAAACACTGAGAGAGAGGAGATTTGTTGGCCTTTCCCAGCAGGTGGAAAGTGGGAGAGGGGATGGAGGCGATCCCTTCCCATCTCTTTATGGATTCCATCCTTTCCCATCTCCTTGTGGATCCTCTCCCTTCCCATCTCTCCATGGATCCACCTTCCCATGAGCCCCAGGGCTGGAAGCAGAGTGTGTTCAAAATGAGCTCGCAGCCAAAATCAGGGTCCAGAAAGCTCGGCCCAGGATGGAATTATGGAATCATTGAGGCTGGAAAAGACCTCCAAGACCATCAAGTCCAACCTGTGACCGATCCCCACCTTGTCCCCAGCCCAGAGCACTGAATGCCACATCCAGGAATTCCTTGGACACCTCCAGGGATGGGGACTCCAAACCTCCCTGGGCAGCCCCTTCCAATGCCTGACCACCCTTTCCAGGAGGAAATTCCTCCCGATGTCCAATCTGACCCTCTCCCGGCACAGCTCGAGGCCGTTCCCTCTCCTCCTGTCCCTGTTCCCTGGGAGCAGAGCCCGACCGCCCCCCGGCTGCCCCCTCCTGTCAGGAGTTGTGGAGAACCAGAAGGTCCCCCCTGAGCCTCCTTTTCTCCAGGCTGAGCCCCTTTCCCAGCTCCCTCAGCCATTTAAAAACTTCCAGAGAATTCTAAATTTCCAGTGAGAGCAGCCTGGGGTATCTGTGGGTGAGGGACCAGCACAGGTTCAGTCACACAAAATCCTGGGAATTGTCCCTGCCCAGGGCTGGGGGTTGGAATGGGATGGGCTGTAAGGTCCCTTCCAACCCAAACCATTCTGGGATTCTTGGATTCTGTGACTTCAGCCTCTCCAGGGTTTTCCAGATCTTTAACTCTGAGATGGTTTCAAACTGCCAGAGGGCAGGGTTAGATGGGATATAGGGAAGGAATTCCTCCCTGTCCACAGAGCAGTTAGGGAAGATGGGCCCATGGAGTGATTCCTTGCATTGCTGGTGGTTCTGGAAGCAAACCCGGAGTTTCCCAGGCTGGAATTAACCTTCATCCCAGGAGATGCTCCAACCTGAGGAACCTGGAGCAAGGATCACGGATCCAGGGATGGAATGGGGGGTGGTAAATCCTCGGGGCTGGTTTCCTGCCTTAACAAAGGCAGGGATGAGGCTGCTCAGTTAGAGATGGTGCTGGGGGGTGGAACACTCTGGAATTATCCACCAGGAACGACCTGGGAAGGTTTTTTGTGCCACATAATCCCCCCAAAAGGCAGGAAAAGGCCAATGGCTGCCCACGATTCCCGGGAAGAGGCAGCCAAGCGCTCGGATGTGGCAGAAGGGAGCAATTCTCGAATAGGCTGTGCTGGGATCCCCGAAATGCTTCCAGCAGGGTCCCGCTCCAAAGGATACCGGGAAAATGAGCAGCACCGGGATGAGAAGAAAAGGGTTGGAAAGTGGGAGGGGTCGGTGGAAAGGTCGGGAATGAGGTGGGAGTGAACAGCCAGCCTCGAGTGGGGAGAGCTGCGGACACTGCGAGAGGCTGGAGAGATGAGCTGGGAGGGGAAAAGACCTGGAAAACCCTGGCAGGAGGCACTGGGAAGGGGTTGGGAAGGTGTCACACGTTCCTGCCTCATTCCCACCATTCCTGGGCCTGGTAAATCAGGGAGACTCCAGCAGAGCTGCTCCCACCTCCTTCCCAGACTCTAATTAGCAATGGCCTCTCATGGAGACTCTAATTATCAATTAGCAGTGGTGGGGTGGGGGGCGATGGCTGCAGGGCTGATTTCTTGTGAGAAAAAGCAGAGAATCGGTAAAAAAGGAAGTGGCAGCAACCGCTGAGCTCTGCGGGATCACCTGGGTGGGGCTGGGTGCTCCTTTCAGGCTGGGAAAAGGGAAAATTCCCTTCGGGAAAACGGCACGCCCATTCCCGGGGGGGGGCGTTGTGTGGGAGAGAAAGTTCAGGGTGCTGAAGTACAAAGGATGAGTTTGAGCTGGAGGCTGAGGACAGAGGGATTTCTGCAAGGAAATCCGGGATGAGGGCAGGAGGAGGAATTGTCTTGGTGCCCACCCCCATCGGGTGCATCCGGCTGTGGAGCTCCCACTCCCAAAAGTCCATTTGGGAATGTCAGAGGAAACAGCCGCAAGTACAATTTAGAATCCCAGGATGGTTTGGGTTGGAAGGAACCTTAAAGCTCATCCCCATGGGCAGGGACACCCTCCTCTATTCCAGGTTGCTCCAAGCCCCGTCCAACCAGGCCTTGGACACTGCCAGGGATGGGGTGTAAAGGCTGGAAAATCTGCTTTGGAGAGAAGGTCCCAAAAAAGATCCTCAAATGATCCAATTTCCACCTGCAGTTCAGTGCCAGGGAATGGGGGCTGTGCTGGGGGAACTCCATGAGACCCAGACTCAGGGATGAGCCGGATCCTTTGGAGCACCAGGAATGTCCCAGGTCCTCTTGCTGCGCTCCCGGTTTCACTCTCCCGTGGTGAGGGCAGCAGACTCCCGGCTGTCCTGAAATCGTTGGGATCAGGATGATTCTCTCTCCCCGGGCTGATCCCATCCTTGGCCATCAGGAATTGCTCTCCCAAGAGCGATAAATGCCAAGGTGTTTGCAGAGAATTTCTTGGAAAAGAAGCCCTCTCCCTCCTCTTTCTCCTCTCTCTCTTTTTTCTTCTCTTTCCTCTCTCCTTTCCGCTCCTTTGTTCCTTTCTTTTCTCTCTTCTTTTTCATCTCTCCTCTCTTCTCTCCTCTTTCCTTCTCTCCTCTGTCCTCTCTCATTCGTTTTCTCTCATCCCTCCTTTTTCCTCCCTCCTCTTTCCTTCTTTCCTATCCCTCCTCTCTCATCCCTGCTCTCCCTCCTTTCCTCTTTCCTTCTCCCCTCTCATCCCTCCTCTCCCATCCCTCTCCTCTCCCCTCCCCTCCTTCCCACTCCGGTCCTCCCGGACTCCACTCCAGCCATGGATAACTCGTGTGAAATCCCAGGCAAAGCGTTTTTCGGGGAGGAATTCAGGCTGTGAAATCGGGCTCACAAACGAGCGCCGGCGCTCCCCCGACGCGCGGAGCCCTGAGCCGGGCTCAGGAGGCTGCAAATCCCGATCCGCCGCGGGGGCGGAGGGCAGGGGGGGCTCGGACCGCCCCATCCCGGCCGCCTTTGTGCTTCCAGGGCTGCCAGCCTGGGAATCGTTGGCGTCTCCTGTAATTTATGACCCCTGGGTCTCACCCGATGGGTGGGATCTGCTCCTTCACGCGGAAAATCCCCCCCGTCCTTCCCCATCCCGGCTCCTCCTGGGAACGGAACGGGGCTGGAGCAGCCGCCTGAGGAGCCAAAGAGACCCAGATTCCAGCTTGAGGAGAAGGCGGGAAGAGGGGGGATGTGCCTGAGGTTTCTGACACCACCACCAAAATTCCACGAATTTCCCCAAATCCCACAAGACCAGAACGATGTGCACTCAAATTCAGGAGGAGAGAAATGCAAAGCAGAGGAAAGGAAGTTCATCCTCACACAGCAGGAATCGAGAGCACGTTTAGATGGGATATTGGGAAGAAACTCTTCCCTGTGGAATGGATTTCCCAGAGAAGCTGTGGCTGCCTCATCTCTGGAATTGTCCAAGGCCAGGCTGGATGGGGCTTGGAGCATCCTGGGATAGTGGAAGGTGTCCCTGCCCACGGCAGGGGGTGGGACTGGATGAGCTTTGAGGTCCTTCCAACCCAAACCATTCCGGGATCCTGGGATTCCAAGTGAAAGTGAGGAACTTGCTGCTGGAGGAGGCCGAGGAAAGACAGGATGGAAAAAGCACCAGAACACTGCAGCAGTCCCTCAGCAGAACCAGATGGCAGCACCCAGGGACATCTCCAACATCCCCGATCCAACGGCTTGGAAAGATTCCTGTCCCGGGCTCACTCAGAGCAGAGCCGGGCGTGTTTGGGATCCTGGGCTTTCCCGTGTGCTGTTCCCTGACCCCGAGCTGAGGACAAACGTTGTTTTCCCGCAGGGCTGACACAGTTGGAAAGCTGGAACCAAAATATTTATGGGCAACTACAACTTGGGAGCGTCACTTTCGGAAAGCCGATGGTAAAACTGCCTTTTGAGGGGCTGCTCTTCCTTGGGCTTCGGGAGCTGCAGCTTCCTCGGGAGGGGCAGCTCCCATGTGGGAGCAGGACAGGACCCAGGGAACGGCTGGAGCTGTGCCAGGGGAGACACAGGTTGGATATCAGGGAAAGGTTCTTCCCCCAGAGGGTGTTGGGCACTGAACAGGCTCCCCAGGGAATGGTCCCGGCCCCAAGGCTGCCAGAGCTCCAGGAGCGTTTGGAAAACACTCCCAGGGACAGGGTGGGATTGTTGGGGTGTCTGTGCCAGGGGTTGGACCGGATGATCCTGGTGAGTCCCTTCCAGATCAGGATATTCCATGATTCTGTGATGATAAAATCCTTTGGGAGAGTCGCGCCAGGTTTCTGCACTGCTTTTTGGGATGAGCTGCTCCGCGTGCGAAGGAAAACCTTCCCTGTTCCCCCCTGAGCAGGATCTGTGTCCTGCTGCTCCGGGACTCAGCACGGGGGGGGGATTTACCCACTTAAAATCTCCCTGAAATGTTGTCCCTGGCTGAACCCAGCCGGGCCGGCAGCAAACATGAGCGAGCGTGTGCTGGAGTGGGAGGTTTTCCAACTCCCACGTTTGGCTCCTTTCCTTGGATAAATCCTTGGATGCGTTTGCTCAGCCGGTCCTGGCTGCTGGAGCATCACCTGCAGCTCCCCCCGAGCGTGCAGCAGCAGCCGGTCGGGAAAAGCCTCTTCCCGACGCTCCCGGGGTGGGAACGGTCCCTCCCCGCGCCGGGGGACTGGGATTCGGCTGGAATAACCCACAGCTCTGTGGGATCGCTCCGGAGAGAGGCTGGAAGCGAACAGAGGATGCGGAGGGAAGGAATCGCATCGGGAGCAGCGCTCGCTGCGTGGATTTTGCTGCTCTTTGATGCGGAGCCCCTGCCCGTCCCGAGCAGCGCCCGCGCTCGGGGGGCACGGGCCGGGAACTCCTCCCGCCGCCGAATCTCCGGGAAACTCCTCCCGCCGCGAAATCCCGGGGTTTTGCCGCTCGTTTTCCATCCGTGGCCGTTCCCCGGAGGGAAATGTCCCCGTGGCGGGGCAGGAGCAGCTCTCACTCCCAGCACGGCCTTTTCCAGCCTCGGATAATTCCCGGCTCCAGCCGCGGTGCCTGCAGCAGCCTTGTTCCCTCTCCATCCCTGTCGGGATCGCCTTTGCTCGCCGTGCTCTTCCCAGGAATTTGCTCTTTAAACCAACTTTTACGCCTCGTTAGCACCTTCCAGGGCTTCGGGATCCCGAGAGAGGCGCGGCCTCTGCATTGGCTCATCCTTGGATACCTCTGAGTGCCGGAGCCTTCACTCCCTGCCCTGATCCCCCAGTTTGGCTCCCCTCGGACGCTGCCGGCGCCGCCTGAGCCGGGCGTGACATTCCCTTAAAATCGTGTCCCGTATCTGCCCCCTCCGCTTTGAGCTGCGAACCGGGGCTTGTGTAAAAGCCAGGGGAGAGCCGGGTGTGTTCCCAGTACTTCCCAGTACTTACCAGAGCTTCCCAGCCAGCCCAGGTGGGACCACGGCCCCGGAGCCTCCCTGGATGCAGGAGGAGCGCGTGGAATCGCCGAGGTGGGAATGGTGCCCAGGCAGCCTTTGCTGGGGTGTTCCACCAGGACATTCCCAGTGCTTCTGGAGTGCTGGGAGGGCTGGTTTGTCCTCAGGAAAGTGCTGGAGCATCCTCCCCTTCCCTGGGAGACTCCCGGGAGCCGGGATGCGGCGCTGACCCGGAGCTGCTGCTGGCTCTGGTGGGGGTGTCAGGCAGGGTTCCCAGCCCTTGCTGTGGGAATGTGTTATCCCTGCGGGAATGTGTTACCCCAGCTCCTGGGGATGGACTTCCAGCCGTTCCTGGGATAATCCAGGCTGGCCGGACCTCGGGAAGTCACCTCTGGAATTCACCTGCTCGCGGCTGTGTCGGGTCTGCTCACCAGAGGCTTTAACTCCCGCTCATCCCTGGAGCTCCTGATGCTCCAAACGAGCTTTGGAATGTCCCTCCCGCTCCTGGCAATGGCTTCTGTTCCCCGAAGTGTCCTCCCGCCTGTCCTGATCCGGCCGGAGCTGCCGAGCACTCCAAGGACAAAGGCAGAGCCCGGAATTCACTCCAGCCCTGAGATAAGGCTCAGTCTAATTAGAAACTTTTTATGTGCAGAAATGAATCAGAGCTGCTTCTCCTCGTGGGACACTTTAACTCTTCCCAGCTGCTATTATGGGCTGTGCAACCATTCCTTGCTCGGTTTCCAGGCTGGGAAAACCTGCAGGAACAAAGAAACCCACTCCGAGCCGACCCTGCCGAGCTGCTTGACCCCATGGAAATATGAGGGATGATGGGGACATCCCTGGGATGCCACCTGGAGCGCTGGGGAGCAGCTGTGGCACCGCCCAGCACATCTGTCCCTGTGCCCTGGGGGCGGGTGGGGCAGGGACCAAACTGGGAGCCTTGGATTTTATCCATTTCCCAATAATATTCCTGCTGATTTCGTTGGGAAAGACCAGGGGGTCGCGCTGGCTGGACAATGTGGAGTTTCGGGGGTGTCTGGGCTGGGTTTAGCCGTGACCTGGTGGTCTGGAGCTGTTCCCCAAGCTGGGGCTCCAGGGCTGTGATCCCTGAGGGTGAAGCGGAGCTGGGGGAGGCTCCTGGGCAAATTCCAAACCCCACCAGGGAGAGAAAACGTGGTTTGTGTCAGCAGCTCCCATGGAAATGGATCCAGGGCCGAGGAGGAAGGAATTGCTGCTGTGTCAGCCTCTGCCTGGCCGTGCCTGTGGGGTCCCCGTGGCTTCTCCTGTTCCTGTTCCTGCCCTGCTCCTCGTCCCCAGCACTGCTGAGGCCCCTTCTGTCCCCTGCTGGGCTGCCCAGCTCAGGAGAGGGATCCACGAGCTGGGACCAGTCCAGGAGAGGGATCCACAAACTGGGACCAGTCCAGGTGAGGGATCCACGAGCTGGGACCAGTCCAGGTGAGGGATCCACGATCTGGGACCAGTCCAGGAGAGGGATCCATGAACTGGGACCAGTCCAGGTGAGGGATCTATGAACTGGGACCAGTCCAGGAGAGGGATCCATGAACAGGGACCAGTCCAGGTGAGGGATTTATGAACAGGGACCAGTCCAGGAGAGGGATCCACAAACTGGGACCAGTCCTGGTGAGGGCCACGGGGATAGCTGGGGATTCCAGCCACAGCACAGGAGGAGAGGCTGTGGAAAAGGGAAGGGGGATTTAATTGGATGGTCACAGGGAAGGAGCCAAACTCCTGGAATACGACCGGGAATGGTCCCAGTTTGGAAGAGCAGAACTTCGGGTGGGTCACGAGGGAACAGCTTTTCCTTTAGGGTGGTTAAAGAGCGGGACAGGGACCAAAGTGGGGGCGGGATCCCCGTCGTGGGCGGAATTCCCTGCGGGATGTAACAGCTCTGCTCTGCCAGGGGTGGACGGGGGGGAGACCTCCAGGGTCACCCCCGGGCACCCCCGGTGGGGGCTGTGGGGACAGAGGGTGTGACACAGCCCTGCAGGGCTGGGGAGCTGGGACAGCCGATGAGGAGCTCACCCTGAGAGGGTTAAGATGAGAACCGAGCTCCCAGGGAATACCAGAAATGGGATAAATTCAGCTTTGCCTGTGGCAAACAAACTCCTGCTCTGATTTCCCTGGACAGCTTGGGGTTCTTCTGAGGAGCAGCTGGAGGGGCCCAGGAGGGAAGGACCTGCCTTGGCTCAGCCCAGTCCCGCAGGATGTCCAAGGGCTGCCTTGGAGAGCAGGAGCTGAAAGGGAGGAGAACATTCCCTGTCGCACTGGGAGAATCCATGACCTCCCTGACATTCCACAGAATCCCAGAATCCCAGAATGGTTTGGGGTGGAAGGGACCTTAAAGCCCATCCAGTTCCACCCCCTGCCATGGGCAGGGACACCTTCCACCATCCCAGGTTGCTCCAAGCCCCGTCCAACCTGGCCTTGGACACTTCCAGGGATGGGGCAGCCACAGCTGCTCTGGGCAACGTGTGCCCGGGCCTCTCCACCCTCACAGGGAGGAATTCCTTCCCAATATCCAGTTTAATCTCCCCTCCTTCAGGTTAAAGCCATTCCTCTTCTCCTGGCACTCCAGGCCCTCGGGAATGGTCTCTCTCCATGTTTGCTGTAACAGGAAGGCCACAACGAGGTCACTCCAAAACCTTCCCTTCTCCAGGCTGAACAATCCCAGCTCTCCCAGCCTTCCCTCACAGCAGAGCTGCTCCATCCCTCTGGATCATCCTGGTGGCTCCTCTGGAATCCCACAGGTGAAAGAGGGGGAGTGTGGGGCCAGTGGAGAGAGAAAACTCCACCATCCTGGCTTGGGGGGCAGCCAGGGACCCGGGAAGGAGCAGGAGCAGTGGGATCAGCGGGATCAGTGGGACAGACCCACCCAGGGCACTGCACATCAGCGATCCTGGAAATGGGGAGAGAACTCCTGGAGAGCCACCCAGGAGTTCTGACCCCTTATCAAGGGAACAACGATGGGCTGCTCCTCATGACAAGAGGGACAGGGAGGGGCTGGAGCGTGTCCTGGGAAGGGAACGGAGCTGGGGAAGGGGCTGGAGCACCAGGAGGGGCTGAGGGAGCTGGGAAAGGGGCTCAGCCTGGAGAAAAGGAGGCTCAGGGGGGACCTTCTGGCTCTGCACAACTCCTGACAGGAGGGGACAGCCAGGGGGGGTCGGGCTCTGCTCCCAGGGAACAGGGACAGGATGAGAAGGAACAGCCTCAAGTTGTACCAGGGGAGGTTTGAATTGGATATTAGGAAAAAATTCCTCCTGGAAAGGGTGGTCAGGCACTGGCAGGGGCTGCCCAGGGAGGTTTGGAGTGCCCATCCCCGGAGGTGTTCGGGAAAGCCGTGGAGGTGGCACCGCAGGACGGGGCTCAGTGGTGCCCGTGGTGCTGCTGGGTGAGGGTTGGACTCGGTGACCTCAAAGGGCTTTTCCAACCTTAACAATTCCATGATTTAACGAATCTGCTGAGGCTGTTTTGGGAGGGATCCTGGTCCCTTCCATGCTGCGTTCACACCTGGAAAACCAAGGGCACCAACCCCGACAGCAACACACGATCCCAGTCCGGGTTATCCCATCCAGGGCTCTTCCTCCTCCCAGGATCACGTGAGGATCGAGCCGGCTGGAGAGCGCGGATTTTCCTTGGAAAATGCAAACCACCCTCGTTTTCCCGTGTCCTGTCAGGTCATGCAAAGATGCTCCAGGTTTTTGCCAGGCCCTGGGATGAGTCTCTGCCCTTCCCACCCCTTCCTAGAGGGAACTCAGGGAATCCAGACCCGCTGAGCTCCCACATTCCCGTGCCGGGCTGGGAGCAAACCTGTCCCGGGCAACTTTAATTTCCTGGATCGGCCCTTCCAGGACCGCCTGCGACGCTCCGAGGGTTTGTCCCGAGGGTTTGTCCAGAGGATTTGTCGCAAGGATTTGCCCTAAGGGTTTGTCCAGGCTCTCCAGTCCCAGCTGATCGTCCCCATCCCAAAATTCCCCACTGAGCCCAGCCTGCTTCCCGCCGCTCCCGTTTCCCGTTTATCCCTGGAATTGCGGCGAGGAGGGGCTGGATCCGAGGCAAAGCTCCCGCTCTCCCAGGAGGAGTCAGCAGTGGATTTGCTGCTGGAAGTCGCGCTGGCTCTGCCCGGATCCTTCCCGGGGAATCGCGGCGGGGAGGGAAGAGCCGCTGGATTAACCAGCGCCTTTATCCCTTCAAAGGAAGCGGCTCTCCCGGAATAAATCGTGGGCTCGGCTCATCCCGGCGGTTTGCGCTCCTGGAGGGGTTTATCCCTGCTCCTGGAAGGGCAGGGAATGGCGGGACACAGGTGAGCTCGGAGCGGGAGCAGAGCCGAGGCGGCTACAGAGGGGAAAATGCGGTTACAGAGGTAAAAAATGCAGTTCTGGAGGTAAAAAATGCAATTGTAGAGGTAAAAATAAAATCTGTTCTAGAGATAAAGTAAAATATGGAGTTCGAGAGATGAAATAATGCTGGTATAGAGGTTTAAAAATGCAGTCCTAGGTGCAAAAAAAACCCCTAGTTCTAGACGTAAAATCAGTTCTAGGCAGAAAATGCGCGGTTCTAGAGGTTAAAAAATGCAGGTCTAGAGGTAAAAAAAAAAAGGTGCCGATTTCGAGGGTTAAAAAATGCCGTTCTGGAGGTAAAAAAAACCCCACAAACCCACAAAAAATGCAGTTACAGAGGCTAAAAATGTAGTTGTGGAGGTTAAAAAAAAAAACAGTTCTAGAGGTTAAAAAATGCGGTTCTGGGTGCAAAAAAAGTGCAGTTCTAGAGGTAAAAAATGCCGTTCAATGGTAAAAAAAGGTGCAGTTCTAGAGGTAAAAACAAAACCACAAACCCACAAAAAATGCAGTTCTAGAGGTTAAAATAATGCAGTTCCAGGGGTAAAAAATGCAGTTCTGGAGGTAAATCCAGTTCTAGGTACAAAATATGCAGTTCTAGAGGTTAAAAACCCCGTCAGTTCTGGGGGTCAAAAGCGCAATTTTAGAGGTTAAAAATCCAGTTCTGGGTGCAAAAAGTGCCGTTCTAGAGGTTAAAAAAATGCAGTCCCAGAGGTTAAATCGCAGCTCCGGGTGCCAAAACTGCAGTTCCAGAGGAGCCGGGAGCAGGGAGAGATTTGGGAGAGTGAATTTGCTGCGCCGGGCGGTGCCTGTGGGATGGCAGATCCAGGATTTTGGGACCCTCGAACTCCTTTTGGAGCGGGCTGGGGTGGGAAGGGGCAGCCGTGGAGTGACCAGGACCAGCGAGGGTCCAGCACCACTTCATCCCCAATTCCTGTTGGGAATCTGAGCCAAAACCCTTTTGGGGGCAGAGCAGGGATTTGGCTGCAGGTGGATTTACCCGGGATTTGGGAATCTCCTGGCCAGCCTGGTTTTCCTTGGAGCCGAGGGGCTGAGGTGAGGTCGCCGGCACCGGCACTTGCCGGGATTTCGGACACTTCCAGGGATGCTGACCCCCCTGGATGGTGATTCCAGCCCGTCCCTGCCTCAGCGGAGTGAGGATCCTCCCAGCCCCACCCAGGATCAGCTCCAGGAGTGCTGATTTCATCCCCTTCTGCCCTGCCAGGGAATGAGGCAAAAAAAGGGGATCTGCGGATGAAAGTTCTCCGATTTCTCCGCTTTGATGGGTCTGTGGGGGAGCGGAGCTCGGCTTTAACCTGGACCTGAAGGGAGAAGGGGATAAAATTCCCTTTCACTCGGGTGTGAAACGTTCTGCTGCAGAGGTGGGAAAAAGCTCCCACACTCCAGCGGGTCCCTGCAAACCGGGATGGGCCCTCCAGGGAAAGGTCCGGGTCCCTCTCACACCTGCCCGGGGCTCCTCAGCGCCCGCCCGGCAGCGGCACCGCCGATTCCCGTCTTTGTTACGCCGGGATTTGATTAAAGGAGAATTCCCAGCAAAGCCGCTCCTTTTCCCCCAAAGCGGCCGCGCGGGGTCGGGGTCCGGGCACCCCCATCCCGCCCCCTCCTCCCGCCCCTCTGGATTCCGGGCGCTCCGCAGCTCATTAGCGCTGAGCTGTTGATCCAACCTCTGTGACTAACGAGAAATCGGGATTTTCTTCCTCCCTTCCCTCCAGCCAGAGGCAGCAGGCCCCGCATCCAGGGCTGATTATGGACAACCTGGATAACCCCGGGGGAGCTCCTCCGGCGGGGGCGGCGTTGGGGATGAGCTCCTGGTTTGCAAAGCTCCCGTTTCCAAGTTCATTCCCGAGCGGGGCCGCGGAGAGCGGAGAGCCCAGGGCTGGCAAACCCTTCCAAACCCGTCCCATCCTCCCTGAATCCCCTGCTCTCCCTGGCCCCCGCACCGGGAAGAGCCGCGGGTTGGGAAATGCATCCCTGGGGGAATGGGAAGGGACCGGAATTCCATGGGTGGTGGCAGTCACTGCCAGGGCAGTCCCGCTGTGACCTTGTCATTCTCGGGCTTCCCGAGGAGCCGGCACCTGGAGCTCCTGGAATCTCAGAGTGGTTTGGGTGGGAAGGGACCTTAAATCTGATCCCACCCCACCCTGCCGCGGGCAGGGACACCTCCCTCTATCCCAGGCTGCTCCAAGCCCCGTCCAACCCGGCCTTGGACACTGCGGGGATGAAGGATGGAAGGAAGGAACCGAAGGATTCCCAGAGGGATAAATTTCCAGCCATGCCTGGAACTGCACCAATCCCTGAGCGTGCCTGGAGGAGCTGATCCGACCGCATCCTCCCGAGGCCACCTGGGAACGAGCAGAACAGGCGGCTGGACTCCCCGTGCCCTGCCGGGCTGGATTCCCGGGAATCTGCCACATCCCAGCCTCGGGAAGGCACGATCCGTGTGTGCCGTGTCCCAGAGCTTTGGTCCCTGCCCAGGGACCGAGTCCCTCCAGGAGCTGGGAACATCCCCGGGCGCTGCCTCGTGCCGGGCGAAGGCTCCCGCAGGAATTTGCTTCCCAGTGGGAAGTTCCCACCGCTCCAGCACCGTCCCAGCCCCTTCTACTGGTGCCCACAGCCGGAGAAATCCACGTCTGGCTCCCATGGACGGCACCCCAGGGGTGCTGGACCTGGATTTTCCTGTGAAAAGGAGGACAAGGAGCACCTGGAGCCCCGAGGGACCCCCTGGACTCCCTGCAGGCGACACCGGGGAGGCACAGCAGAGCTCCCAGTGACCGGTCTGAGCTCCCAGTGCCCAGTCCGAGCTCCCAGTGCCCAGTCCGAGCTCCCAGTGCCCGGTCCGAGCTCCCAGTGCCCGGTCCGAGCTCCCAGTGACCCCCAGTGGGGTCTGTGCTGGGCGAGGTGGAGTTTCCCCGCCCAGGCAGAGACATCCAGGGATTTGGGAGGTGCTGGAGTCCAGGGGAAGCGATGGAAGTTGTGACACGGGACCTGCTGGAGTCCCGCACCCCTTTGGAATGGCAGCAGAGGCAAAGCTTGGGACTCCAGGGCATCCCAGGCGTGGGGGGACTGAATCCATGTTCTGGGAGCAGAGCAGGCATTCCCTGGAACCTCTCTCCATGTTTTCGGGGCAGGTTGAGACCTGTGAGGTGTGAAAATTCCAGCCCATTCCATGGGATTGATGCTGATTTTCCCACTCCAGTCTCGTGGTCCTGTGGGACCCACTGAAATGCTCTTCCCATTCCATAATCACTTAATTATTGATCGATTGGGAACCCCCACACTTATCATTCCATCAAGAATTTTCTGGGAATCCCCAGCTATTCCCTGTTGTGACAGGCCTGGAATTACCCAGATCTTCCAAACTCTTGCACAGAATGAATTCTTTTCCCATCTGCTGGACCTCCTGGCTCCATTCTCACTCCCTCAATTCCGCACATGGATCTGCCTTGGCCACATCCCAAGCTGGACCCAGGAATTCCGCGTGGAATTTCAGTCAGGATAGGATTCTTCCCAGGATTTCTTCCTCACAGGGAGTCCCATTTTCGCTCCTGGGCTTGTTCCTCCTTCCCAAGGTGTGATCTCCCCCCGGAGACCAGGATTTCCCGGGAAATCTGGGTCACTGGATCAGCCTGGAGGGAGGAACCTGCAGCGATTCCCTGGCAGCTCCGGAGGGGGAGGAAAAGGGGCTTCGATTCCACACGGATCCTGGGGAGGCCGAGGGGTTTTCCAGCCCTTCCCAGGGTGTCCGTCCCTGCTCCTGCTGGGATTTCCTCCCACCTCTCTCCTGCTGCCTCAGTTTCCCTTGGGCCCCTGGGATGGTTCTCACATCTCAGGAAGCCTGGGATCAGGAGTTTGGGAATGCTGGCAGTCTCAGGCGCTCTCGGATGGCTCAGGAAACCCTTCCTTGGGATCCGGCAAAGCCAAGCCCTGCCACGGGTGTGGCTTTGGCTGCTGACCCTTCTCGCCCTCCTCAGTGCCCCAGGGATCCTCTCCCTGCCTTTCCCGGGAAGCTCTGCAGGGATTTGCTCCCGGATCGGCCCCTCTCCACTCCTGCCACTGCTGGATGTGAATCCAGGGAACCAGAGCAGCGGGAATTCCAGGTTTAACCAACTATTCCATGAAATAATTGGCTTCAGACTCCTCCCAAACCCGACTGGAGGGTTTGAACTCACCAGGCAGAGCAGGAAAATTGGGAACCACAAAAAATTCCTCGCTGGGCAAACGGGATCAATGTGGATTTGCAGGAAGATGGACTCTGGGAAAGCTGGCGAGTGTTCTATGCCAGCTCCGGAGGCTCTGCTGGGAAGGGAAGCAGATCTGGAGCAGTGGATTTGTGGAAAGGCTCAGCAGAGAAATTCCAGCCACCCGAGCCCATGGAAAAGGCAAAGGGGGAGCAGGAAGCACCCCCAGCCCCGTGGACATCGTGTGGGGTTGGGATTGTTGGGATTTCACGGGAGGGGCTCCTGCAGTGCCCGGGGAGGTTCAGCTGCTGCTTCCCAACAAGGGCTGGGGGAGAGGGGATCTTTGGATCCATAAAAAGTCTGGGAAAAGCCCTTCCCTGACAGCTCTGAAGGAAATTCCGTGGTCCCCGCAGGGACTGATGGGCTGTGAGAGGATGGGGCCGGGACTGGAATGGGAATTTGGCTTTCCTGGGGACAGGGAGTGAAGTGTGGAGCTCTGTGCTGGAGCTGGGAGTGCTCAGCACATTCCCACTCTTCTCTGGCCCGGGTTATTCCATGGATTCCCCATCCCTGGCAGTGCCCAAGGCCGGGTTGGACGGGGCTTGGAGCGCCCTGGGATGGTGGAACTGGGTGAGCCCAGGAATGGGTGGAATTGGATGAGCTTTAAAGTCTCTTCCAGCCCCAACCACTCTGGGATTCTGGGAGGATTCCGAGTCTCAATGTTCCTCCTTGGAGCAGTTTTGGATTTTTGGGGGGATTTTGTTTGGGACGATCCCAGGTAAAGCTGTCCCTGCATCCCTGTCCCTGCTCCCACCTCCTCCGGCTGCATCCAGAGCTCGGGAATGGATCCTGCTCTTTGCTGTCCTTGGGTCCCCCGCCCCAAATTCCTCATCTCAGGACAAAACCTCGCTGCAGGGAGGGCTGGAAGGGGACAGGGATCTGCAGGAAGCGGAGTCCTGACCGCTGGGCTCTGCCAGGAGGAGGAATTTGCCAGGATCCGCCTTCAGGAATAACTGCAGGATTGGCTCGGGGTGTTTGCTGTGCCCTGGATGATCAATTTTTTAAAAAAAATTACCTTAAATTTATTTAAATTTGTGCTGAGGGAGGACTCAGCACCTGGGGCCACTGGGCTGGGAGCAGAGCTGGCCCTGAACTCTGGGATAAACTTCCTGCTCCGCTGGATCACCACAAATGCTCCCAATTCCCTCTCCGCAGGGCTCAGAATCCCTTTTTTCCCACTTAATTCCCTATTTCATCCACCCTAAAGTCCAACAGGGCTGTCAGCACCTCGATCCCACAGTGTCCCCTGCACCATGGATGACACTTGGGGCGCATCCCATCACCTCATCCTGCACCTTTTCCCGCTCTTTTTTAGGGAATTCACTCCCAGGATCCCAAAGATGGATTCCTCTTTGTGGTGATGGCACGGGGGGAACGCCCGGCATCCACCCGGCTCCTGGGATGGATCCCTGGGATGGATCCCCGGGATATTCCGGTGTCAGTGCAGCCCAGCCCCGCTCAGGCCATCACAGCACCACCGGAAAGGAGTCGGTGCTCTCCAAAACGGCTCCCGGAGGAAATGGAAACGGATCCCTGGGATGAGGGGGTGAAGGGCAGGGGGGGCAGGAATAAGGAAAAATTCCTCTCTGGAGGAGAGGGGAGCTGAGGGGCTCTGGAATCCTGGAATCCTGGAAGGACTTGGGTGGGAAGGGACCTTAAATCAAATCCCATCCCAATCCCATCCCATCCATGGGCAAGATCCACGATTCCAGGTGGATCCAACCCCACCTTGGACACTTCCAGGGCTGGGGCAGCCCCAGCTCCTCCGGGAATTCCATCCCGTTCCCTCCACACCCTCCCAGGCAGGAATTCCTTCCCCAAATCCCACAAATCCCCCCTTTTCCAGTGAGAAGCCATTCCCTGGGTCCTGCCCCTCCATCCCTTGTCCCAGTCCCTCTCCAGCTCTCCTGGAGTCCCCCGCTGGAATGTGCTGGGAGCTCTCCCTGGATCCCTCCCTGCTCCAGGGGAACTTTCCTGGCTCTCCCAGAGCTGAGGGGCTCCAGAACCTTGGAATCCTGGAATGGTTTGGGTGGGAAGACACCTTAAATCTCATTCCATCCCATCCCATCCCATCGCATCCCAACCCTCCCAAGGAGAGCCTGGGGCTCGGGAGAAGCTCTGCCCTGGCTCTCGTTGATTTATTTTCCCCCTTGGAGCTCAAATTCTCCCAAGGGGAATTTTTTCCCTCTGAACCGGGGCTGCCCGCGCCTCATCCCAGGAATGCCGCACCGGGAGGGGCGGGAATCCCTGCACGGGGCACCCGCGGGAGGATCCCTGGGAGGAGCGGCCGGGATGAGGAGCCCTCGCGAGGGAATTCCCGAGGCCAGGGGATCCATGACGAGCAGCCGAGGTTCCCCCGGGTTGGGTCCGGCTCCATCCTTAACTCCCTGTGCTCTCCCATCCCAAGGAACCTGAGCTGTTTTTCTTCCCAAATCCAGGGAATCTTCAGCTTTGGGGTGTTTGTGTGCGCGGGTCAGAGCTGTTCTTCCCAGCACTTGCCAAGCAATCCATGATTTCCAGGATCCCTGGCAAGCCCTCCTGAGGGGATAAAATCCCCTGCCACCTCCAAATTCAGCAATTTCCAATTAAATTGTTCCAATGGCTCTTCCCAGCAGAATTCCCGATGTTTCTCCTCCAGCAACACCCATTTTTCCCTTTTCAATTCTCATTAAATGGCTCCTTCCCCCTCCGTCCCCAGCTCAGTGGCTGCACCTCTGCCCTTGAGATCCTCCTTTTTCTCCTTGCCTGCCCTTCCCGCCCGATATCCAGTTGGATATTAATATTCCAGACAGAAGTTATCCCAACGAGCCTGTTATGCCAATTAAATCAGAATTTTGCTTTGTGTGAAGAATTCCAGCTCCTCCTGTTTGCTCTGTTTTTAATGTTTGTGCACACGGATTTCTGGCCATTAACGCCTCGTCCACTCCTGTCCTTGTCCTCCTGTGAACCGGGAATGGTGCAAATCCATCCTGGAATGGGGAGGGTTTCCCGCCTGGCCAGAGCTTTTCAGAACCGGCTTCTCTGGTGGTTAAAATCCTATTAATTTCCAGCCTGTGCTCCTGGCAAATTTAGATTTATCTATTCCTGTGCCAATTTGTGCTCTGGATTAACCAGAGCTTCTCCCTCCGTGGTTTTGCTTCCCTGTCGTATTTAGGGAGAGGGTTCCTCCTCTCCCCAGCCTTCCCTGAGCTCTGCCATTCCTTCTGGATTCCCATTCCGGGGCAGAAATCCTCGGGATCAGCACCAAACGCCTACTCCTTCCCTCTGCTGAATTCCATGGGGACGATGCTGCTCCAGCCCCCAGGACGCGCCACCCCCTGGATTGCTCCTTATGGATGCTGCTCCGGCTCTGTGTCAGCTCCGAATCCTGGGATAATTCCTGCTGGGATCACTCCATGGGATATTAACCCCTGGATGGCTGTTTGACCCTGCTGGGAGGAATTCCCATCAGGATCCGTGCACCTGGAGGCAGGGGGTCTTCGGTTTGGAGCAGGAGCTCCAGGAGCTGGGATCCTGCTGGGATTGGTGTGACGGGGCACTGCTGGATTCTGCACTGGATATTGGGAATAGGGAGAGCAGGAGCTCCAGGATTTGAGATCTGCTGGGATTGGTGTGACAGGGACATCGCTGGGCCCCACCCTGGGCACAGCCTGGGAATGGGAGAGCAGCAGCTCCAGGGGTTGCTGGGCAGGGATCCTGCTCAGGAGGCTGGAGAACATCCCTGGATATGGGCTGGGTGACTCCAGCTGAAATCCAACGGGAGAACACCCCTGGATGCATCGAATTCCCAGCACAGGGCCATCCTGGCTGGACAGGGATGGGGGAGGACGGATCCTGCCGGGCGTGGGGACAGTGCCAGGGGCACAGAGCAACGGGAGCTTCCATCCAGCAGCGGCTCCATGGACCCCACGGGATCCTCCGGATGGAGCCGGGAGAGGCACCAAGGGATCGTGTCCTGGGTGGCTCCAAGTGTCCCTCGGGCAGCACCCGCTGTCCTTGGTGGGATCACAGGGCCCCGCTCCCAGCTCCAGGCTGGAACATTCCATGGAGCTGCCGCTGGAGCCGAGCGGGATCTGGCTCATCCCGGAGCCATCCCGGCGTTGCCGGCCCCAGGACGCAGCTCCCTGTGCCAGGGGCTGGAGCCACGAGCGCTCCTCCCCGATTCCGGGAAGAGGACGGTGCCTCTGCAGCTGCTCGTTCCCGGGAACTGACAGTCCCGGGAATGCTGCCAAATCTCCGGCTGATGGATGAGCCCCTCTCGGAGCCTGACAAGATTCCAGGCGAAGGGAGCTGGGCTCTGCGTGTGGGGATGGACGGGAAGGGGCAGAACTGGGAATGGGAATGTTGCAAAGGGTCTTCACACCCATGGGAGTCACCAAACTGGGCTGGGAAGGGAGTCCAGGACACGGGAATGACTGGCCTGAGACAGGGAGAATATGGAAGGAGCTAAGGAACAGCGGAGAGTGGGATCCTGAGCCAAGGGGAAGTGAAGGGCCTTAAAAGCAGGGATTAAATTGAGCAACTTGGGAATGAGTCATGGAATCGTAGAATCCCAGAATGGTTTGGGATGGAAGGACCTTAAAGATCCCATCCCATTCCACCCCCTGCCATGGGCGGGGGCACCTCCCACTATCCCAGGCTGCTCCAAGCCCCGTCCAACCTGGCCTTGGACACTCCAGGGATGGGGCAGCCACAGCTTCTCTGGACAACCCATGCCAGGGCCTGCCCACCCTCCCAGGGAAGGATCTCTCCCTCAGGAAGGAAGGAATGAAGGGAACGGAATGATTCACGGTGCAGCTGGAAATCTGGGGAGCTCCTGGCCCTGGGGTGCCACGAAAATGCGGGAATTGGGAGTCAGAGATCTCCTCCCGGGGGTCTGTTTGTGAGTCAGCACTTCCAGCCCAAAGGGGCATTCCAGGAAATCAGCGCATCCCGGGGGCTGCGGGGGCTGACTTCTCCGGGATGTCGGAGAGAGCGGAAGACAAATGCCGGGATCAGCCAGCCAGGGCCGCGGGCCAGGATCGCCAGATCCAGGGAAGTCACGCTCGGCCTCGTGCTGCTCCCACGCGGGCCTGGGAAACATTTCCTGGCCATTCCCGGCAGAGCCGGGCGCTCTCGGGGACCCGCTGGGCTGCGCCAGGCGCATCCCGGGATCGCACCGAGGGCGAGGCTGCGAGGGACCGGCCCTGGGGCCGCGCATCCCTGCGAATTCCCTCCCTCAGCAGCTTCCCTGTCCCCCCTCCCGCCATGGAATGACGGCCCGGGCGGTGCCTGTCCCTGGAGCTGCCGAGCCGGGACAATTCTCCTCGGGAGCGCCTGGAGCCGCTCTGGGAAATTCCCCGGTGGAAGCCGCGGCGGCAGGTCCGGAACGCCTGAATTTCCATCCTGCACTTCCCGCAGGGATTCCCGACTCAGGAGATCCCTGGGGACCCCCCTCTGCTCGGCCCCGACCCCCCCGGGATGGCCACCGCCCCCTCCCAGCCCAGCCCAGCGCTCTGGGAACAGCCGGGAAGGGGATGGAGCGATCCAGCGCTCGGGAAACACCGGGATCGGCACTGG
>VZRJ01003989.1:17751-44331 GCA_013397565.1 Ptilonorhynchus violaceus | reverse complement strand
CTCCCTTTCCTTCCCTCTCCTCCCGTTCCCCCCGCAGTCCCCGGGAAGGGCGGGATGTTCCCACCCCCGGTGAAGGCGTCAGTGCCCCAGTGCCGAGCTCAGTCTGCAGCTCTCAGGGTCATTTGTGGCCGGGCCCGGGGCAGAAGCGGGGTCAGGAGAGCTCCAGAGCCGGGAGCCGCGGAGGTTCATCCCGAGCCAGCGCCGGGCGCAGGTCGGGAGCGTCCCTGACCCTGCCCGGCCTCGGACGCTCGTTCGGTGTTTGCATTCCCGGTTTGCGCTCGGATTCCTGCTCCGGCGCTGCCCCTGGAATAACGGAGCAGAGGAGCTGCCTCTCCCTGCTCCTCACGGGGAGAAGGTCCTTTCTCCGTGGCTCATTCCCGGTTTTCCCCTCCCGGTGCCCGTGCGAGCCTGGCGGGGCCGTGCAGGGGGGTGAAGGCTCCTGCATTTTGCGCTGGAGGAGGGATTTGTCTCCCAGCACAAACGTGGAGCCTGGAATTTCCTGCAGAACCGGGAGCTCTGTGGAGATTTGGGGGTTGGGGAATCCTGGGATCCCCCACGCCACTGAGGTGCCCCTGGCTGTGCTGGGTGTCCATGGGGACGCTGCCGGAGGCTGGAATGGGATTCAGCCCAGCAGATGCAACATCTGGCACGGCCTGACCTGGTTTTTATTCCCTGCTGAGGGGTGAGGATTCAGGGCCTGCCCGAGTTCCATTTGCTGGGGGATTTAGGCCCATTGGAATCACACAATCCCGGAATGGTTTGGGTTGGAAGGGACCTTAAAGCCCATCCAGTGCCAGCCCCTGCCCAGGGACACCTCCCACTATCCCAGGCTGCTCCAAGCCCCGTCCAACCTCACCTTGGACACTTCCAGGGATGGGGCAGCCATGGAATAACCTGTGCCAGGGCCTCCCCACCCTCACAGGGAACAATTTCTTCCCAATATCCCATCTATCCCGGCCCTCTGGCAGTGGGAAGCCATTCCCTGTGTCCTGTCCCTCCATGCCTTGTCCCAAGTCCCTCTCCAGCTCTCCTGGAGCCCCTTTAGGCTCGGGAAGGGGCTCTGAGGTCTCCCTGGTCCATTCCCTTCTCCAGGTGAACACTCCCAGCTCTCCCAGAGCAGGGAGGCTCCAGCCCTGGGATCATCTCAGTGGCTCTGATCCCGGTGATTCCCAAGGCTAGTATGGACAGGACTTCCCAGATCCCTTCTGGATGAGCTGCTGGAAGGGGTCACGTCCCTGGCAGTGCCTGGCAGTGCCAGACCTGTGGCTGCTTTGGGACATCCATGTCCTGCTCCAGCTGTGCCACCCCCTCGTGTGCCCAGCCCTTTCCAGCACCAGGAATAACTCCCAAGGGACGATTTATTCCCAGTCACGTCCATGTCCAGGGCTCAGCTGCTCCAGCTCCTGGGGCTGGGATGCTCTGGAGAGCCCTGCCTGGCCTCAGCGATCCCAGAGGGGGCATCTCCAGCATTCCCACCCCCAGCCCAGCTGCTCCGCTGGCCTCAGGTGCTGTTATTCCTGGCCCGGGAGCCCCGGGAGCAGAGCAGTGACCCCAACAACCTCGTCAGCTTGAGCTCACCTCAGAGTCCAGTGGAAATCCTGGAGAACGTGGATTTGTGGTGCTCCAGCAGCATCACAAACGATCTGAGTCCAAAGGTTTTTTTAAAAGGATTTATTTCCAAATCAGTCTGCTTGGGACACCTGATCCTGGAAAAGGCAAGGGATAATTCCTGCTCCAAGTGCCTCAGTCAGTCTCTGCTGCCTCCAAACCTCTGCAGAGGGGCCCAGCAGCTCTGCCTTCCCACCCTGCTGAGAATCCATCCATCCAGAAAGGGTTTTTCCTCTCTTTTTGAAGGTTTCCATGGCTGGGAAATGGATAAGAATCCTCCCCTGCGTGCCCCTGGCAGGGGCTGGATGGGTGTGAGCTGCCCTGTCCCAGCCCAGGGCTCAGCAGTCACTGATTCCTCCTCCAGATCCACGTGCTGGCTCCTGTTTCTTTTCTCTTTCCTGGAGCTGCTTCCTGAAGGACTCAGCCACTGCTGGAAAATCCCCCAGGGCTGGCACAGCCCGGCCCCACCTCACTGGGTCACCGGGGAGGGAACGGAATCCACGGCCCCATAAAACCTCTGAGCACGTGTGGGAGCACCTGGGAATGATCCAGCTGCTCCCAGTGCCCCCTGCTCCCTCCTCCCACGTGCTTCCCATGTGCTCCCTCTCCTTTCCCATAGCCTGAGCCTGGGGCCGGCACTCACCGCCCAACTGCTCCTTCAGATTCTTCCTGAGGGTCATCTCTGCTCCCTAGGAACAGGGACAGGACACAGGGAATGGCTGGAGCTGTGCCAGGAGAGGGTCAGGTTGGATATCAGGAAAAGGTTCTTCCCCCAGAGGGTGCTGGGGCACTGAACAGTTCCCCAGGGAATGGCCACGTTCCCAAGGCTGCCAGAGCTCCAGGAGCCTTTGGACAACGCTCCCAGGGACAGGGTGGGGTTGTTGGGCTGCCTGTGCAGGGCCAGGAGTGGGACTGGATGATCCTGGTGGTCTGTGCAGGCTCCAATTCCCACCGGGAATCCTCTTCCTGCACTGACTTCCCTCATGTCACTGATATCGTTTAAGCCCAGGGCTTAGAGTACAAAAAAATTCCGTGGGGAAATTCCATGGGGAAATTCCCTGTTTCTGGCCCAGGAGCCCAAACTGTGCCCACAGCCACTTCCATTGTCCTTTTGGAAGCCCCGGTGAGTGACAGCTCGGCAGAGGTTGTTTGTCTGCGGGAATTAAGGGAGATTATGGATTTATTTGTTTCTGCCAGGAAAAACGGGAATGGCAGCGCTGGCACAGCCTCGCTCCCACACGGAAGCCGCTACCTCAGCAGAGGAAGGCCAGGAATTGTAAGGGATATTCCTGCTCGGAATTTTAAAAGCAGCAGGAAGACGTTTCTCGATAACGGCGATAATGAAATCCTTTCTGTGCTCCAGTGAGGAGCCAGGATGGGAAGAGGGGATTAAAACCACAGGAGAAAATAATGGAATGATTTAGGTTGGAAAAGCCCTCCCAGCCCATGCACTCCAAGCTGTGCCTGATCCCCACCCTGTCACCAGCCCAGAGCCCCGAGTGCCACATTCAGGAATTCCTTGGACACCTCCAGGGATGGGCACTCCAAACCTCCCTGGGCAGCCCTGCCGATGTCTGACCACCCTTTCCAGGAGGAATTTTTTCCTAATATCCAATTCAAACCTCCCCTGGTACAACTTGAGGCTGTTCCTTCTCATCCTGTCCCTGTTCCCTGGGAGCAGAGCCCGATCCCCCCTGGCTGCCCTCTCCTGTCCAGGAGTTGTGGGGAGCCAGAAGGTCCCCCCTGAGCCTCCTTTTCTCCAGGCTGAGCCCCCCCAGCTCCCTCAGGAGTTCTCCAGCCCCCTCCCCAGCTCCATTCCCTTCCCTGGACACGCTCCAGCCCCTCCCATGAGCGCCCCAGAGCGGGACACAGCCCTCGGGGTGCCTCTCTCCGGCACGAAACTGAAAATCAAAGCAGAAATTGTTGCGTTTCTGGGGCTGCTGCAGCCTAAACCCGGTGCTGGGAGGGGCTCATCCAAGGAATTCTCCCAACCGCGGACGCTGAGGCACTCCCAGGACCCCTCCCAGTCCATCTGGGTCCCGGCACAGCTCCGGCGCTGCCTCCCTGGCCCTCGTTAGCGGGAGCAGCCCCGGGGGTCCGGCTGCGGTCGCGTTCCCGTCACTGATGGGGCAGAGCGTGCCCAAAGCCCCTCTGTGGGGTCACAGCCCTGCAGATGGCACCGAGCCACGGCCATCGCGGTGACACCGGACCCGGCGGTGACACCGGGACCTGGGGGCGACACCGGGACCCGGCACTGACACCGGGACCTCGCTCTGCCCTCGGCCCCCATCCCTTCTCCTCCTGGCCGTGGCACCGCTCCAGGCGTCCAGACGGAGGTTCGGGTGGTCACGGCCATCAGCTGCCGCCCCGTGTCACCACTGCCGGGGACAGCTGCTGATCCCGGTCTGGATGCGGCAGGAAATGGGAGCCCTGGGAGCCGCTGTGGGAGGATTGGGGGGGATCACCGGGAGCCCATCTGGGCACTTTTTGTGGGGTCTGTTCCAAAGGGTGTGGCAGAGCTGAATCCACCTGGGAACCTCTGGAGCCATCTCAGCAATTCCAGGGAGCTGGAAAAGAGCCCTGCACCCCCTTTGGAGTCACCATTCCCTTCCCGAGGGATCCACACCCGAGTTCCTGCTGGTGCCCGGGATCTCCCAGGTGGGTTTGGGGGGGTGAGGCACCGATTTTATTTTCAGCTGTGGTGTCAGAGCCCTGAGCACCCCAAATCCTGGGCAGCCCTTCACCCCCAGCCCCGGGTTCGGGTGAGCTCTGACAGGACACAACTGTGGGACCTCCATGGGAAAACAGGAATTGGGGAATCCCCTGGTGCAGGGAGCTCAGTGGGAGCTGCAGGTTGTGCCCGGGGAGGGGCCGGACCTGGCACTGCCACTTTGCCTGACCAAGGCCAAGTGGCCACTCTGACCCCCCCAGGAGCCGCTGGCTCAGCCCCAGAGCATCGGGCACAGCCTGGGAGGGGACACGAGCCCAGGGGGGGTCTTTGCTCGGGGTCCCTCCCCAGGGGCAGCAGCTGGAGCTGTTCTGGGTGGCTGCTCCACGATCCAAGGGCTGGAAGGACCCAGAGCCTGGGACTGAGCCCTGGGAACCCTCGGGCTGAGCTGGGAGGGAACTGGTCTGACTGGGACTGGTTGGGAGGGTGGGGGTGGTCACCGGTGGCCCCCGTAGCTGTGGGGCAGCTCTGTGGGCACGGGGTGGGCAGGAGGCACCTGAGGGTGGGTGTGAGGGCGGCCCACGGGAGGTGATGGGGAAAGAAGGTTGTGGGATTCTCTCCTGCCCGTGGTTTCCCCGCTCCAGCTCTGCAGGAATGTCCCTCAGCACCCACATCCTTGGTGTGCTTCTATTCCAACTTCCATCACCAAAGCCCTCCAGGAGAGGTGGCCGGGCCTGTTTTTGGGAGAGGGTCTTGTAGTCAGACTGAGCTGGGCTCCCAGGGGCCTCGGCAGGACTTTCCATGCTCTGGAATGTCCCTCTGTCCAGCCCGGGTCAGCTGTCCTGGCTGTGCTCCGTCCTGGCTCCTCGGCACCTCCTCACTCTGCCCGTTCCTGGGAAGAAAGGAACCCCATCCCCCTCAAATCTAGAACAGTGGGAACACTCAGACAGCCCTTGGGGAAAACCCTGGGGAAAATCTTGTGGGAAATCCTCATTTATTTCATGGAATCACAGAATCAACCAGGCTGGAAAAGGCCTTGGAGATCATCGAGTCCAACCCATGACCCAACATCCCCTTACTGACTCACCCAGGGCACCGAGTGCCACACCCAGGAATTCCTTGGATACCTCCAGGGATGGGGACTCCAAACCTCCCTGGGCAGCCCCTGCCAAGGCCTGACCACCCTTTGCAGGAGGAAATTCCTCCCGATGTCCAACCTGACCCTCTCCTGGCCCGGCCTGAGGCCGTTCCCTCTCATCCTGTCCCTGTTCCCTGGGAGCAGAGCCCAGCCCCCGCTGGCTGCCCCCTCCTGTCCAGGAGTTGTGGAGAGCACAACGCCCTGAGCCTCCTTTTCTCCAGGCTGAGCCCCTTTCCCAGCTCCCTCAGCCGCTCCTCACAGGACCTGTGTTCCAGCCCCTTCACCAGCATCTCAAGATCCTTCCTAAACCGGAATCAGACGGGTTTGGCTTTCTGGCCTCAGCCCCTGAGGGTCCCTTCGGCTCAGCACAGAAATGAACGATCGAGAGTCCTCGAGTGGCACCCCCGGGGCTGCAGTGACCGTGTCACCTCGGCAGGGACGTGCCACAGGCTGCCAGCCACGCTGCCACCACGGCCCTGGGGACAAACAGCCCCGGGGGGGCCACCCCTGACACCTGCCATGTCCCTGGTGACTCCTGCCATGTCCCTGGTGACTCCTGGCACGGCCCCAGTGGCTCCCAGCACCCGGAGCTGTCGGAGCCCTGCGAGGTCAGGTCGGTGTTAACAACTCCGAAGCCCCGGGGAGGGATTTCCCCAGCCGGGGGAGGAAAAGGCTTTGGATGAAGCTCATCCCTGCGGGAAGCACAAACAGCTCCAGGCGCTGAATCCCTCGTTTGTTTACCTGAGCCGTGTGTTCACTCCCTGTTATTTGCTTGGATCAGCGAGGCTGTGCCCAGAGGAGGCAGTTTGGGGAACTTGGGAGGTGCTGAAAAGTGGTTGTTTGTCTTTTATCAAGAGATATTCTCGGAGTGTTCCCAAAAGGAGTCAATTCCACTGTGAGGACCGACATCCCGGGGGTGCCAGTGCCTCCCCAAGCTGCTCCATCACTTTTCTCCTCCTGGACAGAGGAGGGGGGGAATAAAACAAAAGCTCCTGAGCTGAGATCGAGGCAGGGAAGGATCACTCAGCAACTCCCACCATGGGCAAAACTGGCTCGAGTTGGGAAATTAATTGAATTAATTGAATTTATTACCGATGAGATCAGAGTAAGGCAATGAGAAACAAACCCAAGTCTTAAAAACACCTTTTCCCCCACCCCTCCCTCCTCCCCGGCTTAACTTTGCTCTTGATTCAGTTCCTCACGTGGGAAGGATTCCTCACACCCTCCCGGGGGGTCTCTGCTCCCTGGGGACCCACGGGACCCACAGGATTCCAGGGAATCCCCAGAGCCCCTCCCGCCCATCCTTCCTCCCTGCCCCCAGTGCCCACAGTCTCTCCTCTCCCTCCTCTCCTCTGACCACAACTGATTCTCCACAATCCCTTCTTTCCCTTCCTAAACCCTTTTTCCCAGAGGATAAAGACTGACCACCCCTGCAGCTCCCCCCCGAACCTGGAACCTGACCAGCCCCAGGGGCTGTTCCAGATGAAATTCTCCTCTCCGGGTGGGGATTTCTTCTGTTTGGTTCAATTTTAGGGGCTGAGGAAACGCAGTGAAGGAGCCTCCAGCCTCCTCACCCCAGCACGGCTCAGCCTCTCGGAGCCGGGGGACTGCTGCATTTTATATCCAGCGTTTTCCTGAATCAAACTGTGCACTCATCAGAAAATGGACCTTGCTGGTTGATGTATGTTGAAAAGTGCCACGTCCGTTTATTGTGCTGTATAAATAAAAGATAATAATGCTGAGACTCAAGGACTCCCGTGGAGTCATTCAGCGGAGAGGCAGAGGGCCAGTGAATGAATTTGGACAAGACTCAGAGAAGGAAAAGAGATTTATTTATTGTTTAAACAGATTTAAAAAAAAAGCCAGGAAGAGCCTTTCCTGCCGCAGAAATGGGTCCTGAGCCCGGGCTAAGCAACGAAGCAGATCCCGTGCGTGAGGAATGGGATGAAATTGGGATTTTCCTGCCCAAAAACGCTGATCGGAGGGTGAGTCGACGGGGGAGGGGGGGCCCAGACTGGCCTCGGCCACTGGCCCAGGGAGCTGTTTCCAGCTGGAGATGGCTCAAAGGTGCCCTGGGCGCGGCTGCCCGGGGCTGGGGTCACCTCCCCGTGTCCCACCCGGCCACGAGCAGAGGGACGGGGAGCCCACGCAGGAGGGAGAGGCTCCGGTGACGCTCCCACGGTGCCTCTGGAGCAGCCGGACTGTGCCTGCTGCAGCTCCCGGGAGCCAGGGCGGCTCCGGCTGCTCCAGCTGCGGGCAGGGGCTGGGCTGGGGGGCTCCAGCCGCGCCCCGCCAAGCTCAGCTCCCCACGTTCGTGTGCGGCTGGAGGGGCCAGAGCAGGGACATGGAGATGGGAGAGGATGATCCAGGGGAGGGAACGGCAGCACTAACCCCGGGATGGGAATGATCCAGGGGAGGGATGGCAGCACTAACCCCGGGATGGGAATTACACACCTGGAAACAGGACAGGAGGATCCAGGGGAGGGATGGCAGCACTAACCCCGGGATGGGAATGATCCAGGGGAGGGAACGGCAGCACTAACTCCGGGATGGGAATTACATACCTGGAGATGGAAGGGGTGATCCAAGGCAGGGAATGGCAGCAATAACCCCAGGATGGGGACTACACACCTGGAGACAGGAGAGGATGAGCCGGGAAGGGGGTGACAGGACTAACCCTGGTTTGGGGAGCTCACCTGGAGATGGAGGGAGATGATCCAGGGCAGGGATGGCAGAAATAACCCCGAGATGGGAATTACACACCTGGATTTGGGAGAGGATGATCCGGGGAAGGGAGTGACAGCAATAACCCTGGAACTGGGATAACACACCTGGAGACAGGAGAGGTTGAGCCAGGGAGGGGGTGGCAGGACTCATCCTGGATTGGGGAGCTCACCTGGAGATGGGAGACGATGATCCAGGAGAGAGGATGGCAGCACTAAACCCGGAATGGGAATTACACACCTGGAGATGGATGGGAATGATCCAGGGCAGGGAACGGCAGCAATAATCCTGGAATGGGAATTACACACCTGGAGATGGATGGGAATGATCCAGGGCAGGGAACGGCAGCAATAATCCTGGAATGGGAATTACACACCTGGAGATAGGAAAGGATGATCCAAGGGAGGGAATGACATCAATAACCCCGGGATGGGAATGATCCAGGGGAGGAATGGCAGCACTAACCCGGGATGGGAATGATCCAGGGGAGGAATGGCAGCACTAACCCGGGATGGGAATGATCCAGGGGAGGAATGGCAGCACTAACTCAGGATGGAGGTTCCACACCTGCAGACAGTGCTGGTTGGAGCTGATCCATCGGGACAGGCTCCCAGTGACCCCACAGAGAGCCAGGGAAAGCTGTCCCAGGGATGCTGTGAGGGACCAGGCTCTGGGGAGGGCACAGCAGTTTTGGGGTGCCTGGTGATGCCCCTGAGAGGTGGCACCAGCTCTCTGCTCCGGGGATTTGCATTTTTCTCTGATTTCTGGCACTGAGCTGGTGTCACTCCGAGCCCTCGCTGTCCCCTCGCTGTCCCCTGCTGTCCCCTCGCCCCAGGTGAGCCCCTTCCTCAGGCTCAGGGGCTGGAACAGAGACATTTGAGATGTGGAGCAGGTTAATGCAAAACTTCCCTGCCTGTTTGCACCTTTTCCTGGAGCAAATCCAAGGCTGCTGCAAACACAAAGGGATTCATCACTCTCGGGCTGTCTGCAGACGGCAAACCCAGAGCAATGTTTGACAGTGAGGAATAATTACCTTGCCAGCTTTGCTTTATCCACATTTCAAATTCAGGGGGGAGATAAAGCCGCCTTCCCACTGGCTGAGGCGAGGAGCCCGTCCAGAGGAGCATCCCGGCTGGAAGCTCCCACACCCCAGCAGAGCCCGAGCGGCGAGAGGCACCGGGGCATCTCCCCCTCCCCCGATCTCCTTTCTGTCCGGGCCTTCCTCACCGATTCCTTCCTCTCCTTTGGGTTCCAGACGGCCCCATCCCGAGATTCCCCCCCGCAGCCCGGCACCAGGAACCCTGCCCGGCCTGGGGACACCACCCCGAGGCGAGCTCCGGGCCAATTTATTTAGCTCATCCTCCGCGTCTTTAATTAAATTAGCTCGAACACAAAGGGTTGCCTGACCCTGATTGGGTTAAACGAGCCCGTCTCCATGGCAACCTCCGAAGGGCTGATATCTCCCGTCTCTTCTCCAAACCCTTCCACATTCCTCAGCTCCGAGCCCTCGCCGCACAGGGGGTTTAAAGGCACCCGGGTGGGTTCGGGCTGGGCTGTAGGAGCTGTGCCCGGCTTTGGGGAGGCGGCCGGAGATGCTCAGTCCTGCGGCGGTGTCAGGGTCTGGTTCCTCCCCTGGTTCCCATTCCGAGCGTTTTTCAGTGCGGATCGACGCTCACAGGGCATTGCTCTGTGGGATTCCTCCTGGAGGAAAAGCAAAACCAAACAGCCGTTTAGAAGTTTGAGCAGGAAGAGGCCAGCTGCTCCCGGGTGTCAGAAATAAAGTAAATAAACAGCAGGAGCTGCCTCTGGGTGCTCCTGGTGTGGGGTCAAAAAGTAAAGAATTGATCCAGACCGACCCAAGGGCTGGAAGCACAAAATGTGAAAGTGCCAGCAGACAAAATCCCTGGAGATGGGACAGGAGAGAGGAAGAACAACCACAGGCACTGGAACAGGCTGGGAGTGACCTGCTGGGGAGGACCTGGGGGTCTCTCCAAGCTGTCCCTGACCAGCACTGTGCCCTGGGGGGCCAGGGAACAGTGAGGTCCTGGGGGGCATCAGGACGAGCATTCCCAGCAGGTCAGGGAGTGATCCTGCCCCTCTGCCCAGCCCTGGGAGGCACCTCTGGAGTGCTGTGTCCTTCTCTGGGCTCCTCAGCACAGGAGGGACAGGGAGCTCCTGGAAAGAGTCCAGAGAGGGTGACAAAGATGCTGAAGGGCCTGGAGCATCTCCGTGCCCAGGAAAGGCTGAGGGAGCTGGGGCTGCTCAGCCTGGAGAGGAGCCCCAGCTGAGAGGGGCCCTCATCCCTGGGTGTCCCTGTGTCCAAACCTCATCCCTGGGTGTCCCTGTGTCCAAACCTCATCCCTGGGTGTCCCTGTGTGCAGGGAGGGTCCGAGCAGGGCCCGGGCTCTGCTCCGGGGGGCCCAGCAATGGCCCCAGAGGAATGGGCAGGAACTGAGCCCAGGAAGTTCCCCCTGCACAGGGGGCAGAACTTCTGCCCTGGGCAGTGCCCAAGCCCTGAACAGAGACCAGGGAGGGTGTGGAGTCTCCCCCCGGGGATATTCCAGAGCTGTCCGGGCTCAGTCCTGTGGTTTGTGCTGTGGGACAGGAGCAGGGAGCAGGGAGCTGGGACCCTCTGTGGGCCCTTCCAACCTGTCCAATGAAAACAAATAAAAAGGTAAAACCCCCCATATTAGAGCAGCTACGGACGGGATTTGGATTGAAAATGAAAGGAGGCAAAGCAAAGGGAAAGGCTGGGAAGCTCCTTGACTCCCTGGACCCAGCAATGAATGCAAGTGGGGGAATATTTAATACAACAGGCAGAGATTGCCTAACACTCGGTGATGAAAGATTTTTAAGCAATTTCAGGCTGAAACCCTGGTTCAGACATTCAACAAGGAGGGGAATCTATCAGGCCAACTTATCCCAGAGGAAGCGATGCCTCTGCTATCTTTTCTGCATCTTTAAATTACATTTGGGAATGGAGTTCATTCAGGATTCATTTAAGCTCTTTCAAAGCCCACTTTAGGATGACACGACCTGCACCCGTTTCCGCCCCTGACAGCACAGGCAGCTTGGGGTACCTGGTGGCTGCATTTGAAGCATCTCTAAACAGTCAATTGAGTCCCTCCCCGGGGTGTCTCTCCAGAATAACTGCTGCAGATGAACCATGATAAATGTCTGATTTAAGAGGGACTTGGGAAGCTTCTCCGGGTCTGGATTTTGTAGCCAGTCCCAGGACGGGGATGAAAATTGTTCGGGTTTAAAATGAGAAATTTAGGGGCAAAATGAAGTGTGAATGCTCCGTCCTGGCGTCACTCAGGTGATATCAGAACATCTTCCTCAGGTTCATTCTGGGGCTCACACGAGCCAGTCTGGGATTAAATGCTCATCAGGCTTAAGCAGGTCCATCCTGCCTTCCCTCACAGGCTGTGGAACATGGAAAGGGTTTGAGGAGCTGCTCACAAAATATCACCAAAAAAAGTCTGTGACCACACCAAAAACATGAACCCCACTATGAAGGGGCTCAGTATTGCCCTGGAATGGTCCAAGACCAGCTTGGATGAGCACAAAATCTGGAGAATGAGGGATTTTTTAGGGAAAACCTGAAACATTGAGATTAGAAGGTGCCAGGGGTTGGAAAGGATTTTTTTTCAACACCTAAAGGGGCTCCAGGAGAGATAGAGAGGGACTTGGGACAAGGGATGGAGTGATGGGACAAAGGGGAATGGCTTTAAGATGAAGGAGGGGAGGTTTAGATGGGATATTGGGAAGGAATTCCTCCCTGTGAGGGTGGGGAGGGGCTGGGATGGAATTTCCAGAGCAGCTGTGGCTGCCCCATCCCTGGAAGTGTCCAAGGCCAGGTTGGACAGGCCTTGGAGCACCCTGGGATGGTGGGAGGCGTCCCTGCCCAGGGGGTGGGACTGAGTGAGCTTTAAGGTCCCTTCCACCCCAACAGCTCTGGGGTTGCACCTCTTCCCCAGGTGAGGACCCCCGAGGTGCTGCTGGAGTGGTCGGCGAGGCCAGCAAGGCCCTCCCTCAGCCCAGGGTATCCAGCGTGCAAATCGTGGCCCGGTCTCCGTGCCAGGACTTTGGCACTTTTCAGTTCTTTTCCCAGGAGAAAGACAGGCCCCTCTCCCTTCCCCCGTCACAGCCAGGGCAGGCTGTTCCTGCCTCATTTCTCCTGGATGGATGGAGCCATTGAAGGAGGTTTAGGGCAGCAAAGGTCCCCAATAAATCCAACCTCATCTGCACCACGTGGGAAAACTCCACAAAGGCTGAACGCTCCGCGGCTCCTCCGCGCGATGGTGCCTCTGTCCTTGGACAGGCACCGTGCGGCCCCTCTCCTGGCTGGAACTGCAGCCCGGAATGACAGCAGCTTTAGTGGGATTTGATGGATTTCTGGACGGCCTGAGCTCTCCTGGCTGAGCCCCCGCTGTGCTGCTCGTGGCTCTCGGGGTGATCAGACGCGAGGAACCACCAGGAGATGAACTCAGTTCCGCCGTGGACCTCGGCGGCACCTCCTGCTCCGAGCTCCCACGTCCCAGCCCCCCCTCCACGTGTCCATCGTGGCTGCAAATCCCCCCCCGTGCCACCCCCGTGCCCGAGGAAAGGCACGGAGTGGCTTCTGCTCGTGCGTTCCTGTGGTCAGGGGGTCTGGGAGTGACCACCCAGGGCAGAGACAGGGGGTGGGGAGGGGTGAGGGACCCCCTTCCCTCAGCCGTTCCCTGCTCCTGAGAAAGGCTGGGGGGAGAAATCTTGGGAAAGTCCTGGAGCAGCAGCTCCCTGTGGAAGGAGCCCCTGCCAAGGGCAGGAGGGTTGGAACTGGATCATCTTTAAGGTCCCTTTCAAGCCAAGCCATTCCATGATTCCATGATTCTCTCTGTCTCCAGGAGAAGGGAGAGTGAGCAGACACGGGGCCTGAGAAGCGGGAATAGGGGAGAGGGGGAAAAATCCAGAAAAGCATGGGAAGAGCAGGAGGCTGTGGAGGAGGGTGGTGGAAACTGGGTGAACCTGCAAAAAGGGGGTGAGGGGAGGTGAGAAATTTGGGGAAATGCCCAGAAAAGTGAGAAAAAGGCGGGAGCTGGGCTGCTGGGAAGCAGAGCAGCAGGAAGAAGTGGAGGCTGGACTTTCCCAGGCCCCTTCCAGAGGTGTCTGGGGGTGCCAGGGTGGAGTCACCCCCAGGCTGGGGCAGGGAGGNCTATCCCAGGCTGCTCCAAGCCGTATCCAGCCTGCCCTTGGACACCTCCAGGGATGGGGCAGCCACAGATGCTCTGGGCAACCTGTGCCAGGGCCTCCCCACCCTCACAAGGAACAATTCCTTCCCAGTATCCCATCTAAACCTCCCCTCCTGCAGCTTGAAGCCATCCCCCTTTGTCCAACCACTCCATCCCTTGTCCCCAGTCCCTCTCCCGCTCTCCTGGAGCCCCTTTAGGCCCTGGAAGGGGCTCTAAGGTCTCCCTAGAGCCTTCTCTTTTCCAGGCCGGACACTCCCAGCTCTCCCAGCCTGGTTCCAGAGCAGAGGGGCTCCAGCCCTCGGAGCAGCTCCATGGCCTCCTCTGGGCCCATTCCAACAGGTCCATGTCTATCTTGTGCCGGGGGCCCCAGAGCTGGACACAGAATTCCAAGTGGGACCTCAAAAGAGTAGAGGGGAGAAATCACCTCACCTGTTCCAGCCACCCGGTGCCATCCCAGGCCACCTTCACCTGCTGAGCACAGGAACTGCCACCCTCTCCCTGCTCCTGGGGCCAGCCCTGGGCACTTGGGATGCTCTTCCCACCTGCTCCTGACAGGACATCCCTGCCTTGGCTCCTAAACCAGGTGGGCCTTTGAAGGGTACGTGCAAAGGCAGCATTGTGAGTGAAAAGAGGGAAAAACGAGAGGGAAAAATGGGAGAAATGTAAGGTGAAGGAACCAGAGATGATGTGATGCAGGAATGGAGATCTGGGAACAGCCAGTGCAGGGGAGATCCCATCCATGCAGGAATTCCTTACAGGAATGAGCTCGAGGAGGTGGAAACAAAGGTCGGAGCTCCTCAGCTCTGGGTTTCCACCTCCCACCTCTGATCCCAGCCCAGCCTCTGTCTGACCACAGCACTTCAAACACGGAATTCCCTCTGCGCGGCTTCCAAGGGGTGTGGAGCAGAGCTTTCATCTTCCTCCTGCCTCACAGGAGCACCAGCAGTAGGACACACACAGATGTTCTTCACCCCCCCGAGCCCTGCTGGGGTGTCACAGCCACTCCTACATCAGCTCTGTCACTTTGGGGTGGCCCCACATGGGGACAGGGTGGCAGCACATTCCTTTTGTAATTGTGACCTGTGAGCCCAGGTGTGCCCAGGTGTGCCCAGGTGGGCAAGAGGCCGATGGCACCTGGGCTGTGCCAGCCCCAGTGTCCAGCAGGACCAGGACAGTGCCCGTCCCCTGTGCTGGGCACGGCTGAGGCACCTCCAGTCCTGGGGTCAGTTTTGGGTCCCTCATGACAAGGAAGACCTTGAGGGGCTGGAGCGTGTCCAGGGAAGGGGACGGAGCTGGGGAAGGGGATGGAGCACCAGGAATGGCTGAGGGAGCTGGGGGGGCTCAGTCTGGAGAAAAGGAGGCTCAGAGGGGACCTTCTGTCTCTCCACAATTCCCTGACAGGAGGGAGCAGCTGGGGGGGGGTTGGGCTCTGCTCCCAGGGAACAGGGACAGGATGAGAGCGAATGGCCTCAAGCTGTGCCAGGGGAGGTTTACACTGTTTATTAGGAAAAAATTCCTCCTGGAAAGGGTGGTCAGGCACTGGAAGTGGCTGCCCAGGGAGGTTTGGAGTCCCCATTCCTGGAGGTGTTCAAGAAACCTGTGGATGTGGCACTTGGGGACAGGGTTTAATGGAGAACATGATGGGGAGCTGGCTGAGGGTTGGACTTGATGAACTTAAAGGTTTTTCCCACCTTGAGGATTCCAGGATTCCATGGCTCAGGAGGCACCTGTGAGGTCTGGGTCTGATGCACAGCCCTGATCCAGGAGAACCACCTCGTGTGGCGGTTTAATTGGTCACACCATGGAAATGAAATCCCATGGCCACTCCCCTGGCCCTGCTTTGGGGCTGACACCTGAACTAATTCAGGTTTCTCACCTTCTTCAATATGGGTTTTGATCCTGGAGCCCAACTCCTCGAATCTCCAGACAAAACCCCCACAGTGCCCCTTTTCCTTTGACTCCCAGTTTTGCCATGGGGCATTTGGGGGTTTTTGTGGTGTTTTCAGTGTGGCTGAGTGACATCAGCCTGTCCACCCTCGCCCCTCTTCCCATCAGGGGCTGGACTCTATCCCTGCTGCTTTCCAGCCAGGAGAAAACTCTCCCTGAGGGAGAGGCCCTGACATCCCTTCCTTTCCCTGTCGCGTGCGTACATCCTCACTTCAATTAATTATCGCACACCAGGATAATTAGAAGCCTCTGGCCATGGCCTCCTGCAGCAGAGCTGCTCCCAGCATCCCTGCGGGAGCCGCCGGATCTCTGGAATTCCTGCGGAGCAGCCGCGGCGGCGCTGAGGGGGACCCGGAGCCGCCGAGCTCCCCGTGACAGCTTCGGCTCCTCACGCCATCCAGGAGGCCTCGTCGGACGCCGCTGCCTTCGGCCGGATCGTTGCTCTCCGAGGCTCCCGCGGCGCGTGGCGGCGACAGGAGCGGGAGATTTGTCACCGCGGTGTCGCCGGCTCCGTGTCGGAGGAGCACCGAGGCTGGGAGTCGCGGCCGGAGGGCACGGGAGGCGGTTCAGAGCTACGGAGGCGTCAGGAGCTGCTCTCAGAGCCGTTTCGGAGCCGCTCCCGAAGCCGTTCCTCAGCCGCTCCCGGGGGTTCTGTCACCGCTGCCCGGCCCCGCACGGCGCTGACAAGGAATTCCTTGGATTCCCGGAGGCGGCAAAATGTTCTGCTCCCCTCGGGGCTCTTCTGAGGGAGGTGAAAGGAAAGCTCAAACACACTAAAAAGGAACTTGGTGTCCCCTTAAAGTCAGGGAAGCAGTGGATGGGTTGGGTGGGAAGGGGCCTAAGGATCATCAAGCTCATGGCAGGGACACCTTCCACTATCCCAAGGTGCTCCAAGCCCCATCCAGCCTGGCCTCGGACACTTCTAGGGATGGGGCAGCCATGGAATAACCCGTGCCAGGGCCTCCCTGCCCTCCCAGGGAGGAATTCCTTCCCAAAATCCCACCTAACCCTGCCCTCCGGCAGCGGGAAGCCATTCCCCGTGCCCTGTCCCTCCACGCCCTCGATTCCAAGCATCGCCCGTACGATCCCACAGCTTCTCCTTGTCCGCAGGAGCCGCGGGCAGCTCCCCCAACGAGATCCTCGGGGTATTTGCTGATTCCAGAGCGTGGTCAGCGGCGTTGGGTGGAGCTGGATCCCTCAAATCCGTTCCTGAAGCCTCAAACAGCTCCCGATGGCTCCGAGGCTGAGGCTGAGGGCGGCTGAGCTCGGCCGGGGGACGGGCAGGGCCTGTGGGGCTGCTCAGGGCCACGGAACCTGCAGGGACGGGGCTGCGGGAAGCCTTTGTGTGGGTTTATGTGGATTAATGTGAGGTTTATGGGGGTTTATGTGGGTTTATGAGGGTATGGGTGGGTTTATGCAGGTTTATGTGGGGTTTCGGGGGTTTTGTGGGTTTGTGTGGGTTTGTGTGGGGTTTGTGTGAGTTTGTGTGTGGTTATGAGTGTTTGTGTGTGTTTGTGTGGGGTTTGTGTGGGGTTTATGGGGGTTTGTTTGGGTTTTGTGGGTTTGTGTGGGGTTTCTGTGGGTTTATGTGGATTTCTGGGGGTTTATGTGGGTTCATGTGGGTTTGTGTGGGGTTTCTGTGGGTTTATGTGGATTTTTGTGGGTTTCTGTGAGTTTCTGTGGGGTTTGTGTGGGTTTGTGTATTTTTGTGTGGATTTATGGGGCATTTCTGTGCGGTTTTGTGGGTTTGTGTGTGTTTTGGGGGGTTTGTGTGGGTTTTCCTGTGGGTTTGTGTGGGTTTATGGGAGTTTATGTGGGTTTATGGGGGTTTATGGGTGATTCCGCCCCTACTCACCACTGTCCCCTGGGGAGGCACCTCTGTCCCCTTGGCTGCTTGTCCCCACTGGTGCCCTCTGCTCTCTGGGGTGGCACACCCTGGCACACCCATCTCTCCTAGGATGAGTTCTGTCTGCTCCCACAGGCACAGACTCTCCACATGGATCTCCATGGCTCCGAGGAAAGAGGCAGGAAAAGAGATCTCACCCCACAGAACCCCCAGTGCCGACGGCTCCTGGGTGGCCAAACCCGGAGCCACGCCGGTCACATGGAACGCCTTGTGAGCAGATCATGGATTCCAAGCATGACAGAATCATAGAGTCACCGAGGTTGGAAAAGCCCTCCCAGACCATCGAGTCCAAGCCGTGCCCCATCCCCACCAGAGCTCTGAGTGCCACATCCAGTCCTACCTTGGACACCCGCAGGGATGGGGACTCCAAACCTCCCTGGGCAGCCCTTTCCAATGTCTAACAACCCTTTCCATGAAGAAATCCCTCCTGCTGTCCAGCCTGTGCCTGCCCCGGCTCAGCTCGAGGCCATTTCCCCCCATCCTGGGGCGGTTTGAAGCCCCAAGCCCGGGGCTGGGTCTGCCAGAGCCACCCCCGGGCAGAGCCGGGGTCTGCTGAGGACCTGGGAGCCGGAGCCAGACGAAGCACTTGGATCCATGTGCTGCTGAAGTCATCTCCTCCTGAGCCCATGGCAAAGGCAGGAGCTGGGGGAGCCTTTGACTGGCTGCTGCTGCTGCCGCAGTGATAAATTAGATCACTTTGAGAGCACTTTAGAGCTGGACGGAAAATTCAGTTGCTCTGCTGCCAATTTCATCCTGTAAGTGGAATTAATGCCTTGCTCCAGCTGCACTCTCCAGCCAGGAGCGAGGCTCCCTCGCTCCGTCTCCAAGGGATTTGGCTCTCTGGGAAATGTGGGTGTCTGACCCAGCTGAAAGCAAACGGGGGAGAAGGCACAGGAGCAGGAGCCCCACTTTGGCCCCAGTGCCTCAGACAAGTTGGATTTGGGCTGAGAAACCAGGTTGGAGAGCAGCTGGGAGGCAGGGCTGGGGTTTGGGGTTTTATCCCGGGAGGCAGTGAAGAGGAGCTGTCTGGGAAGGTTTGGAAAGGAGAAGGAGAGACCAAGCATTGGAATCACAGAATATTCTGAGTGAAAGGGATCCACAAGGATCATCCAGTCCCACTCCTGGCCTTGCACAGACACCCCAACAATCCCACCCTGTCCCTGAGAGCGTTGTCCAAATGCTCCTGGAGCTCTGGCTGCCTTGGGAATGTGGTCATTCCCTGGGGAGCAGGGAACAAACCAAGTGCCCTCAGCCACTCCAGACCCCTCCCCATCTCCATGGCCCTGCTGCTCCATCAGGAGGGAGCTGAGTGACTGCTCCCCACCACAGTGGGATTTTTAAAGCCCAAGTTGACACTTAACGGAAAAAAAAACAACCCCAAACCCTCTCTCTGCCCCCAAAATGACACCAGATCTGGATGTGGTTCAATTTTCCGGCTTGCAGTGCACAGGAGAGCTGGGGCTGGAATGAGACCTCAGCTTTGGCATCACGGAGCAGAGCAGCAGGATGGCTCCAGGGAGGTGGCACCCATCACTCCCCGGGCAGGGTTTGTGCCTGGAACGATGGAGCAGAACTGCAGGAGGACAGCCCAGCAGAGCTGGGGTTCCAGGCATGGGTACAGCTGTGGAAGGAGTGAGGAAGCCCTGGCTTGGGCTGGAGCCCCAGAAATGGAGCCCCAGGAATACATCCACATGCTGGGACTGGGAAAGGGAAATGCAGGAAGGCACATGGAGTTCCTGAAGGACGAGACACGAGGAGCCAGGGTGGATTTATGAGGCTCAGAGCAAGGCCTGTCCCTCTGTCTTGGGGATGTGCTGTTCCCTGCAAGATGCGAGGACAGAAATCCCCAGATGATCTACAAAATGTTTGGGAAATTGCATTAGGAAGTGGCTCTAACAGCTCCAGTCTCCTTTGATCAATCCTTTTTTTCCTTTCATGTTCCACAGAGCTGGTCTGGCCCCTGTGCAGATGGTCAGTGCTGGGAGAGTCTGGAGTGGCAGAGCTGAGGGGGAGAACTGAGGCTGCAGAGTGGGAGAAGCTCTTTTTCTTTGGCAAAGATTCCTGCCTGGCGCTTGGTGAGGCTCCCAGGAAAATTCCTATTGGCATTGCAGGCTCAGGGATTGTTCCCTGGGCAGGGACAGGGACAAGGGGGTGCTGTGGTCTCTCTTCCTGGTGCTGAGATGTCTGAGACAGAATCATGGAATTGTTTAGGTTGGAAAAGACGTCTAAGATCATCTTGGCATGCAACGGAGGTGCAGGGAGCTTTGTGGATCTGTTCCCTGCTTTATATCCAAATCATGCCATGGTTTTCTTGGAATACACCAGGTTTTGTTCATGGCTTGTTGCACTGCCTCTGAAACCCATGGGGTGGATCTGTGGCACACGAGAGCTTCCTTCTCTCCATCCCGGGGTAGTTTTTCCCCTCAGCATCCAGGGAAATATCCCAGGCGAGCCTGACTTCCCACTGGCTCCAGGAGGACTGCAGGGAATTGCTCAGACCTCTTTCCCCAGGTTGAACCCCACCCTACACCCTACAGGGGACTTCCCAACAAGTTGTGGGGTCCCAGGTGTGTTTCCCACAGCACCAGCGACCAGACGAAGCCACCTCTGGCGGCTTCAGTCCGCTCCAGTGAAGGGAAATGGGTTCGGGCAGCCCCAAAAGGAGCAGGATCCAGGTCAGTGGCATCGGCTGAGGCGTTTCCAGGCGGGATCAGGTGCCCTGTGGGCCGGGCCGGGTGAGCAGTGGCCCGGGGAGCTGCTCCCCGTGGGTGTCAGCGCCGTGTGAAGCCTCTCCCAGCCTCGCGCGGGAAGCTCCCGCCTCATTCCCAGCCTCACTGCGCTCATCAGCTCGTCTGGCTGAGCTCTGAGACATCCGAGCTTTGAAGGATCCTGCGTGCGAGGCACCTGCTCGGCTCCAGGCGGTGCAAGAAGCACCAATCCATTTGATAATTAAATGTTTGCTGCCACCTAATTGTCCCTTTTTCCCGGAGCCCAAAGCCCGTCTCCTGGCACTCTCCCCGGAGCGCTGAGCTTCAAAGGGAGCCGGAGAAGAGTTTCCTTTCTTAAAGCACGGGAGAGATTGAAGATGGAGCCGTCTAGAGAACTGTCAGGAACCAGATAAGAAGCTCGGGAGAACGGCAAACCCAGCGGGCTAATTATAAACAGGCAAATATAGCAGAAAGCAGATTGCAGCCGGCTGATGGAGCGACAACGGCGCTGCCAGAGCTGGCGCTTCCCCCCGAGCCCCCGGGCTGGGCTCCGAGCACCGCTCGGGCCTGCAGAGCTGCCAATGTGCCCTCCTGGAGCTGGCGGCGCGGCCCGGATCTGCATCCAGGGATCAGCTGCGCTCCTCAGCCTGGCTCCAGCCTCAACCAGAGGAGCTCTGGCCCGGAGAACGAGTTTCCAACCACCTGTGTGCCTCGGGCTGGCTTTTCCCTGGATTTGCAAGGCATTTCCCCGCCGTGAGCTGCCCCTGGGGGCTGGCTGTGACCTGCTGCTGCTCGGAGCAGAGTTCCCAGCAGGAATTCCAGGGGAACAGGGGCTCTTGGTGCTGGCAGAGCTGCAGTGCCTGGTGGGTTGGTGCCTCTCCGTGCCCGTGCTGAGCAATCGGGCACAATTCCCCAGCTCCTGGTGAGGGGAGCGGGGTTTGCTGGGCTATAAATACGGAACAGGCACCGGGGATGGCTCTGAAAGCACGAGCCGGGGGGGTGTGTGTCTATTTTCAGCTCGATTTTCAGCTGCTCCCACCCAGGAAGGTTCTGTAGTACTTTCAGTTGAACTTTTGGGGTTTTCTATTTTCTCTTTGAGTTTTTCAGGCTGTCTCGGGGAAATTGTGCAAATAAGGGGGGTGGGATTTGGGAAACTCATCCCTGCAGGGCATGGAGGGTAAAGGACTCCCTGGTTGTGGGGTCAGTGGAGTGTCTGTGGGCCTGAGACCCCACAGAAAGGATGGGAGCAGTCAGGAACCTGTTGCTCCAGAAGGGTAGGGACCTGTTGGAATGAGAGGAGGAAGCCACTGAGTTGATCCCAGGGCTGGAGCCTGTCTGCTCTGGGAGAGCTGAGGGTGTTCACCTGGAGAAGAGAAGGCTCCAGGGAGACCTCAGAGCCCCTTTCAGTGCCTAAAGGGGCTCCAGGAGAGCTGGAGAGGCACTTTGGACAAGGGATGGAGTGGTGGGACAAAGGGGAACGGCTTCAAGCTGCAGGAGGGGAGGTTTAGATGGGATATTGGGAAGAAATTGTTCCCTGTGAGGGTGGGGAGGCCCTGGCACAGGTTGCCCAGAGAAGCTGTGGCTGCCCCATCCCTGCAAGTGTCCAAGGCCTGGTTGGAAGGGGCTTGGAGCAGCCTGGGATAGTGGGAGGTGTCCCTGCCCATGGCAGGGGGATGGGATGAGCTTTAAAGTCTCTTCCAACCCAGCCCATTCTGGGATTCTTTGATTCCGTGAATTTCAGCCTCCAAACCTGGGATCAGTGTCTGAGCACCTCAGGGTGGTGGAGAGCAAGGGGCACTTCCCTGTGGGAATCATTCCCGTTCCACCACTGGCTCTGAAGGAACCAAACTCCAAACCCTGATGAGCTCACTGGAGACAGGGACTTTGCAGTTGTCTGAACGTGGGTGGCTGACTCTCCCCAGAGGGTTTGACAGCACCAGTGATGAGAGCTCAGCCCAGCTCCTGCATCCCTGCAGGAGGCACTGGGGCTCTGGAACAGGCTCTGCACTGACTGGGAATGCTGCAGACAGGTGATGGAATGCAATGGGATCACCACATCTGGAAATGGAAGGTGCCTGGGCCCACTGTCAGGTGTGGAGGCTGAGCTGGGATGGTTGGATCATTAAACTGCCTGCAGAGCAGGATGTCCCCAACAAGAGCCCCTTGGGAATAGTCCCTTCCCTGTGCCTGGAGATCATTTGAGAGGTGGATTCATGGCACAGCATGGCCAAAAACGGGCTGGAAACTCTTCAAATGATGCAGCACTGAGGCTGACACAGCCCCTGTGCCAGGGAATATCTGACACTCCCTAATTTACTAATGGAGATGGAAGCACAAGGCTGAGAAAACCAGTTCAGGTCGGGGACTGGTGTCTGGGACCCAAAACCTGAGCGTCATCTGCATCACTGCCTTTAAAAGGCCCAATTTTGGGAGTATCCGGTGGGAGCAGATCCAAATATTTTGGTTGCAGCGAGCCCTTGAGAGCAACAGAAAATGATTCTGACCGAAGATTTCCACAGCAAACAGCAAAACATTCCCAAATGGAGACCTCGTGCTCTCCGGACCTGCTTTCCCTTCCTTCCAGAGGAGCGATTTGCTGCCCTCTCCTGCTCGAAGGCAGCGGGGAAGGGGCTGGAAATGGGAATTCAGGTGTCTGGGTGGAGATGGAAACCCGGCAGCGAAACGTCTGAGGGCAGCCCAGGTGAGCCCAGGGCGGTTTTCCCTTTGCCTCCATGAATTCCCCTTGGAGACATCTCCGGGCCGGCAGGGCTGGGCTGGGCTGGCACCCTCGGCCTCCCTGGAGCTACAGCCTGGCCCTGCCACCGTGCCAGGGACACACCCGGGCACCTCTGCGCGGGCAAATTCCCCACCCTCGGCTGCCGGGATAAAGCTGTTCCTGCCCTGCCGCTCGCCCAGCGAGGCTGAGGCATCTCATTGATTCCAGAAAGAGCCAGATAAGGCCTTTATCTGGGATGTCTCAGTCTGGGAAGAGAAATTGAAGCATGTTTTTGTCTGGCCATCCCACCCTGGGCTGCAGAGGCTGCCTGGATCCCGGAGCAGCCGGTGCCGTTATCGTCCCTGCCTCGCTATCGTGTTCCCGGGCTGACAATCTCCTCCAGCCCAGAGAGGAGAAGAAATCAATGCCTTATCAGCCCCGAGCTGCCACATCAAACCTCTCTTCAAGGGACTTCCCACTGCTCTGGCAGTTCCAGTGGTGAGGGACGCTGCTCCAATGCATCCCGAGGATATCTGACTGTGTGGAGTGCTGGGCTGGGAGAGTGATGCTCTCAAAATGCCTATAGGAAAAACAGGTGGATTTTTCCAGGCATTGACAGATGCTGCTGCATCCAGGACATCTAGATTGTGAGAAACTCCAGGGAAAGGTGGACAAATGCAGGACAATGGCCCTTGAGAAGCCAAATCTCTGCCCTCGGGCACTGGGGGGGGTGAGCTGGGGGCCTGCAGAGCCAGCAGGGATCGAACACAGGAGGGTGAGGTCTGGCCACAGGTCCCAACAAGCTGTGGAACTCCACAGTTATCCATGAGCCTACGTTTGGCTTTCTGTGGCCAGGTTTGGCTCCTGGGGGAGCTGCAGGGCTGGGAAGATGCCAGAAGTCGCTCCCATGCTGGACAAAGCCAATTCCAGCTGGTGCCAGAGCTGAGCCCATCACGATGGTGGCAGCGCCTTTGTGACAACATCTTTAAGAAAGGAAAAAACCTTCTCTGGAGGGGGAATATGTGACAGGAACAACTCTGCAGTTGGCAGCCCCAGAGCTGCTCGTGCTGCAAATTCATCTGAGATTCGGGATTGCCACCACCAAGGTGAGGGAGAAATTCCTGGCAGCAGCCCCAGGGGTTAAAGGAGCCACTGGGCATTGTCCTTGTACCTTTGGGATCCCATAAGTCTCACCTCAGGCAGAAACAACCTGCTGGCAAAATGGTCCTTGCTCCAGCGGAAAATCCTTCTAGATCCGGGTGTGTCCGACCTCCACATCATCCCAGGCTCCAGATCAGCCCTTCCTGCCCACAACAACCACTCCCGGCAGTGCCATGAGTGTGACATCGTCCTCTGAAGCCATTTGTACCCTAATTGCTCCAAGCCCTGGCTAATTTGTCCATTATTCCGGGCTTTATCCACTCCCTGGTGGCCGGTTTGACACGCGGAGCTCGGCTCCGGCTGTTCCCGCTTCCTGCTCCCTGGCGCTTTGCCAGAGCTGATGGAATCTGTGCGAGGCACAGCGAGGATTTTTGTCTGGCCTCTACCTGAGACATCTGCTCTGCTCCCCACCTGACTGATGACACCCGTGGATCCTCACGGCTGCAAAATTCCTCCTTTAAGCAGATTCCCGGCCCTCTCCGGAGCAGCGCGAGTTTGTTTGGAATTTTTATTCACGTTTGTGAGCGAGAATTCCCATCAGGAAAACCCATGCCCATCATTTCTGATAAAGCTCTGCAGTCCCTGCCTGGCAGCCTGGTTCTGCATCATCCACTGACAGCTCTTCACCTGGTGAGGAATTCATTCCCTGGGAGATGGAGCTGGAATCAACCCCCTCAAGCCCGGAGCCTCCGGGTCAGGCTTAGCTGGCTGAGTCCTTTGGTGGTTTTGCAGGAGCTCACTGATTCCACACTGATCTGGGATCTCTCCCGGCCCCCCATCAGTCCCTCCGTGTTCCATAGACCTTCCATGGATCCAGTGTGGATTAAGCACCCGGGGATTAGAGTGGAAGTGGCAGAAAAGGCTATTTCTGTCTTGGCTCAGCTCTGCGAGCTGGTGAGTGCCTGCTGTGAGCTGGTGTGGGTTGTCTTGGCTGCTGCCCGTGGGTGTGCAGGGAACAGGCCCCACGAGTGTTAATTGAGGGGGGTTATTATTTTTAATAAGAGCAGAGCCTGTGCCATGTGCTCTGAGCAGGGATTGAGCACAGCAAGAGCCCATTCCAGAGCTGGGGATGGGCTCGTGGAGCCTTTTCCCTGCCTCATCTGCTCTCCCTCATGTCCTGAGAGGTCCCAGCGTGTGAGATTTGCACAGCAGGGAATTTAGGAACCTGCAGATCCCGAATTCCTGGTGTTCCCAGTGCTGAGGTGATCATAGGCACAGCCAACCCCCCAGACATCCTCCCACCAAATCCCGGGCACACCCAAGCTCCCAGGACACCACACTCAGGCCAGAAAGCCTCTCAAGGCTTTGCCACAGCTGGAAAAACGGGAATTGCTCCGTGGGGCTGAGCCGGGGCCATGCCTGGCCCGGAGGTGCAGCAGCAGCTCAGCACCAGCGGCAGCCTGGGAGGAACTGGGGTGTTCCTCAGCTCCGGGTGCCACGGTCCCTCCTCCAGGACAGCTCAGCCGTCACCAGGCAGGGCACAGACGGGACTCGGTGTCTCACTGAGCTCTGTGCTCTCCCTCCCAGCTGCTCCCGAGCCTTCCGAGCCTTTGGAAGCGGCACAAGGACCCGGCTCCGCCTCGGTGCCGTCACTGAGGGCTTGGCAAAGGTGCTCTGTCATGCACTGCCAGGGCCAGACAGGAGGCTGGGCTGTCCCTGAGCACGGAGGACACTGGGAGCTGCTTCCTACAAGATTCCCAGGTATTTGCACTGAACAGGACCGTGAGTGTTTCCCACCCCACGAAGGTGGAGCGTGGGAACAGCCAAGCCCTGCAGCTCCAGGACACCAAACCTCGGCTCTGCAGGCACCAGGGAGGATGAGAAATGAGGCACAGAGAGAATCAGGTCAAAGAAACCAGGAAAAAATAATTAGAGAGGACTTGGAATGGAACTGGAAGTAAAAAGCTATGGAGCTGCCTCATTTCAAAGACTGGGTAATTCACTGAATCTCGGGGACAGGTGAGGCTGGGGAGCTCTGGTTTGCAGGATGAGCCCACAGCCTCAGGAGCTGGGGCATTGCTGTTTAAACACCAAACACCTCATCTGCAATCCCACCTCCCCTCACCAGTGGGAAGGGATCACACAGGCATCTCCCCCGTGCTGTCAGCACTGAGGGGTGTCAGCCCTGAGGGGCAAAACTGCACCACAATAAAGCCCTGAACTTGGAGGAACTCTCTGGCTGCCGTCCCCGGGCGACTGGAAGTGTGGAGAGCAGCCTGCCAGGAGGAGACAGGGAAGGGGAGGCAGCCAGGGCAGCCTGGAGAAGCTGTGGAAGCTGAGGGAATGGTCGGGATACCGGCAGAGCTGCCACTTTGCCACGGGCTGGTGCTCCGGTCAGAGGCTGCTGAGCACAGAACGGCCCCTGGGAGCAGGGCTTGGCTCGTCTGTGTCTGTGGGGCACCGTCCTGGCCCTGGGGACAGCTCCCGGGGCGTCCTGCGGGCTGGAACTCCGCCTGGAGATGGAGATGTCCGGCCCCAGGGGTTCCCGGGCCCAGGGGATGGGAAATGCCGTGTCCGCCCGCCGTCCTGCTCCGAGGGACCCGCCAGCACAGCCGGCACTTCCCTCGCGGGGGGGACAGAACTTCCAGGCGCCACTTGGCACCGAGGTGGTGCCACCACCACAGGGATCCGGTGCACACGCTCAGGGAGCGACGGCCTCTGCCCCATCCGGGACGACACAGATCCGTAGGGAATGTGCTGCTGCCTGGGACCTGTCGGAGCACCTGAGGCAGGTGAGCCCAGGGACAGGAATTCCTGAGCTCAGCGGTGG
>VZRJ01003987.1:417793-476547 GCA_013397565.1 Ptilonorhynchus violaceus | reverse complement strand
ACTACTGGCTGCAGGAATGAAGGGGGCTGTGAATGTTTCACCCCAAATCAGGTGCTTGCACTGAACAAGAGGCCAAATCACGCAGCTGTTTCCTCCCTGGGATCGCTCAACGCCAACTATAGACAGACTCACAGGTGGGAAGGGATCTCGGCAGGCGTCCTGTCCAACCTCCCACCTGGAGCAGGACAGTGTGGAGGCATCAAAGGGGCTCAGCAGGGATNGGAGCAGGACAGTGTGGAGGCATCAAAGGGGCTCAGCAGGGATGTGATCTGAAGCACACAATGCCGCGGGGAGCAACGCAGGATGGCCCTGCCTGCTCTCACGGGCTCACCTGCAGGGAGCTGAGGTGAGCTTGGAGTTGTTGGTCAAGCACCCAAAAGAGGGTGCAGAGGGAATTAGGACAATTCAATGTGCGGGTATTGGAAAGAGACGCAGCGCAGGCTTCCTCCTGCGGGGACCTGCGGGCAGACATGGNGTCCTTGTGGGTGTCCCGGCTGGGCCGGGCCGCGGCCGCCCGGGGCCCGCGGGGGAACCCTGGGTCGGGCAGCCCTGTGCTGGGCTCCGTCCTGGTGGGGGTGAGCGGGGACGGCCGGGCAGGGCTCGGGGGGGGGCGCTGGGCTGGGCTCCATCCTGACGGAGGTGAGCGGGGATGGCTGGGCAGGGCTCCGTCCTGCCGAGGGTGAGCGGGGACAGCCAGGGAGCCGTGGGTGCCTCTCCCGTGCACTGTGCTGGCGGTGCCTCCGCGCTCGGGGTCCCGGCCTCTGGAAGCGCTGGGGACATTCCCTATTGGTGAGTGCAGGGAGCTGGGAGAGCCGGCGAGATATGAGGTAGAGACTGGGGTAAATGCCTGAGAGCGGAGTTCAGTGACTCACCAACCTTCATTTGTGGCTGTAGTGCTGCAAGGAAAGGAATATTAAATTAAAGTAAACTCTTCTGTGTGTAAGTGAGGTCACTGTACTGCTCACGATAAGGTTTATTTAGTGTCTGTCAGGGTCTGTGGGAGGCTTTTAGTAGGGCTGTCTTCAGCCCACCAGGCCCAGTGGGGCTTTCTTGTCACCTTTGTCTTGTTCAGAAATTATGGAATCGTTAGGGCTGGAAAAGACCTCCAAGAGCAACAAGTCCAGACTTCTGTCCGCTAAACCATATGAAGCTGTAACTCACCTGAGAGAGGGTTTAGGGTTATCATATGCCAAAATACAAACAAAAACCTAATGTAGGGTCTCTCTTAGGAACTTTGGGCACATTGTGTGTCTGGCCTTCAGGCTGAAAATTGTTTCATGCTTTCTGTCTTCTCAGCGTTTAATTTCATGAACAACTTTCCAGCCTGCTGCTTCAGTTGCTAAGCTGAAATGACAGTGCTTAGGTTACTGACTAAGAATTCCTTGTGTTAGATGTGTGAGAGTGTGTCCTGCATGTGTAGCAGTGTCTGAAAAAGCTGCAGTTTCAGCTAAAAAAGAACCCAAACCAACCCAAATATGCTGATTTTCATGTGTTTTCTTTCAGGCAAGAATTCACACCAGCCCTGAGCAGAGTCTGCAGTATGGGTGGCTGGCTTATATGTTGGGAGAAAGGGCCAGCAAGAAGTTCACAGAGCACAGCAAAGTCTTCACAGTGGAGGGAAATTTGTCTTCTGGGAAGGGCAAGCTGGCACAGCAAATAGCAGAAAAACTGGGTATCAGCTATTGTGACTGTTTCTCTAGGAGTTAATAGAGTTTAATTGTGATTCTTGTGCAGAGGAAGTTCACCAAAGCAGCAGTTCTTGGCTGGGAGATTACTAATTGGGAAATGCTGAAGGCAGTGGGGAGGGTTTATAGATAATGGTGTTGAGGCTTGGGATGAGGATGTCTGTAAGGTGGGTGAGATTTGTTGTGAGTGAAATTCCAGGTCTAATGAAGTCAATGTGCTCATTGTGCTCCTGGAGAGCTTGGATTTTCCATGTGGATGTGCACCAGGTTGTGCTCAAAACAGTTCAACTCTCACTGGGAGGTGAAAGGTGTCAGTGCTTGAAGGTTGGATTTGTTGCCCTGTGATGTGACAGACCAAAGGACTGGGGTTGTCTGGGAGCTCTTTAAGGAACAGCTGTGTGTTCAGTGGCTGGAGAGGTGTTTGCTGTGAATGAACACAACTTATTTCTGTTGCGGGTTCCTTTTTTTTTTGTCAGGAATGAAATATTTCCCCGAAGCAGACATCCATTACCAGGACAGGATGTCAGGGGATGGAAAGCTGCTGCCTGAGAAGTTCAATGGTTTCTGTAACCTGGAGAAGTTCTACACAGATCCCAAGAGTCCCGACGGGCACTCGTACCGCCTGCAGTCCTGGGTCTTTGGGAATCGTGTCCTGCAGTACGCCGACGCCCTGGAGCACCTGCTCAGCACAGGTTGGGGTTCATGGAACCACGGAATGGTTTGGGTTGGAATGGGCCTTAAAGCTCATGCTGTTCCAACCTGGAGCCTGTTTTCACTTGCAGGTCAAGGGGTGGTGTTGGAGCGCTCTCCCTACAGCGACTTCGTGTTTCTGGATGCCATGCTCAAGGAAGGATATGTCCACAAGAGATGTGAGTGCCTGCCGTGCAAAAGGAAGCTGTTTTGCCATAACCTGTCGGAAGTCTGGTAGTTTGCTTTAAGAAAAGAAACAAATGTCTGCTTGGAAGGTGGTATACTTTTAAATATTCAGTTGTTCATTTGTTGCTGTTTTGTGCATCAAGGACTGACCTTAAGACATGAGATTTCCAGATTTTCTTTAAGGCTCTGGTGCTGCTGCTATGTTAAAGAACATGTATTCTGTGCATTCATAGAATCATGGAATGGATTGGGGTGGAAGGGACCTTAAAACTTACCTTGTTCATAGGCAGGGACACCTTTCACTAGACCAGGTTGCTGCAAGCCTCATCCAGCCTAGCCTTGGATACTTCCAGGGATGGGGCAGCCACAGCTTCTCTGGGCAACGCATGCCAGTGCCCCAGCACTCCTGCTTGTGTCCTGCGAGCCAGAGACTCCTGTAGTTCCTTGGAAATGTGGGTGAGGTGCTGATGAAGAGCAGAGGTCCTTGAGGCAGATGGTGCTCGTGCAGCATCTGTTCTGGGCCACCAGTTGAGAAAAAGATATGAAGTTACTGGGATGAGTGTAGTAAAGGGCCAGGAAGGTCTCTAAGGAACTGGAGTGTCCAGTGTGTGAGCAGAGGCTGAGAGTGCTGGGATTTTGGGCTGGAGAAGAGAAGTCTCAGGAGGGTGTTTATAAATACCTGGTAGTGTTTATGTGTATAGAAAACACAGGGAGAGGAGGGATGGGGAGCACTGTTGGATGGAGCCAGTCTGGTCTCAGTGGCACTTAAAGAGAGGACAAAAGACAAAGGGCATAGATTGAAATACAAAAAGTTTCATTGGTAAGAAAAAAACCTTACAGTGAAGGGAGTCAAACCCTGGAGCAAATTACTTGGGATCTCCCTTCTGGAGATACTCAGAATGCTGTGGATGGAGTCCTGAGCCACCTCCTCTGAGCAGAATGGTTTAACCAGGTGATTTGGGGATGTTCCTTCTAGCCTGAATGATTTGGTTTGGGGTTATGTGAACTAAGCTCCTAAGGTGTTGCTGCCTGTTAGTAAATCTGGCATTTTGGAGACTCCTGAGGTGAACATAACTGTTTTCCTGACTGCTTCCTGTTTCTGCTGTTTGATTTAAGAGCTGTATATTTGTTTTTTAACACTTGCTGTAAGTTGCTGGATGACTTTGAGAGCTGGTTATAATGACCTGTGTCTTCCTGCCCTGCATTGGTGAGGCAGCAAAGCCCAGCAACCCACAATTTAATATAAAATCCCAAGGACAAGTAATAGATTGTACTGGAATCCTTAGAGAACAGACATCTTGATTAGGGGTACTGCTGCTTACTCTCTCTAAATGATGGAGGAAGAACCAAGATTCCTCTAAACTTGAGTCAGGAATAAACGCCCTCTTTGGTACAACTGGGTTTAGATTTTAGATCTCAGTGCTTGTAGCTTCTTAGTTTAATTCTGCTTTAGTCTGAAGATAGTTTATTCTGTAAACTTCCTGAATCGTGTTTGAGGGAAAGCCTACCCTAAACTTGCTACATGAGCCAAGAAGAGGAGACTGCAAATAGAGAGGTGGGGAATGTGATTTATTTGTGGTTTTTTACAGGCCTCGATCATTACAAGGAGGTTAAAGAAATGAGCATTTCTGAGTTGCTGCCACCTCACTTGGTCATTTATCTAGATGTGCCTGTCCCAGAGGTGCAGAAAAGGATTCAGGAGAAAGGCGAGGTAATTTTATCTCTTAGTATTGCTTATTTATCTCTTATCTTTATTATTACTTATTTCTTACTACTGCTGCCTGCTAATTTGTAGTCATACCCGTATGTGTGACTCGTGTGGGGTTTGCTGCAGAATTTTGCTTCTGGAGAGCTGGTTGTCCTCTGAGGTGTGAGCTCTGTGTTGGTGATCACTGTGTGGGTAGTCTCGTGTGCTTGCTTTAAAAAAAAATTCGAAAGACAACTTTTTGGTGACTGCATCAATATGTTGTCATTTTAAGGGGAAATTCTATAAAATTCACCTGCTCTTAAACCCAACCTTTGTAGCTGCCACTTCAGGAGTCATGCCCAGATGATGTGCTGCTTGCAGTGTACTTAAAGACTCTGAATAACATAAAAATATGTTATTCCTGAGTGCCAGAAGCCCAGCTGGGGTCCCAGTCTCCTGCTTCCCAGTTGACTGCTTCTTCACACCTCTGCTGGGGTTAATATGTGAGTCACTTGGGATCAGCAGGTTCAGTTAACTCCCTGAAATTCAGAAAATGACTGCTGGATGACTGGGTTATTGAACTAGTCTTGGGTCAGGAAAGCTGTAGGGTGCTTTTGGGGAATGACTAATCTAAATATGGTTTCTAATTTGGTTATTTTTTCCCCCCCCACCCCTTTCTGTGATATTTAGACATATGCTTGTAAGGGTTCTCAGATGTGTTATGAGGATTAAATGATGTTTGCCTTGTTCAAAGGCTGTGGGAAATGCAGTTTAACTCTGGAAAACCTGACAGATTAAAAGAAAGCTTTGATTCGTTAGAAAAAAAATTCTCAATTAGGAAGTTCTTCATGTATTGGGGGAACCTGTGAGTTGTTTGCCCTTGTGAACATAAAGGTCGGTGGCATTTTTGAAACACTTAGAAAGTTACTTACACAGCATTGTTTTCTGGTTGTTTTTTTAGCCATATGAGAAAAAGGTGTCTCCTTCCTATCTCCAGAGCATTGAGGATGCTTACAAGAGAACCTTCCTACCAGAGATCAGGTTAGCAAAGCAAAATGTTTTGTCTCTTAAGTCTTTGAGTAAAACTCTGTGCAAATTTTAAAATCTCTGCTAATATCAAGGTCATGTGAAAAATCCTGGTGCTACAGGGTACAATATTGTGTCCTAATGATGGGGTATTGCATCCATAGCATAACTATATGTGAGTGTAGTTACCTCTGCCATCTGAGAAGCCTCATGCCAATGTTGGAAGATAAAAAATGGATTTAGGAGTGGTGTGCAGAGTGCCATAGCTGTGACTGTGTGTTTGTGTTTGCATGACCTGAGGAGAAAGTGATGCAATACAAGCTTTTCTCAGGCCTTTATGGAATAGAGTTTCGGATTTTTTTCTCTCCCCAAATCTTCTTTCATTTGTTGTAGAATCATGGAATGGCTTGGGTTGGAAGGGACCTTAAAGCTTAGCCAGTTCCACCCCCTGCCATGGGCAGGGACACCTTCCACTATCCCAGGTTGCTCCAAGCCCCATCCAGCCTGACCTTGGACACTTCCAGGGATGGGCAGTCACAGCTTCTCTGGGCAACCTGTGCCAGGGGCTCTCCACCCTTAAAGGGAAGGATTTCTTCCCAATATCCTATCTAATCCTGCCCTCTGTTAGTGGGAAGCCATTCCTCCTTCTCCTGGCACTCTCTGGGCTCCCCTGGCTTCCTCTAGCTGGGAAGCAAAAATGTGCCCTGTAAACTTGGGATGAGACAGAGCTTGCCAGCTCTCCCAATTCTTACAAAAGATCTCCATCAAAATTAAAATTGTCCTCAAAATCTAAAAGCAGCCTTGGTCCCTCATAATTCTGGAAGGGAAATTCTCAAAGGTCGTCTAATCCTGCAAATTCTGTTGTGCACAGGAGGCTGATTATGGAGTTACATTTAAATCAAAGTACATTCCCAGGTATTTTGTAGCCTGCTTGTGTCTCCTTGGCTCTTGCTCTGTCTCCCTGGGTAGATGAGTGTGATGGCTCTGTCAGCAATTGAAGTGAATAATTTGATATTGAGGTTGTCATTCATGCAGGCAGGAGTTGTTGGTGTCGTGTATGGTCAGCTGCCTCCCAGTGTGTCCCCCACAGCCAGCTTATGGCTCTTGGAAGGGAACAATGGGGAATGAGGGCGGCAAGCCTTGGGAGTGTCATCCCCCCGAGGGCAAAACTGCTGGAATTATTGGCGAGGAGAAAAACCCTGCTTGTTGTTCAGATGAAATTGAGCCCCGGATACATCTCGTGGTGTTTAGTGAGGCTAAATCCTAAATCCTGCTGTGATTTCAACTCCTTCCCCTTGTGTGTACATGGTCACTTCACTTGTTAAGCAGACACCCTCTGCTTGGCATCCTGTCAGCGGCTGGGCTCACAGCAGCCTGTCACATCGATCTTTGTCTCTGCCCCTGGATGTGGGGGAGTTGGGAATGTGTGAGTCCAGCTCTGTGCACCTCTGCACCTCGTGGTGGCTCCTGTCTTGGATAAATGCAGAAGCCACAGCCGCCTTTAACTGTTTGTTTGCTGGCAGTCATGCAGTGAGCTGTGTTCAGGCCTGGCTGTTACCTCTTAGTCTGCCTAGACTATTTGATTCCCTGACTCTTGAGGATGCCCAAAATCTGGTCCAAACAGGCTATGAAGAGTTGTTACAGACTGCTGAGCAAACTCCTGCATGCTTTCCATGTTGAAGTTTTGTTTGTTTGTTCTCTTGAAGTGCAGCAAAAAAGTAGTTTTTTTTACTGGGCAAAACTCCTGTTATCTTGTTCTGTTTAACTGGAGCAGGCTGATGCTGCTTAAGGTGGTTTATAGTGGATATTTGCTTTAAAATGGATGTTTTCTTTCCAGTCTGACTTGTTTATGAATGTCTTTAATGTTTTTATTGGTAGTGATTTGCGAGCTGAGTGCTGCGGCAGGTACTGCCTGGTGATTTGGAACAGACGGTGTTCTGGTTTTGTTTGATTTTTCTCTTTTCCTGGAGCAGAGCCTTAAGATTGCTAATGGACTCTTTCATATCCAATACTGCTTCCACTGAGCAGCTGTTTTCTCTTAAGGAAAGCTCTAATAATCTGCAGAGTCACTGAGCAGCTGTTTTCTCTTAATGAAGCCCTGATAATCTGCAGAGTCAAATCAAGAGATGGGATCAAGTGATTTGATCTGCGTCGTTAATGCAATTGCCAGTATAAGGCTCTGCTGAAGTCTGATCTCTCCCTTGGGTTGATATTGAAGAGAAGCTGTGGCTTCCCCATCCCTGGAAGTGTTCAAGGCCAGTTTGGACAGGGCTTGGAGCAACCTGGTGTAGTGGAAGGTGTCCCTGCCCATGGCAGGGGGTGGAACAAGATGAGCTTTAAGGTCCCTTCCAACTGAAACCATGGAATTTTCCTCTGTGCTCTTCAGCTTTACTGTGTGATGTTTGATATCCTGTGCACATTGGGCATCTCTTCCAGGGCCTTCCAGGTCTTCCAGCTGGAGCAGGTTTGGAACAGCTATTGCTGAATGTGGCTGAACATGTGTTGTATGAAACACGTTCATATAGGAGCTGCTGTTGTGGCCCTGCTCTGCAAGTGCCTTTTTTCTGAAGGCTGCTGTATCATTAAAAAAACAATCTTATAACCAGGAAACATTACCTTTTTAAAACGTTTTTTACACTTACAGATTGTTCTGCCTGCATTTGTATTGGTTCAGATCTCTCAGTCTTAGTAAATAGTGATGATTGAATGTATTATTCTCTTAAAATGACACTCAGGTAGTAACGTACTCGTGAAGAGGGAAGTCTACTGAAGTTTTGGGTTAGACTGGCTGAAAAATCTCAATTTCAAATGGATTGGGCAGTTGTAATTGGAGCGAGTATCCACATTAATTAAATGAAAATAAATTCATAGGTGTGATTTTTTTTTTTAAATTTTTTTTGACTGAAATTAGGTAGATTTCACAGGCCATTTGCCCTTTAAAAGCGACTTCCCACCAGGAAAGAAGCGGCTCACAGGTGTAACAGGAATTCTGTTGCAACAGCTGTGGGCATTCTGAAAAATTGCAATGATTCTGGTTCGGTGTTTGTGCCTTTTAACTCCATTTCTGTTCATTTTAGGGCAGGGGGAGAGGATGGGTAGAGCATTTTTAGCAGGGGAATTCAGTTTCTGTGTTCTTTGCAGTGAGACCAGTGAAGTTCTGCAGTATACGGCAACTGTGGCTGAGGATGTGGAGAAGGTAAGTTTTGCTTTTCTGGGATTAAGTTTAATAGACCTGCCTTATTTCAGAGAACATTCCTGCTCGTGGAGGGTTATTAGTGGGATAACAGAAGCTTTTTGCTTTGTTATTAACTTTTCTCTGTAGCTGATGGTGGAAAGAGCACCACGGTTTTTATGATTTTGGACAGGTTTTTTAGTGAGCCTGTTTCAGTTCTAGGGATGGAGCTGTAATAAAAACAATAGAATTATGTTAACCTGGATAATAATAATCCTACATGGAAGCTTGCCAAGGAATCATCCCCAGCTGGGAGGAGGATGAGGAGAATAGCCCATGGGCTGTCTCCAAGGGCTTTTTGAGTCTTCATCCTAACTAGGTAAAATTTCTACCCTTCCTATAGACAGCCCAAACTCTTTTCCTCCTGTGTTATGTATAATATGATCTTAGTGGAGAGTTGAGTAATATACTCATATATGTTGTAGCATGTGCTTTATGAAGCTAATTAGCATATTCAAGTGTGCATTTTAATATTTAAATGTCCCTTAATAAGACTAAAATTACTTTCTTTGCTGTGGTCCTTCAAAGTTCTGGTCATATGACCATGAGAAGCAGAAAACACTGATAAGGATTTTCCTGGTCCTAAAAATTGATACCCTATTATCCTCCCATAGTTGCACTGCTGTGTGTCTCTAGGCCTTTTGATTACCTTTGTGAGAACATGGTTGTGTACCACATTTTGGGTCTTGTGCTGTCATGGATGGATTTTGGGATGCTTCTGCACTTGATAGTAGAGGTTGTCATTAATAACCAGTAGACTTGTGGGCCAGTGTGGGTTTATACCCACAAAAAGGGCTGGTGGCTTCAGTGTGACAGCAGGTAATAAACAGAAAAACTACACAAAATATCGATCTGAAATGAACAAAAAAACTGAGGTTGTGATGTGAGTGAGAATATAGAGCAATTATAGTTATTTTTTTCTGGATAACAGCATAAAAACAAGGATAAGATTTGAGAACTGTGGTGTTTCAAGATGGATACTTGGTGAAGTAAGGGAGAGTTGGGATGGGGTTTATTTGCCTGTTTTTTCCCTGTCCTCCTCTCTGGACACATCTTGAAGTGGTCAGAATAAAGCAGGTTGTTTCCTCCCCAGATTTTTTGTGGTAAACCCCATTGCTAGAGATTTTCTTTTAATCCTTTAAATCAGGGTTTAAAGTCAGTCTAAAGCTCTTATTGTTCAAGTAGTGACTCTCCTGAGCCCTGCAATCTTGTCATCGCTGTAAATAGGGTCATCAGATGCACCAGTGGAGTTCTTAATTTGCTGGGACAAATCTGGACTAGGGGGAGGATTATTATTTGGAAGTTAAAGTACAATGTCAGAGAATGATTAAGGTTGGAAAAGGCCTTGTAAGATTATCCAGTCCATGATGTTGTCATTGTTGGATGGGATGGATATTGGTACTTGTTCTGCTTCAAAGAATAAAGTTGGTTTTTTCCCCCCCACTTCCTGTTCAGATTCATTTCCTTTTGGAATGACACAGTAGAAATTTGGAAATAAGGGTTGGCAGAAGGGATTTGGCTTTGGCTTGTAAGGTGTGAGTTTACACAGGTGTATCCTCTTCATAGCAATGTTCATTAGCTCACTTCAATCTATTTGCTTTGGGATTTGGGAGCTGAATTTTTTTATGGCCTTATAGTTTAATAACTTTGGATTTGCTCATAGCAGAGATACACAGCTTAGAAAATATTTTTAAGTGTCTTTTGAAAAGGTCATTGGGGTTTCATATTATAATGAACTTTGGTTGTGGTGGCTGCAGGGGTAACGAGTGCTGAAATGAGCTTCATTAGGGCATTGCAGACTGGTTTTGCACGAGGATAAAACTGGGAATACGAAGTTAGCTATATGTTTAATTTTTTTTAAAGCCTTGGATATTTGCTGCTAATTCTCAGCGGGTGTCACAGCATTCTTTATAAATTAATAAGCTGTTCTTCAATCCTGGTTGAGAAACTAATACCATTGTTAACGAGCTGCTGGGAGAGAGATCTTCTGATGTAACAGTGAACAAAACTAGTTTGGATACAGATTTTCTTTCCCCTGTAGCACATCCTGAGCTCTATTGCAGCAACTCTGATTAGTCCTGTTACCAGGTAGCACAGAGCTTCCAAAGCTTTGCTCTGGAGTAGAAAAGGAATTGCTTTTGTGTAGCCAGTGAGAAGTATGGTGGAGGTTCAGGTTTTAAATTAAATAATTAAAATCGTTAATGGCTGTTTGAACTAACTTATCATGCACCTCTCTTCCTCTTATCTTGGAGTTATATTGCAGCAGGTTGTGCCTCAAAAATGTTTATTCAGTCATGTCCAAACCATTATTTCTTAGCATGAAAACACAGTACTGGTAAGAGAGAGGACTTTTATAGTTAAGGCTACTTAGTAATAGCACTTTATCATCTTCTGAGTGGTAATAGATGGGGTTTAGTGTTTGCAGGGAATAATTACAGTGGATTTAACATAAAGAATATAAGAATTTTTCATCTATTGTTCTATCACTTCATTACTGACATCTGCTTTCTTGTCCATGGATTGACAATGTGCCATCAGGATTTTGGTCATGACCTCAGCTTTATCCTTTCCCTATGGAAAAGGTCTCTGAAAAGGGTTGTTTGAAGGTGTAACAATACACTCCTTCCCAAATTGCTTCAAGGTGCTGTCTCCACCTCATCACACACCTGAAGTGCATCCTCCTGACACCAGGTCAGGTTTCCTTCAGATCCAGTCAGCCAGGTGTGATGAACAATTACCCCGTGGACCAGCAAAGATCTATTTTCTGGTGGAGCCAGGCTGTAAATGAAGCTCAAATCTGGGATTGATAAGTTTGGGGATGCTGAAGGAATGATTTGCTGAGCTGGCATTGCTTGTTTGAAGGGTTCTGGCTGCTGAGCTGTGAGTGTTACCATTCCTTTCATGCTTGGGTAGGTCCTGATGGCCAATGAAATCCTGAGCCTTTGGACTCATCAGTGCAGCTACTCCAGGTCTTGAGTTTTCCAGCCTGAAACATGCCTTTGTTTCTGTGATGTGAACCACACAACACTGAGGCAAATGCCACAGCTGCTCCTCAGCCAGTCTCAGGGAATGTGTCACTAAGCCTTTCTGGAAATAAAAACAACCAAACAGGCATCCTGTGTACCATGATGGACTTTTTGGTAACAAAACTGAGTTAAATTTAGGCTTATTTCCATTTCCTTCCCGTTCTCTCTCGGAGGTGGGGTTGTACCTTCTTTGCTTTTCAGCCCCAATGGCAGGTTAAGGAAGAATGTCTTGGGTCAGGTAGGAATTTGGAAATAAGGCACCTCTCAGCTGGTTTATTCCCTGCCATCCAAAGCTGAAAGCACCAGGATCTTCAGAGATCTCCCACATGTCTGCCCAGTGCTCATGGCAGGGCCACGACCTCCAGAAATAGAACTGGGAGATGATAATGTTATCTCTAAACATTTGCCTTGTTAATACAGCTTTAGCAGTGAAGCCTTTTGCACTAGTTTAATAATCCATTTTGATTATTTCATTGATGTTTGGATCAAACCACCTCTTAGTTTGACCTTTCTTTTCTGATTGCAGGTAATTGAAGACATCGAGTACCTGAAGTTTGACAAGGGGCCGTGGCTGGAGCAAGATGATGTGTCCTTCCATCACCTGAGACTTTAGTAAGTATGATGTCATCCAGCCACTGAGCAATCCTTGCCATCAGATCTCAGAGAAAATGATCAGAGCCATAAGCTTTTAAAGGTGGATTTATATTTTGAAGTATTGGTGCTTGGCACTGTAACATGGTGTGGCATTTTTGTTGCTGATTGATGAGACAAGAGACTCCTGACAAGTGTAAGGGTGGTTTTTGTTAAAGATCCTTGTCTGCCTACTTGGATGTGAAGAGATCGGACTCAGAGAGTGGAAAGTGCCTTGCTGGAATAGAATTTAATTTGATGTTAATAATTCTTTGGAAGTGCACCATGCTTATTTGTCAGTTTTATTTATATAAAATACAGAGACCTATATAAAGAATCTATCTGCACTTGTAAGACTGTTAATACCATGCATTGAAGTGAGACAGGCTTCCCATTTTGCTGCAACTTCATCTTTAGGTTGAATGTGCAGGTGGAAATTTCACTATAGTTACATGACATACATAAACAAAATTGAAGAGTTATATTGTTTTCATTAATTTCTGGTTATCTCACAGGTTAATAGAAACACAGGGATTTTTTAAATTGAGTATCTGCCCCTAAATTTCTATCTTTATTGTGACAGGCATTTGAGTAGTAAATTAAACTATTTTTTTGACTTCTGATATTCCTTGCCTTTTACTTTTCTGTGCTGTTACTTCAAATACCTCTTAAAATTAGAGATAATGCTCCTTTTCTGTGGTTTTTCTATCAAGGAGTGCAGATAGATTTGGGTGGTGTTTGAGAGGAACAAGTCATGATTTGGGTGCATTTTAAATATAAAAGACGAGGTTTCTTTGTGTAGTAATTGGAGGATCACATCTGGTGACTTAGACCCTGCAAAATTATCACAATCAGATTTCTTTTGAAAAAGGAAGTAAGTTGCTTGTTTTCCTGTAGCTCCACACTAGTGCAGGTATTAAGAAAGGATTATTAATTGTGGTGAGTAGGAGGGAGTTGAAGGAAACCGTACAATTAGAGAACAGTGTGTTAAGATACTGTATGAAAATTCTACTTGGCAGCTGTAGAAGGGAATAAATTGCTTTAAGGACTCAGTTTTTCATAGAACCCTGGAGGAGGTGGAGAGTCTCCTGCACAAGGCTCTTGTCACTGTAGATAATAAGAAATTATTTTTTCTTTTAGCAACATGTGGCTGTTTGAAGATCTTACAATACAATAAACTGCTTATTTAAGCCACAGAATCATAAGAGATCCTGTGTTGGAAGGGACCCAGAAGGAACATCAAGTCCAACTCCTGGTGTTTGGTTTTGAATCTTCATTTGGTGCTGGGCTATCAAGGCATTGATAAAGGGGTGACAACAGATCCTGTGCCAATTTTGTGCCCATGCCTTGCTCAGCTGAGTGAGGAAATCCTGGGCAATGTGTTGGGCAGCCTGGGAAGAGCCTCTTCGTGAAAATGTCTATGTTTGGACATAATCTTTTCCCATGGTAACTCCAGAAGTGCAGGACAGACATGCAGGGAGCCTGCTGCCAGGTGTTCCTTGTTGGAATTGCATCCCTGAGCATCCAGTGCCCAGCTCAGGTGCAAGTCGATGAACCTTAAAGCTGATTCTTACCCCACTCGTTGCAGTGCAGATCTCCTCGGCAGATTTGCAGGTGTGGAGTGCCTATGTTAATTTTTCCTTTGGAAAGCGGTTTTTCCACAGGTTCCTGGTGCCTGTTCCTGTGCTGGCACATGCTGCCCTCTCGTGGGTGTTCCTGGGAGGCTCCAGCAGCTATTTAGGATCACTTAAGTTGGAAAAGCCCTCAAAGATCATGGAGTCCAACCGTTCCCCCAGCACTGCCGAGCCCACCACTAACCCATGTCCCCAAGTGCCACTTCCACATGTCTTTTGAATGCTTTCAGGGACAGTGATTCCACCACTGCCCTAGGCAGCCTGTTCCAATGCCTGACCACCTTTCCAGTGAGGAAATTTTGCCTAATATCCAGCCCTAGTTCTACTCTGTTTGGTTTTCCATTTGCAATTGCTTGCTTTGCTGACCTCCCAGCTTTTGGGGCCGTGTCAGCCCTGCTGCTCTCTTCCACCTTCAGCTTGTACCAGTGTGTCTGGGGGACTGGGATCGATGGGTAGGGATGAGGAGAGCTTTTTCATTGCACATATACAAGGTCTAATGCACAGAAACCCCAGCAGGGCCTCTGAGTAATTAATGCAAATAAGTCAGCTAATCAAACCGGTGAGCCGCACCCATGGGGAATAGGTGCATAATGATCCCTTTTATCTCCATGCCTTGCCCTAAAGTGCTCTCCCTTGCCCTAATAGTATGGTGGAGGGATCTTCCAGAGGATGTTCCTCACATCTTTCCTTCCTCTCCAAGTGTCCCAAAATAAACCATTTTGGCTTTTTAAATGTCTCAAGGAGTTCCTCTGCTGTCACTGCGCTGTCTCAGACATGTTTTTATCTGTGCCCTTCCCAGTAAAATTTGTCTGTCCACACATATTGCAAAATAAATCATGTTTGGGATGAAGATCTGCAGGCTGTGTAATGTTGCCTGTGTTTCTTCATCAGCTGGTGGGGGGAACTTGCTGCACTTGACTTGATGCATCAGACAAGTCCACAGCTGAATCTGGTCTATCCCTACACCTCCTTCAAAATTTGGGAGAGCAGAACCTGGGAGAGGTACAGCAGGAAACCTGGGACTGAGGGAGAGAGACCCTTCAGCTCTGTTTCCCAGTGTAGTTTTGCTTAGCAGAGGGAAGAAGTGTCCATGTTTAAATGTCTGTCTCCTCTCATTGCAAATAGCAGGACTAAAGGTGCTGGCAAGGGGTGTATTGGACTTGGTATTGAAACTTTTGTCATGGAGACTCCAAAAATCTCATAAACCATTAATTGTAAAACTTCTGGCACTATTAAAAACTATTTTCTTTAGCACCTTGGTTCTCTCTTCATCATAAAATCATAGAATCCCAGAATGGTTTGGGTTGGAAGGGACCTTAAAGCTCGTCTTGTTCCACCCCCTGCCATGGGCAGGGACACCTTCCACTAGACCAAGTTGCTCCAAGTCCTGTCTACCCCATCTTTTTTGCTTCAGTTGGAACACTTCTTTTGACATTTCCTCTTTGCAGTGGCTTTTATAGGTTTAAAGAGCTGTCATTGCACCTTCTCCCCGTTACTTGAAGACCTGCTTTTCTTGGAAAACATTTTTTTGTTCTTGGTGTTGATGAGTTTTTGCTCAGCAGAGGAGTGGCTGTGCCTCACCTTGGCCATGCCACACATGTTCTGCCTGGCCACATTGAGGAATCTGAGTCCCTTTGGCAGAAAGAGGAAAATAATGTTCATGTATAAACACAGAATTTATCTTGATCAAGATTTTGTGTTGCTGGCTCTTAGGCCAGTGAATGCTTTTAGGTCTCTATTGTCACTTGAGTTTTTGTGACTATGCCAACATCAGGTGTTGAGAAATCATGGCCCAGGCCATGCAAACTCAGGGTTTTTTGTTGGGTTGACTGGTTTATTTTTTTCTTTCTAACCAGTCTCCCAGTTAATAGGGTTATGTGAGCTAAAATTTAATGTTCTTATAGTATTGGGACCACACAGTCGCTTACATGCTCTCAGTTCCTTTTGAAATATGACCTAATCTGGTATGTAAAGGTGCTGCATGATGAGAGCTCCTTCATGAAAGTCTGGTAAAATGTCAGAAAATAATAAATAGTGATAATTTTCTGCTGGGGGAGAGAGAGAGAGAAAACTGAGGAAACATAAAAGGTGCCTTTAAATGCTTCCTGCTGAGCTGGGAATTAGTCCTGGCAAGCGACTGTGGTTTTGTGGTTAGACATTGTTGTGGCAGGTGTCTTTGGGTGTGCTTTTACTTAGTATTCCAAGTTATTTCTGAAGGTGCAGAAGCCATCAGTAGCTTTGCAATCTTCTCTTGTGCAGTGGTGGTGAGAGCAAAGAAGTTTTAGGAGCAGCAGCTTTGTCATCTTGGCTGTTAACTAAAATAAATTGTGCCTGGGCATTGTCCTCTACAAACTGGCATTTGGCTGAGATTCAGAAAGAAAAACTGTTGGCTGGATGACTACAAAACCTGGTTTCTGTGTGTGAAGACATGCTTTATATGTGCCTGGACTCATTTTTGTGGCTTCCAGCATGTGAAATACATGTTTAATGTAGATGAAGATCAATAATATTGCCATTTATAGGAAGCATCTTTAGTCTTGATCCTGGTCTTGGAAAAGGGCATTTATCCTCACCTTTTCCCATCTCAACTTTTACTGGATTATTGTATTTCCTTACAAATTTGTCTGTAGTAGGATAATTTACAATGTGCATATCAAGGTATGTTAGCAAACCAGTTGACTTGTTGAAACTCTTTGGTGCTGGGAGTTTCCAACCAAAAGTTTGTGATTCAAGGGAAAAAATAATTGCTTAAAGATGATGAACTTTATTTTTCTCAGGGCACGTGCTTGATGCGCGTGTCAATATTTGTAGAGAAATGTAATTCGCTGAAAACAAACACAATCTGCAGAGTTTCTTGTGTTGAATTTAGGATTTGGTCAGTGTTGAATGGAAATGGGTGTGTTTTTCCCAAACACATCCAGGTGGCACTGTCGGCCTGTATATAACCATAGGCAGCAGGAGGCTTTCTAGCAGTTTCTCAGGCATTTTAAATTTGGAATATCTGGAAGTGCTGGTGCTGTGCACTGTGGATTGTTGGTGGATCCTGATACCCATCACTGGAGCTGCTGCAGCAAGTTTCCTCCAGTTATTCCCAGGCAGGATGCTGGAGGCACTGCCTGCTTCCAAACCCTGTTATTGCCTCAGTACTGATCCATTTAGGATTGGGAATTTAGCAAGGTAGTGTGTGGGATTCAGTAAACCCACTGCTTTTTACCTTGCTTTTATATATATATATGTGTATATATATATATATATAAACAAAGCCAGAGAGGCCTCATGGAGAAGACTCCCAGAAATGACGGAGCATCTCCAAGGAGGAAGAACCTGCAGGAGGAAATGGAGAAGCAGGAAGTTGGAGCAGGAGCAAACTGGAGGCAAGGGTGAGGGGAAAAACAGTGTAGATGTGTGAGGAAGAGGATAAATGTTGGGAAAATAAACTGGAAAACAGCCCAAACCTTTAAAAGTGTTATTTAACAGAAAAGCAGTTCTGTAATCATAGAATTATGATTATGAATTGCAGAAGGGTTTGGGTTGGAAGGGTCCTTAAAGTTTATCCAGTTCCACCCCCTGCCATGGGCAGGGACACCTTCCACTAGACCAGGTTGCTCCAAGCTCCATCCAACCTGGCCTGGAACATGCCCAGGGATGGGGCAGCCACAGCTTCTCTGGGCAACAATATTTGGTCATTGGGGCAGGATGTCAACTGAATGCTCCTTTTCCTTTCCCCCCTCAGTGTTCAGGACAAGGCTGGAGTGCTGGATCCTGTGTCCATCCCTCGCTTCATTCCAGAGATCACGCTTGGAGGCATCGAATACGACAAGATCTACTACGAGTATCGATCGGTGAGTGGTGCTGGGGACAGCCAGGGGACATGGCCAGGGCGTTCCTCACTCCTGTGCATGCCCTGCCTGCCAGCCTCCTGCACCAGGGTGCCCACTGCTATGAGTAAGTTCTGGATTTTGCCCAAATCCCCACCTTTTTTGAAGTCTAGCTTCCCCACAAGAGGAATAACAAAGCAAATGGTTTGTTTCATAAGCTGATTTTCTTTTTTTTTTTTTTTTTTTTTTTNCTTTAGATGTGGACTAAAGGATAAATGGTTTTCATTTGATTTTGTTTCTCGTGCCCTGATGAGTCTCTGACCTCTGAAATCTAAAATAATCCCTTAAGTCAAACAAGAAAATTGGAAACCCATGGCGACTTCTTATCAAATGCTGAGGGAGGGGGTGTTTTTTTTCTGAGGAGGAATGAATGTTGCATTGCTTCTCCCAAGTGGTGTTGCTTTAAATAGTGTGTTTCTGCACGTGGGCACCGATCCAAAGCCTGTTGTGCCCAGCGCTCTCGTACACCTCATGCAGGCTCCCACACAGGGTTTTAATTAGCTCTTGCCTTGCTGGTTCTGGAGACAGCAGCTTCCAATCCACTCAGAGCTTTGCCCTGGTGCTGATTGGTATTTCCCTGGCATGGGGTCCTCTCCCACTACACGGGGCTTTCCTAAGGCCCAGGTATTGAAAATGTTCATTAGAGAAGTCGTGGAGCTGATGATAATTAATACTGATGGCCAAACTGAAGTTACAGGTGACCCTCTGTTTTCCAGTTAGGTTGCAATCTTCATCACCACTGCATCTTTTTGTTTTCCAAGCAATTGCTGAAGACAATATAAATTGTTAGAAACCATGATTTGCATAATCAAAACACTATCATTTTTCTCTTCCTGCTGGTATACAGTCTCTTACTGAAATGAAAATGTAAGGTACAGATTAATGGACTTACTTGGAAACTGAAGTACCAATGTTTTCCTCTGGAATAGTCAGAATATTCCACATAATTTGTTCCTTCTCAGCTAACTGTGTAGTGGAGAGGCTCCTGGGTTCACACTGTTCTGCCTCATTTGAGATGTGACCTTTCCAGCTTGTAAAAGGGGCTAAAGCTAAAGGTTAAAGCAGCAGAAACCATCTGAGGTTGTCTAATGGGTTTGAAAACTGCCTGGTCCAGCTGAGAAATTGCTCTCAGAATTTCATCCCCTTTGCTGTCACATTTTTAAATCCAAAACTTCAAGCTCAGGCTAAGGATTTTTGGAGCCCTTCCCTCCAAGAGATGCCTGTGCTGTACAGCACAGATTTGAGCAGGATCTGCTGCTTGACTTGTCTCTAACACACAACATCCATCTGCACTGCCAGTGCCTTTCTTCCCGAAGATGATAGGGGTTTTTTTGGGCTGAGATGTCCCTTTGCACTGGAGCTGGGAATTACTGAGGCTGCCTGACACACAGCTAGATGTGACCTCGGTGCTGTGTGCTGAGAACCAGGGGTAATACTTCTGAAAGCCTTTTTTTCTCTGGCTGTACAGCAGCACATCCCTCTTTGTGCTGGCAAGGAACTGGGAATGTCCTGGCTCATCAAATAACTGGCTGCCAGGAAAAATTTGTGGCTTGCCTTGCAGATGTAGCAAAGGGATGCTTAGGAGGAGGAATATGGATACCTGGGAAGGAAAGCTGTGCTCTTGGATTGCTCTGTTCCATGCCAGTTAGTTGACAGCTGAAGCTGAGCAAAAAAACCATTGCCAAAATATAATCTCCCTTCTGCAGGCATGTTTGCAGGCCCTGATTCAGGAAAGTGCTGTGGAAAGTGATAATGTCCTTTGGAATAAGGAGGAGTTGCACGTTTTGGGAAGTATTCTGTTAAATTTAGGCTACACTAATACTCTTTTTCTCTCTTCTAAGTGCTTGGATACTTGTAATCCTTCAGTGGTGTGGGGGGTGTATAGGGATGGTGCACAATGCAAAAGATGCTGAGTTTTCCTGTTTTCCATAAGCTACTGGAAGGGGAAGCACAAAGCCGGCCCCACCTGCTGTTTTATGTTCTGAGGATTGCATTCTTTGTGTTGAAACTTTGAAGATCTGGGGTTTTTTCCTTCCAACTTTGTTTAGCAAATGAGGGTCTGAATTTTTTCTCAGGCAAGGCTTCTCTGCAGAGGTGATACAACAAGAGGCCAGCCAGCACAGGCAGAGAGAGCAGATGAGCTTCCAGACATCCAGATTTTGGCTGGGAGGTTTTTGGGGTGTAAAGAGGGAGTCACAAGCCCTTGCCTTGTCCATGTCTGTGCAGGGATGGTCACAGCTGTGCTGCCACTTTGGTATTTGAAGATAAAGGTTTTTAGGCTCACGTGACTTGTAAGTAAAGACTTAATTATGGGATAATTACAGAAGTTCAACTTTTCCTTGTGGGAAATACGTGCTTTTAAAGTTAGTGTAATGATGTTTACTGCATAAATACAATGATTTGCGTAGGGGATTTTTTTCCCCTGTAACTACTCATAAATCCTTGATCGTGCCAATAGGCAGCAAACTGCTGTGCTTTTCAGAGCTGCATGCACACAATTCATGCTGCCTAATAATGGTGGTTTTCAGGGATTTACAAATTCCAGGCAGAAGCTGGGTTTTGTTCAAAATATTCATTAGAAGCAACCAAGAAGGAGGAGGAGGAGAAACACTCTTCAGAGTTCGAGATTTTAGTATGTGAGCTTTTCCACAAAATAATGAGGTGGCCACATACAGCTCTGAATACTAGAAGCTCACTTTTTTTTTATGTATATCCTCTAAATTTCTTCTGTAAGGGTTCTTTTCATGTGTGAGGAGGTGGCTTTCTGCAGCCTTCTTATACCACAAAGTCCTCTGGCAGGGTCCAGCAGTTCTGCTCAGGCATTCATAAACTTCTAAGGATGCTTTTCTGGCAAGGGAGAAGTAACCTTTCAGTCAGGTTCTGTAGATCGGAGATAAGCGTGTTCATTCTTCAGTGAAGCAACATTATTTTAGGAACTGTCAGACTAGTAAAGGCTTGACTACCCTTTTTTTTTTTTTCCCCTTAACAACTGCCGTATCTCTCTGCTTTTCTTCCAACTGCACACAATCCCCACGGATAATGCTCCAAACTCCATGTGCGCCCTGCGAAGCTGGAGCACTTAGGCAGATGTGTTTGCAGTGAAGATGAAAACAAATGGTTCTGTTTAATGGAATCAGTGTACTTAAATAATGTGCTGATGTACTTCACACTCCTGCTGCATCTCCTGGAGTGGGGGAAAAACGGCTTCTTTGACGTGCATGTGCTTTTGTGTGTACATAAAAGTGCAGCTGTTTGCTGGAATCCATAGAATCACAGAGTGGTTTGAGTGGGAAGGGACCTTAAAGCTCATCTCATCCCCACCCCCTGCCATGGGCAGGGACACCTTCCACTATCTCAGGTTGCTCCAAGCCCCCTCCAGCCTGGCCTTGGACACTTTCAGGGATGGGGCAGCCACAGCTTCTCTGGGCAACCTGTGCCAGGGCCTCCCCACCCTCACAGGAAAGAATTCCTTCCCAGTATTCCATTTAACCTTGCCCTCTGGCAGTGTGAGGTGATTCCTCCTTGTCCTATGCCATGGAAAGGTAAGAGAAGGCTCTCATTTCATTTTCCCCGTTTTCCTTGGTGCAAGATTGCTTTTGGAAAACAGAGATGCTGAGCATGAGGCAGGGAAAGCTTGAGCTGATCAAAGTCCTGGCTACTGCTGTGAGGTGCAATTCAGCTCCTTCCACAGCAGCTGCACAGCTCAGCTGCCTTGCCAAACTTCATCTTTGTATCCTGCTCCTCATCCTCCTCCTTTCTGCCCCAGGACTTGGGAATGTGTGGCTGGCAGTGCCCTGCAGTCTTGTGCAGCAGCAAGTGGAGAAGAGGGAACAGGTTGGAGGGGAGGAGAATCCCACACTCTTTTCCCAGGCATTTTATTATTCTTTTCCATAAAGATGCAGCCTTAGGAAGGGAAATCCTCCAGTGTGCAATGTCTGCCATGGCTCCAGTTTTTAGGTGGTTGCAGGGAAGTAGCTTTTGAGTGATGGGAAGGTGAGCCTGCGGCATTAGTCAGCTCTGTCTCATGACCCAAAACTAAGAGTGTTACACAAGCATGTGTTTATAATTTGAAATCACAAGCAGCCCAAAAGGGAGAACGTTGAGGGAGGACTTTCTCCAGGTTTGAGGTGGCCCAAGTGCAGCCCTGACCCTTCTTGGCAGCCTGTGGGGGCTGGAGGTGGCTGCTGGCAAGCAGAGAGTTAGCAAGTCCCGTAGCTCTTCATCTCTGCTGAGAATGCACAGAACTCCTGACATAAGAATCTCCTAAAAGAGCTAAAGAAGGAATACTTGAGCTTTCAGGAAGCCAGAGTCTGGATCAACAACAGGATCAACTCTTGCCTTTGCAGAAGCAGGGAGCTTAGGATATCTTTCTCCTCCGTGTTTGTGATCGTTGCCATAGCTGCTGTCTTTGATACAACCTTCTGTTTTCTCTCTCCTGCCATTTTTTCTTGGCTTGATGAAGTTTTCATTCCTTTTAGGATCAAGATCTGCTTGACTAATTCTGTTTTAAAGGAGCTGTTTGACAGCTGTAATGCCCAGCCCTGTCTGCTCTTGAATCCAGGAAGGAATGAAAACAGGCACACCATAAATTAGAAAAGGCTTAATTTAAGGGTTTTTTTCTATTTTATCTCTGCAAAAGTATTTTTAGTCCTTTCTAAAGTAACAGGATGTTGCCTGGCTAGGTGTCAGTAAGACCAGAGGAACCTGAGGAATAGCTAAAAGGTAGGAATGCCAAAGTTGTTCCTGAAGGGTACCTGGATCTACTTCTCTTTGCATCTTCCCACTTCTCTGCTCTCACCAATCCTGTCCATATGGAGGGAGTGTGAGAGCAGCCCCTCTTTAGAAACATGTAGCTTCTCCACTCTGCTTCCCATGAAAAATATCATGGACAGTTGGCAAGGATATCTATTCCAGATATGGCGGGAAAGGAGCCTGAGAGACCTTGGAACTGTCTCAAATCTTGATCTTGGTGGTTGTCTCTGTTTTATTTTAGGTGATGGACCCTGCTGTCCCAGGAACTGGGTACCTATTTAAATTAAAAAAAATACACTTAAATCCCACTGGCATTAAAAGAATCCATTTTCGACTTGATAGTCTGTCCCTGTGAAAGGAAGCACTTCTTATGTGAGAGCACATCCCCCTTTCCCAAACCCCTCTTAATCTCATACCTATGGAGGAACGTGATCCCTAGGGTGGACCTCTATTAAATTAAAGTTAATTGAAATATAATTTAATAGAGGGGTAACATCTCCATGGATCTTGCTGTGAAGTAGTGTCAGTTTGAGGTGTTTAACTGTGCTGGTGTGGTTTGGATGTTTACTGGCTTGGATTAGTTACTTGGATTTTCCCTGCACTCTGTAGTGGATAACTGATCCTCCTTATGGACACTTCTCTTTCCAAAGGATTTTCTTTGTCTGTCTTTTTTAATGAATGAATGAAGGGCAGGACAACATTCATTGAGCAACTGCAGCAAACTGGAATTGTTTTAGCCTCAATTTAGTAAAGCTTTTGAGTGCTCTTGTTTCTTGGGCTGTAATGAATGTTAACAGCATTAAGGGTTTTGAGTGAGGAATGGCAGGAGTGAAGCTGTATCAAACATTTCTTCATGCCAGGCCTTTGGAAACCAAACCATAACACACCTTGGATGTGTGTTTGGGGGGGAATTGCTCCTCTCCCCTGCTTTAGCTGTTCCTGTGGAGAACAGGATCATTGAAGTTGGTCATTGAGTCCAACTCTAAACCCAGCACTGCCAAGGCCACCACCACCCCATGTCCCCAAGTGCCACATCCACATGGCTTTTAAATCCCTCCAGGGATGGGGACTCCACCACTGCCCTGGGCAGCGTGTGCCAAGGCTGGACAGCCCTTTCAACGAAGAAATTTTCCCCTAATATCCAATTTAAACCTCCCCTGATGCAACTTGAGGGCATTTCCTCTTGTCACTTGGGAGGAGAGACTGACCCCCACCTGGCTACAGCCTCCTTTTGGGTAGAGAGGAACCAGAGGAGGAATAATGAGGAACAATCAGGAAGCAAACCCTTCCGGAATCCAGCCAATATATGAAGCTCCACGTTCCTAGATTCTCTCAGATTTTAGCTGTGTGCCCACAACACTGACAAACCTTTGGAAGTGAGGATTTCTCCTGTAAAAAGCAGTCATCTGCTAACAGCAGTGATGGAAGGGGCTATTATTATGGTTGTTATAAACAGCCACTGAAGGATGAGGTTTGGATATTGATGAATGAGCCCGAGCTTGCAGAGTAATGACTCTGCTTTTAAGTGCTCTTTGATCAGCGCTGCTCAAAACAGGCTATTTATAGATCTCCTGGAGCTGCGAAGCCCAGCCATTAGCACAGAGCAGCACAGGAATAGAAGGCAAAAACAGTAATTCTTTTTGTTCCCGAAAGGTTGGAAAACAAGGCAGACTCTAAACAACCTTTTCAGGTGGTTAAAACTCTCCAGAGCTCTACCTGCCACGTGCCTGGTGTGGAATTATCCGGAGGAGCCACGGCGTATAGCAAACAGCTGGTTGGAGCTGCTTGTTGCTACTCCACAGCCTCCACCACTTTATAGGGCTTTTCATCATGTTTATAGTTTTGACAGACACTTCTGTGGCAGGTTCTTAATTTAACTGATGAGACGGTCTTGTTTTCATCTTTTTTCCTAATGCTCTTTTAAAGTTGAGCAGTTTGATGCCTTTGAGCTGGCTCTACCTTTGGGTACAGCTCATTTCAGGAGTTTCATGCTCTGTGTGGTGGATTTTATCACATCCTTCTTGAAGTAATCCTTGCTGCCAGCTTTTGGGCTCTGTGCAGTGTAATGCGGCAGGCCAAGGCTTCATTCTCCATCTTATTAATTTCCATGGAGTGGAAAAATCTGTTCCTTAGCAGTGACCTGGCAGGAGCTCAGCCTTGCCTCCTGCTGCAGGGATTTGGGTGAGCTCTTGGGGTTGCCTGGTGGAATCTCTTTTATCACAGAATCATGGAATAGGTTGGTTGGAAGGGACCTTCAAGCTTATCTTGACCTCCTGCCTTGGGCCAGGGACACCTTCCACTGGACCAGGTTGCTCCAAGGCCTATCCAACCTGGCCTCGAACACTTCCAGGGAACTCATACTGGAAGAGGAGGTGAATATTCAAATCCTTCTCTGTCTCAGCTACTGGCAAGTTCCTGGCAAGCTACTGGCAAGTACGAGCTTTTTCCTATCTCCTTTTCATCATCTCTTGAAGCCAGACTGCCCAGCCTAGACAAATCCAGCAGCCTCAGGGCTGGCCACTTGTTCCCATCTCTGCCCTCGTGCTGGCCAAGAACAGCCTGGGAATTTCAGCTGGGTGCAGTTTGGAGCACCAGCTTAACCAGGAGAAGCACATCCTACCCCTTGCCCTGAATCCCCAGATCTTCCCTGGTGCTCCTACCACTCCTTTTTGCAGGGGTCTGCAAAGTCCTGCCTTGTTCCTAAGCGTGCAGCTCCTTTACTGCAATCACAGCTGTAAAATGTGGGATTTGAAGAGCCCAATTTTGGGAAGTCATCTGTGTTGCTTGTGGAGCTCGTGCACAGAACATTAATTCACATCATCCTGCTTCCTAGGTAATATGGGACTTGTTTACTCTGCTTCCCTCTTCCTTTTTTTTTTTTTTTTGCTATTTTGAAAGCTTAGCTGTAACATATCCCCAAACTTGCCTGCCTTTGCCAAGGCCCACTGTGACTGATGGAGTTATGGATGAATACTTATTATAACATTTGCTTTGATGTCTTGCATGCCTTTAACCAAAGGCACACAGGGAATTTGTTTTGGACAATGAATTTGAAATCTGTTGGGATTGATATTGTAGCTTTTTAAAGAGGGCAGATGTACCCAGAAACAAGACTATAAACTCATGTATTTTCCCAGAGATCTCCTGTTGCTTTAATAATCTAGTTATCTGGGAATCTCTTCAAGTATCAAAGGGCCAATTATGTGCTGCCTGGAGAGGACCAGGGAGAGCTGTTTTTGTGTCACAGGCTGGTCTCAGCAGGTCTCGTGTCCTCCCTGGCTCACCGCTGGAAATCCGTGGGGCAGAGATAGTGATCATTTATTTTCATCTCCCATCTCCTCTTTGCTCAGTGGGGGGAACTCTCACCAGGACTGTGTGGTTTCTGCTGATATTTAGACAAGACGTTAATTGAAAAACCTCAGAAAAACTGATCACAAATCGTTTGTGACAAGGCAGGGTGGGGACTGTCTCATGGAGGAGGTAAAGTCTTCTGTTAGCTTGATTTTTAGGGAAAGAAGTGTCTTGTTTTTTGACATTCAAGTGAATAAAAACACAACTCCCCTTCCTCAAAACAACAGGCTTCATCTTTTATTAAAGAGCTGATTTTTGTGACCTGAGTATAGATTTTACCAAGAGTGCATCTTGCTTCTCTCTGCAGGGGCAGCTCTCTCCAACAGGATACTCTTACATGTTTTTTTGGAAAGAAAAAATCCTCAGGACAAGTTTGGGGTCCTGTGTGAAACCAGTGTTTGTGTGGAGACAGAGCAGATGATCTGTGCTTAATTATTTGGCAAGGCTGCCAGCAGATAGCTTATTTTTAAAGGAAGACTTTTATTACAGTATCTCTGCTGGCTTCAGACTTTCTCACAAAACTCATTTGCTTTTTTTCTGGTAGTTTGCTTCTTGAGTCCAGTACTGGAGCTCAAAGATGTTCTGTTCTGTTATTTTTCATTCTTGGAGGTAGGAATAGAGGTTCTGGAGATGGAGTCTGCTTTTGGAACTAGGATCTAACCATCTCTGGCATTTCAGGTCATGGGCAGTACCTTCCAAAGGGGGCTACTTCAACACTAAGACTCGCAGGCTGTTGCTTAGGTCCCAGGGTACCCTTGGAATTTGGGTCAAGGCTTGAAAAGTCTTCGTTTTTTTCCATCAAAGAGTGGTTCCTGACTTTGCTTATGAAGACAGACAGATATTGCTTTTGCTTTAATGAAGTTAAGTTCAGCTCTTGAAGGCTAAATCTGCAGTTTCATTTGAATGGTTTAATTTAACGTCGTAATTAACTCAGTATCTCATGCATGAAGTATTTCATATATTTAATAATGTGTGTGCCTATTGTGGAATGAGATTCTACTGACTGATTCCATTCCTCTCCTCCATGATACAGTTAGAGGAGCCATCTCTCACTCAGTCCAGGGAGGAGTTGGATGAATCCAGGTGGAATATGGTGTTGAGATCATTGGCCTGATTTTTATATATATTATGATACAATGGGGTTTGCAGTCCCTCCTTCAGCTGCACAGCTCAGTCTTTTCCAACACGCTGATTTTTCTAGAAGTTTTATCACAACGTAGAAACAGTATTGCATGTTCTGCAAATACCATGAGGCACTTCAGAACTTTCTGTGAAGAGTGACAAATGTCCCTCACTGAGCTTTCTGCTTTCTTTAGCTCCAAGGGCGCAAATACAAGCCAGGCTACAATTCTGAAGCTGGGGACAAGTGGATCTGGCTGAAATGAATTCCCTCCCTTTGGAGCCCTGGCCAGGATGGACCATGGAACTTGTGTGAAGAGGAGCCAAGTTCAGTGCACCTGCTCCACAGCAGTTGTGTAGCATGAAGAAAACGCTGGTTAAATCATCTCCCATCTCCAGCATAAGGGAATAGACTCCTAGAAGGAAAACCACTTTACTCTGGTTTGTTTTTCCCTGGTGAACTCAGGGTGCTTTGGATGTTGGATAGTCATTGTGGGGTAGCAAAGTGATCTGGGGCAGGCTTAAGATCAGAGCTGAACTTTCTCTTCCTCAAGACCGTGGCACATTATTATGCAGGATTATTGTTGTTCTGCTGAATCAAGAGAAATTAAACCTGTGATCCTCCTGGCTCTCACAAAGTTAATTTCTTGCTCTGTCATGTGTGGTGTTTTATGAGGTTCATTAGAAGCAACAGCATGTTCTGAAAGGCACTTACTGGACCTCAGCAAAGTTCATTGAGAGATGGAAATAAGCAATTTCAATTTATACAGCAAAAGTCTCTGCTTAAAATTATAAAAAATGTTCAAAATAATTGCCAGCAGTTGTACTCACAGCTTCTTCCTTTGATTCCACTAAAGAGCCAAATGTTTGTTGGGTATAAAAGACAAGTGTAATTATTATCTTTGCAAGTCCCTGAAAGTCCAAGTTGGAGGGGTTTTTTAAAGAAATGATTCATTTGGTATTAGTTAGTCACAGAAATGAGGCACCTTGGCATTGGTTCAAGCAACGCTGTCCAGATTTAGGCTGCAGTTCATTTTGCATTTCCAGCAAGGGGCTAACTGCTTCAATCACTGAGGAAAAGTGCTGCCAGGCATTCCAGAATTTAGGGCAGTGCCTTGAAATTAAGCAGCCAAGTCTTGCTCATGCCCCTTCCCATATCAAAACCAGTCTGAAAAGAGTCCTTTAACAAGAGCCTTGGGGGCCTGGTTAGATACTGGATGAATGAGCAGTGGGATGGAAATGTGGCTTTTTTTGCTGATCCTGTAGCTTTTTGTTTCCCTTTTTAAAGTCTTACCCCACGTATCCTCCAGGATTGGGTATTTTAATCCCTCAGGACTCCCAGCCAGCGCTGCTGTTCTCTTCTTTGCAGTGAGATTCTGAGCAGTGGGAGCCTCCCTTTAACCTGCCCAGAGCACCATCTCTCAGCATTGAGGGGTGTGGGGATGAAAAGAACACCTGCTGTGGGTTTAGGATCCCTTTGGAGCAGTCCAGCTCTGTTTGTACACGTGTCCTCCATCTCAGTGTTGCCGAGTTCTCCGGGTGCTGGAATTCACTTGGCAGTGTGTGTGCAGCCTGATGTCAGATCTCCTGGAAAGGTGTTCTGTGCTGTGGGTAGAGCTGGGGAAGCTGTTGTGTTACACTGTGGGGCTCACTGGGATGCAGAGCAGTTTTAGGAGCCTTCCCTACCTGCTCCAGCAGCACACAGAGCTGAGCTTTGGGTATGACTTTAATTCCAGTCTGGAAAAGCAGTGCTGGTGAGCAGTGTGGTATGACAACATGCATCTTAAGCATACTTTTTTTATTTTATTCAGGCTTTAACTCTGCTTTAAAACTGTTTATAACCTAAATCTGTGAAGGAAATAACTTTCTCTCCCCTTGCTGTAGGAAGGAGCACTAGCTGTGTTTTTCTCTTCCCTCCTCTGTGTTTTTCTCTTCCCTCCTTCCCACTCCAACACCTCAAAAAAAATCTCTTAGCAAGCCAGCTGTAAAGATTTGGGTTTTGGAGGCTATGCTGTGCCAATTGGATGAATCCATCTCCATTTCTTAGATTGGAAAAGATAACACGGCTCAAGTTCTCTCCATGCTTCTGCGTAGGTGCACGTGTGATACCATCTGCAGTCTGTCCTCTTATCCCAAATTCCCATTGCTGTGTTAATGCATGGGGTTTGCCTCTTGCCTGTCATGTCCCGTGCTTGGTTCTGCCCGCTTTGCCAAGGCAGATTCCCTGGGAAAGGTCCCATTGATGGGCACAACCACCAGCCTTCCCAGTGGCTCCACTGGTCACTTGAGTAGTTCAGCAACAGCCTCCGCCTTGGCTTCGCTTTTCGGTGGCACAGGAGGGGAGAAAGGAGAGAGGAAGGTGGGTGGGAATGGGTCCTGCCACCAAAATGAAGGCTTGACCTGCTGCAGCCTCAGGTGAGGTGGAGAAGATTCCCTCTCAGCCTCAGGAACCTGGGATTTCATGCCAGCACCTGTCCCGCTCCAAAGACTTGTCCTTTCAGCTTTGGTCTCTCCACCACCCGCCTCTAGCCTTTGCTGTGGTCGAGTGGTGCATGTCTGTGCTTTCCCAGTATGGCCATGAACAGCTTCCTCCTCAGCTGGGGCACAGCTGGGACCATCCAGGGTGTGAAGACACCTGTGCATAGCTGAGCTTCACCATGAGGAATTGGCTCCTCACCTGTCCCTCTCCTTGTGCTCCTCAGCAGTGACATCAAGCCCAGGGCTGCAGTTACAAGATCCAGCGAGTTTCTTCTTCCTCCTTCAAGGTGAAACTTTGATGTTTTAATTGCAGAATGACAGAATGGTTTGGGTTGGAAGGGACCTCAAAGCTCCACCCCTGCCATGGGCAGGGACACCTTCCACTAGACCAGGTTGTTCCAAGCCCCATCCAACCTGGCCTTGGACACTTCCAGGGATGGGGCATCCACAGCTTCTCTGGGCACCATAATAGCAGTGAGGTTTGGATATTATCCCTGCTGCTTCAGTTTTGTTGTACCCCCACCACAGACAAAGGTTGGAATGAATCCCTTCAGTGGAAGAGCTTGCTGAGCCAGTGGAATTTACGTGCACAACAAATTCCAGCTGGCTGCCAGTGCTGTTTACAAAAGACTGGGCAAAATGAATCAGCTGTGCAGAAATGAGTGGGAGCAACCAGAGCAGGGGGGAGGTGGGATGGCACACGGTCACCTGATGGCCTGCTCCCCAAAAATGTGCCTGTGCAGGTTTAGTGTGAGCTGAGCATTTACGGAGAACCCCAAAAGCCATCTGTGTTTAGGGAGGTCTTGGAGGAAAAGGAGGTCTGAAGATCAAGGAAAAGGATGGGCTCTCCTCCTTGGGGTGGCCTTCTGTTGACTTGCATTTGATGTGAAGATGACAGGAGATGACATCATGAGGGTGGTGAGGCCCTGGCACACATTTCCTAGAGCAGCTGTGGCTGCCCTGTCCCTGGAAGTGTCCAAGGCAAGGTTGGATGGGGCTTGGAGCAACCTGGTCTAGTGGAAGGTGTCCCTGCCCATGGCAGGCAGGTTGAAGCAGATGAGCTTTAAAGGTCCCTCCCAACTCAAACCATTCTCTGATTCTGTAACACTCAGCAAAGCTCCTTGGGAATGTGTGGCCTTGGGAACTCCCATCCATGTTGATCAACTCCGATCCCATCTGACAGCCTTGCTCCCTGTGATCCTGCTTAGCTCTTATGCCTGAGCACCATGGGTGGCAGGATGCCATGGAAGTTGCAGGTTCTGCTCTGGTTCCCAGCTTTAAGTTGTGTTTTTTGCCAAATACACGTTCGCAGCGAGATCAAAACGAGCGCGTTGCCTCCCGGTGCCGGGTAATTCCTCCGCAGGTCCTGGAGCCCAGCCTGGCTGCTGCTATCTGATGGGACCACTCCTGCTGTGCTCTCCACCCTTCCAAGCAAAAACTACAGGTACAAATGATACTTAAATTTTCTGTGCCTGAGAAAGCTTTGTCTCAAATTAGCTGAGTGCTGAGCATCTTCAAAGATAGCCGGGGTTCAAATAACGCGGCGGCTGCTGCAGTTCCCTCCGGGAGAGGCAGACACCACACCTCATTCCTCCACCTGCTCCTGGATTGGGGAGCATGGCCTGCAGACACAGCCTCAGACAGTGGTGCTGCATGGGGGTGAAGGCACATGGCCTGTGCACCTCCAGGAGAGCGTTCCCAGCCCTCACCTGTGTGTCCGCACAGAGGTGCGAGGTGAAGAAACGGGAGTGTGTGGCCAGGGAAGGATTGCTGGTGGATCTTGCAGGGTGGGGTGTTGCTGGCATTCCAAATAGGAGCGCGGGTCTCCTGGCTGGAGTTAAAAGTTGTGGCAGAGCAACGGTTTTGGTTTCTTTGGGTTCCTGTTTCTCCCCTCACTGCTGCAGGTTTTGTGCTCTGGCAGAACGTGGGGAACCGGCTCTCGGGGTAGATGGGGTGTGCTGTGTTACGGGGTGGCACAGCAGTGCCCCTTTGCAGGTCAAGAAATGGGATGGAAGTGGGGTTTATCGAGGAGCTGGGGCACAGGTGTGCTCTTTTCTGCTTCCTCTACTTGTTAACAAGAAGGTGGCTGGTCCAAATGTTGCTGTTTGCTGTGGAAGCTGATTTCCTATTTGGGAACCAAATGCTTAAATATAAAGCTCACAACAGAGTTTGTGTTGTATGAAAGGAGTTGATGCATGCAAAAAAAAGGCACAAAATTGTGCTAAGATACAGCAGGCGTGACCTGTGAAGCCCTAGTATGGCACGTCAGCCTCCAGCATGTTCCCATTGCCTCTGGGTGTTTTGGCAGGCAAGGTTGATGGTTTGATTGTCAGAAATTGGGGTGGGATTTGCCATTAGAACAGAAGACTCCATGTGCTGCTTTTTGGGTTTTGGTTTCTCTGCTTACAGGAGAAACCCAAGGCTGAAGGAGGAAGGAACTTGATGAAATCCATCTCCACCTTGGATATGGGTAAAAGTCAGGCTCCTATTATCCTCAGTGGGCAGCTGAAGCAGTCCTGCAAGTCAGGCTGGCAAGGGCAGGGGCTGTACCTTAAGTGAGAGAGGGAAACTAAAGTCACCATGGGCTCTGAGAGGTCTCCAATCCCCTCTGACTTCTCCCTGGGGTGTTTGTTCTGAGTCAACAGAACTCTGCAGGGAGGTGAGGGGCTCAGGAGAGAGGCATCAAAGCTGGTGCTCTAATTGCTGCTTCCTGACCACAGCCTGGGTTGTAAGTTGGTGCTCCAGGCAGGACTACAGATGTGAGCAGACCCTCCTGGCAGTGCATTTGGGACTTGATCCAGAGCATTAATTCAATAGATGGGACCCTTGCTGCTTCCAGCAGTCCCCATGATGGACTAAAAAAGGTGTTGCTCTCCAGGTGGGGATGGAGAGGATTGTGGTGGAAGCCGTGTTCAGTTTTGTGGGTATTGCACAGTACATAAGTCCCTGTGCCTTCCTGGCACAACCAGCCCTATGTCCCTTAGCCACACTGATTCCCACCCCAAGGGCTCCACATCCACTTCTGGAGTCCCCATGGAGCTGCTTTTCCCTTTGGTGTCTGTCTGCATGCAGCATTTTGGCAAGGAGGCAGCTTTAACTGGACAACATCCGCTTCCTCAAAGAGCTTGATATTCACCGTGCTCCGCTGGCAGGAGCTTTTATGAGCTGTGGAGGCAGAGAGGGGAGAATGACTTTGAGACCCAGTAAAGCCTTTTCCTTGTGTGCTCAGACAGATTTAGTTGTGATACCGCTGGGTCACGAGCGGCTGCCTCACGCTGGTGCTCCCTGGCGCAGCTCCGAGCACACAAAAACCCTCTCTCATCCTCCCTGGCCCCTTTGATTTGTGCCCCGGCGCTGGTTTGTGTTACAGAGCCGGGGTCGTCCTGACCAGGTCGTCCCTGCCGGTGCAGGGGAGTGTAAGGCATCTGCAGAGCCTCCAGTGTACTGGCCTTGCTGGTTTCCAGTGGGAAGCTCGGGGCTTTCCCAGCACATCCCATTAGGTGGCAATGCAGCCTGTTCCTCTCAGCAGCCCCGGAGGATGATGGCAGTGAGAAGGGGGCTTCAGCCTCTGTGGGGTGGGCTGGGGTGGCCAAGGCTCTTGAGTGTGTGGAAAGGGCTCTCACATCTGTGCTTCTAACTGTTTTGGCTGCTGACACTTAAGAAGGACCCTGGGATTCCCCTCCTTTTGGCTTTGAGGTGCCCTATATCACAGTGGTGGCTGTGGCCATCCTTGGGCCAGCTGTCCCTTGTGTGGGCTACACAGGTTGTCCCTGCAAGCGCTTTGGCCTCTGTGTCCACCCTGGTGTTCCCTGTGGCTTTATTCCATGCCGTTTCCAAGCAAGAGAAAGCACCAGTGAGCAGGACGGTTCCTGCTCATCTGGCTGCCTTACAGAGCCAGCTCGAGCTCCAGGCAGGACAAGGCTGCTGCTCTCCATCCTCCCAGCAGACTTTCCCAGGCCTGCAGAGGATGGAGGGAGACACCTGCAATGCCCTCGGCCATGGTGCTCAAGCTCTTGCTCAAGAGATGTGTGAGTCAAGAGCTCACCTGGCCAAGGGCTGGCCTGCAGCCAGGGGACTTCCCGGGATGACCGCTGGGCCAGACAGCAGGATTACTCACGGAGCATGCAGAGCATCACCTGTGTGAGCGCTCAGTGCGTTGGTGGCGAGGAGAGGCCTGAGTTTCAAACAGGAGCTGAGGTCAGAGCCCAGGGCTGGAGGCTCCATGGGTCTCCTGACGTGGATTAGGGAGGCACGGAACACCCCGGTCACCACCGTGCATGATGGGAGCCCCCACGTGCAGCCCTGCGCTCCATCCCCCCTTCTCCTGAGCTCTGGTGGGTCGTGCATCCCATGTCCTGCTTCTCCCGTGTTTAACTAGGATGTTATCTGGAGATTAGAAAGCACTAGGGTCCGGATCTCGGAGCAGAGCAGCATTTCATGGCAGCCCAGCCAAGGGGAATGAAGTAATATTAAAGTGTGATATTTCATTGCTCTGTAATTAACTTCAGCTGCTTTCAAGCTGCAACAAATTACCCTCAAAGCCCGTTTTTGTACCGAGGAGAACTTTGAACTGCGTTTCCAGCCCTTGTGTCTGGGAGGGAGTGGGGAGGCCGCTCCTGCTGTCTGTGGCTGCAGCTCCGTGTGTGGTTTGGGATGCGATGGTGTGGCCCGGACCAGCCCCGGGCCGGGTGTGCCAGGCTGCCGTGCAAACAAAGGCAGAGGTGGTGTGTTGGGGCTGGAATTAACCCTGCCAGGGAGAGCCCCGGGCGTGGGAAACTACCGCAGCATCACGGGAGAGCCTTTGGCTCCACCCTGAGTGTCTCCTTTGCTGGGATATATCCTGGTGCACTCCCGGGATGTTGGGATTGTGGCTGGGAAGGACCGGCTTCTGGCTCTGCTGCAGCCAGAGGGGTGCATGCCCCAAACTGCCTCCAGGTCCCTGCAGCACCTCAAAGGCTTTAGGTGCATGCTGCCGTCCCAAGGTCTTCCCCAAATACTGTGTGCAAGTTAATCCAGGGCCTGAAACTTCAACCAGTTTGTTGGAGAGAAAATTCAGCTCAGCTGTTCAAAGGCAGCAGCCTGGTTCAGCAAAGACCTGATGGTTTTGGGGAGCCACTGATGCCCTTGAGAGGCTCAAAACACAGCTCTGTGCTTCCCAGCAGGACCCCTCCTGCTCCAGCTCCCTAAATTCCTTGGAGAATGCACTTGTTTGTATTTACTTTCCATCTCCTATCTCCAGCAGGAACCATGGAGATGGTCCTGTGCAGGCCAGGCCTGGGAATGTGGCACAGGTTCCTGCCACACATGGCCCGGCCGCTGCCAGATTTCCAGGCAGAGGGTCTGCCTGGGCTGATGGTGCCGAGCCCTTCCCATGCTGAAGAAGCTGCTCTGGAAGAGAAGGACTCCAGCAGCTTGTCTGGGATGCCTCAACCAGGGGCAGCTTAATTACCTTTGATAAATTCATGAGATCATAAAACCAAAGGAAGATGGGAAGCGTTCCTGCTAAGCCCTCGTTGCTGACGGGATGCGAGGCAGACGCACTTGGAACTGCTGTGAGCGGATTAAGCTCAGCATCCAGAGGAACTGCAGAGACAACACAGGCTCAGAAGATGTGGAGAGCAATCTTCCCAGATTATCCATCTTATCCAGGTGTGTGCTGTTCCCCTTGGAGAGTCTCCCACGGGAGCCAAGGGCCGGGGAGCTGCTCAGTTTCTATAGATGGTGATGGGGGATGTGAGTCCCTGATCTGGACGTGTTAAAGCATGAGGAGCAGACAGACCTTCTGCCCAAACTCCCAGGGAGAAAGCCACCAGCCCAGATCCCATTGTGGCACCCTGGGATGGCTCAGTCTCAGTGGGGGTCCCCAGCAGCCCTGTTATACCTGTGGGTACCAGCTGCAGCAGGGTTCCAATCCACCTGGGTCCAAATCTGGGGCAGATGCATCCCACTGGGACATGGGAATGGGGAGACCAGGCACTGCTGTGATGCAGCTCCCCTTCCTGGGAAAGCCATTTGGTTTGGATACCACTGGGACATCTGCAGCACCAGGCTTATCACCTTCAGCTAGGCCAAGTGGAGTAAGTTAATGATTAGATTTATCATAAAGCCACCTAATGAGCAGCAATAGAGCCAAGTGCTTTCCATTCAGTGACGCACATCCAAATCTTAATAGAGGCTGACAGCCTGACCCTGGGACCGTGCTCTGGCCAAATAAAATCAGCCTGATGGTTCCCTGGAGAAAGCAGCCATGGCTTTAATGTGTCTTCTCAAAGCATTTATCTGACCAGCTTAAGAAAAAAACAAGCCAGCCCGCAGAGCTGGGTTACGTGACCTCCCCGCTCGCTTCCCTAGCTCTGCAGTTCAAAAAGCCTCAGCCTGGGAATGTGCTGGGAGGGCTCAATCCAGCAAGGAATGCTCCAACAGCATCCCAAATCCTCTCCAGGCTGTGCTCTTGAGTCTGCATCACTGGTACCTAAGGGAAGAATTAACATGCTGTGAGTGCTAATAGGGAAACTTCAATAATTGAAGGTGTTTGGAGGCTTCTGTTGGCATATTTGTTTTTGGAGGTAATATTTTACTGCACCAGCTCTTCCTCTGCTCTAAACCTTTCCCTGCCTTCTCCCTCTGCAGTTTAAAAGCAATTCCAGTTTCCCAGGGCAAGTCTCCATCCCTCTTGCCAACTGCTATCAAAAAATCTGGGCATTGCACCTCAAGCAAAAGATCAAACCCTTGATATCAAAGGACTGGGAAGGAGGATTGATCTTTCCAAGCTGAAGTTTCGTCCTGGCTGACTCTGTGTATTCCTACCTTCATGTTTTTTCCCACCTCCTCCTGGTTTTGATAATCTACCCCACTACTGCTCTGGATCCGTTTATTGCATCGGGGAAGGACTGACCTTGAGCCACCCCTGATGGTGCCATCCAGAGAGGCTGGGATGTGTGCTGGAGCTACAGGTGTCCTCACACCTGAGCCCAGCACCTGGTTGCAGAGAGAGGTTGTGGAATCTCCATCCCTGGAAGTGTTCAAAGCCAGGTTGGATGGGACTTGGAACAATCTGGTCTAGTGGAAGGTGTCCCTGCCCATGGCAGGGGGTTGGAATGAGGTGAGTTTTAAGGTCCCTTCCAACTCAAACCATTCCATGATTCCATAGTTTGAACACCTGATGCAGCTTCTTGCGGGGCAGGCGTGGACATGAGGAGCCAAGGTCTTCTCAGCAATGATATGGAATTTTGGGGGTTCAAATTAGGTGTAAAGAAAACCTTCCAGGAGTGGCTGGAAGGAGGGAATCGCTGTGGTGAGAGGATTGGTTGCCACTGTGGCTAGCAAAGGGATTTATTGACTCATCAGCTAGTGCCAGGAACCTCAGGGAAAGCTGCAGGAAGTCCTGCAGCCTCCATCCAGGCTGCTCCCAAGGTCCCAACAAAGGTGTTCTATCCTTGGGAAGTCTTCTCCAGCGTGGCCCTTCATGAACAAAGCAGCCCAAGTGATTTCTGATGTTTACATGTGGGAGCTTTCCCCCGCTTTTAATGTCATGTATTTTTTGGTCTGAATAACAGCAATACCCAGGGTTGGCTCAGCAGTTGTTTGATCCCACAAGTCTCTGCCCTTGGCTGTGTCATATGACATTGAGTTCCTCGAGGCAAATTGTGTGAAAAGATGCCTTTTCTTTTTTTCATCACTTCTGGATTTACTGTCCCTTCATTCCCACTGAATGCCCTGTTGTTCGCACAGCCTGAATACGAGCTCTGTCCTGGGACTGGGATGGCCCCATCCACTGGGCACCAGAGGGGACCCCAAGGATGCTTTTCCCTGAATGTGCTGATTTTCAGAAGAGCCCTCCAAGGCAGGGCAATTACTCTGGCTTTGTGCAACAACCTTCATCCAGGGGGTGGCCCAAGACGAAGATGGGGATGGTGGCAATGAGCAGACCCTCGGAGCAGGGAGGGAAGCCAGCCAGCTCCAGTGGGAAGCGCTCTGAACCCCTCTTTGTGCTGCTGGAGCAGTGACCCCGTCTGTCCTCTGCCCTTGGCTCAGTGCAAGTGTTCTGAAAGCGCCTGGGAACCTCTGGTGGAGCAGGGGCTGGGGGTGACGGGGCTGGAATTGTGCTCATTCCCTCCTCAGCCCTTCCTGAGGCTGCTCTCTCCCCTTTGCTTTTCATCATGCTGTATCTGTTCCCCATCCCTGGAAGTGTCCAAGGCCAGGTTGGATGGGGCTTGGAGCAACCTGGTCTAGTGGAAGGTGTCCCTTCCAACCGTTCTGTGATGGGTTGGGTGGGGGACAAGCCATGGCACTGGGATGAGGACCCCCTTCCCCATGCAGAGCCTGGTAGTGCCACCCAGGTACAGCAACACCCACACCAACTCCCCTGGGAATTGCTGCACAAGGACATCCCCCATGGCAGTCTGTGGCCACGTCTGTCACCCCCCAGATGCGGGGACTGAAAAGTGTCCCCTGAGTCACTGGAATTCACTGCTGCACTGGCTGGGCTCCGGAGTCTGCTCCTCACCTGGAGCCACAGCCAAGCTGAGGAGGAGCAAGGGCAGGAGCTCCAGGACCCAAACCTGTCAAAACTCACTCAGAAGCATCCAGGTAAAACTCTGCAACTCTTTTGATCTTTGGGGTCTTGTTTTGTTTGCTTGAATTTTCTTTTTGATCTTGCAGCCCCCTAACACTCTTGTAACCCCAGCAGGAATCACATCTTCTCATGGCTGTAGAGGAAAGCTGAAAGCAACCTGTTCCTCCATAGCTTGTGCCAGAAGGATCCTCCAGATCCACAAGGATCCTGCCAAAACAGGTCTGACCACTGTACTTCAGAGACCAGATCTCTGTTGGAGTTCACTTCAGCACCTCCACAACCCTCCCTAAACCAGCCCGTGGTCCCAGGCTGGGTGGAGGACAGCAAGCACCCACCGAGGAGGATCTTGGTGACACCTGGTGAGCCCTGAAATGAGAAATCTGTGGGGCAGGACCCTTCTGTGGTGTGTGATCCACCCCATGTGCCAGGAGAGCACGTGGAGGATGGAGTGGTCGCTCTTCCCTCCCGGTGTCCCATCCCTGTGTGCTTGATGGGAGCGAGTTGTCTGAAGGAACAGAAACTGCTGCCATGTTTGGAGGTGTTTCTCACGGGGCTGATTTGTTCCCTCACTGCTTGTCCACGGGAGCTGCAAAGCTTTGCCTGTGTGGGGTGGGAGCTGGGAATTTCGCTCCGTTTGATCGCTTGCTCTTCTGCCCCAGCTTCAAAGATCTCTTTGCTTTTCCACTCCCTTTTATGTCCCATCTCTTGATATTCCAGTCCTGCATGAAGGCACAAACCCAGGACAGCTGAAGGCTTCCAAATGCAATTATTTTCCAAAGCATTTCAATAAATTAGCAGCTTGTTTCTTTGCCAGACAGCACTTCCCTTCCCATTGACCCGCGTCTGTGCAGCCTGCAATATGCCTTGGACCTTTATCCTCAGGGATGTCGGCTTGGGAGGATGGAGCCGGGCACTCTCAGCTGTGATTCAGACCTGGCCTGGGACTCGAGAGAGGTTGGCACGAGCATCTGCAGATATATCTCTCTTTTTTTTTTTAATAGCCTTTTATTTATGAAGCTACTTTGGAGTCTGATTCACTTGCTGTGTTCGATATTTATTGGTGCTTCACCCGCCTTGAACTGGGAGCCGTAAGCACTTTGATAAATGGATTTGCCTTTCCTGGAACCGTGTCCCAACATCAGCTCATCAGCATCCTCAGCCAAAGCACCGCTCCTGTAAATCAAGGATGGCAAGGAGAAAAACCCCGAGCAGGGCAGGATGGCAATCCAAGCACCCAGCTGCTCAATTCCATGGGGTTCAGTGCTTGGATGAGGGATTGCTCCAAGTGACTGAGGTCTCTGTTTAATTCAGGGAAGAATTTCTTCCCAATATCCCATCTAACCCTGCCCTCTGGCAGTGGGAAGCCATTCCCTCTTCTGTCATTCCAGGCCCTTGTCCAAAGTCCCTCTCCAGCTCTCTTGGAGCCCCTTTGGGTCTCTCATCCCTCTCCTATCACACCACAGGCTAAAAGGAATCGGGTGCACAAGGATCAGGGGCAATGTCAGTGTAGGAAATACCAGCTAAAGGTGAGCTGCCATGACTGCATGATGAACACCCCAGGCTGGGATCAAGCTGGGATTTTCCCAGAAAATGCTTATCTGTAGTAGGGAGAGGTGGCATTTAGCAAAGGCAGTTTTGGGATGCATCTACATTGAATGTCTAGATGTTGCTATGGAGAAGCTGGATGGAGGCCACCAGGATAAAGGAGGCTCAGGGGGGACCTTCTTACTCTCCACAACTCCCTGACAGGAGGGTGGGGCCAGGGGGGGTCAGGCTCTGCTCCAAGGGAACGAGGGACAGGACAAGAGGAAATGGCCTCAAGCTGCACCAGGGGAGGCTTAGATTGGATATTGGGGAAAAATTCTCCACCAAAAACGTGATCAGGCATTGGAACAGACTGCCCAGGGTGGAGTCACCATTCCTAGGAATGTTTGACAGACGTGTAGGTGTGGCACTTGGGGACATGGGTTAGTGGTGGGCTTGGCAGTGCTGGGGGAATGGTTGGGCTCAAAGATCTGGGAGGTCTTTTCCAACCTTAGTGACTCTGTGATTCCATGAAATAGCACATGGGTTGAAAGGGATTGTGTCCCTGGGGAGATGTTCCTGGGGGGCTTCCTGCTAGCCCAGGTGGCTGGTGCTGGACACTGGGGTGGGCTGGATGCCCAGGGCAGAGCCATCCATGCAAGAGGGATGCTGGGTGTCATCTGCCCTGCTGTCCCCACAAAGAGATGAGTTGTGGGTGGAGGGACCATCACTGACAAGGATCTGTATCCACAGCTGTCCCCTCTGCACAGGGAACTTTGTTTTTTTAAAATAATGACCAAAAAAAAAATCCCTGTCACTTAACAAAAATGTTTCAGGCCTTTTGGGTTTTTCCCTGTGATTAAGTCTAACAAGAAGAGACAGCAGAGGATTTATCAGTATCTGCTTCCTGATTCCAGCTTTCCCTCTGTGGTGACAGGAGACCTAATGCTGTTATTCCTGAGCAAGGACTTCATGCAGTGTGACCACAGCCCTGATGGCAGAGCAGCATCCTAACCCTTCCTGAGGTATGGAGTGTGGGGGGGAAATGGAACAGCAGGATAAATTGGGATGGAGGAAAAGATCTGAACCTTGACAGCATTGCCATGGTAACGGGGGACCTGCCAGTGCACACTGCAGCCTGGCATGGGCAGTGTGGCACCGTGGCACAGTGTGATCTGGGATGGAGAGGGCTGGTGGGATGGAGAGGCTGTGTTTTCCCTTATGGAAGTCAGCAGAAGCCTTGGGAAAATGCTCTGGAAGCTGATGGCAGGGTGAGAGGCAGCTGTGGGACACGAGAGTCTCTTCAGTGGGGTCTGACCTCCTCTGCCTCCTCTTTCACCTCCTCATCTGCAGTCCCAGCACCACTTCCAGACCTGCTGCTGCTGGATGGACCACACAGGCCATTGGCAAGGTTAGTCATGCTGGTGGGAAGCAGTGATTCCCCTTTGGGAAAAAACAGCAAGGCTTGGGCTATGTTTGAATTCCCCTAAAGAGTGAAACCCAGACCTTCATACATTGCTCATCCCAACCAAAAGCATGCCCTGGACAAGCGTTCACAGCCTTCTCCCTGGCCAGAGATGTTTGCATCCCTGGACAAAGCAGCTCCTGATCATCCCAATCCCCTTTTCCCAGCTGCCTGTCTGCCAGGCTTGGCTTGAAGGCAGGGCCAGGCAGAGCAGACTCTCTCCCAGAGGGGCCATGCAGAGCCCCAGTTCTTGCCCTGCTGATGGCTGTGGCCAGGGTTTGGCTCCACACGCAGCTCCCATGGCTTTCATCTTGCTCCAGCCCCTGATCGCCTTCCCCCGGCCAAACTGGACCCAGCAGAGAGAGGGACAGCAGGAACCAAATCCCTTGGGGCAGCACCAGCAGGATGGGAATGTGTTTGGGTGGGGGTATCTCTGACAACGGGGGCGGCGTGGGCAGCAGTGTTGGTTGGGAACAACCTCGCTGCACCCCACGGGCTGGGAGCAAGGCCGGGAGCAGTAACTGATTTAACGAGGCTGTGCTGTAATTACTGCCAGCACGTTTGCCCCCAGCCCTGCTGTGCTGTAGAGGGAGAACGTGTCCTTCCAGCCGCTGCCATCCCTCTCCGTGCAGCCATGTGAGAGGCGACGGGAGGAAAGAGGAGCTAAAAATAAACCAGGGTAAAAATAGTCCCACGTGTGCTCGCTTTCGAGGGGAAATGAGGGGAAATTTCATCTGAAGCAAAAAAAAAATGACACTGAAATTTACTTTCCCAGCTCACCCTTTGGAAAACGGGACCTGTGTCCAGGCAGGGGAGAAGTGCTTGGTCCAGTACAGCCCCTGGAAGATGGGCAGAAGTGGGGAACATCAGCTGAAGCGAGCTCTGGCAGCAGAGCTGGGCTGTGCTGACAACACCACTGCTGTGGATTCCCAGCTGGAATTCGGGCTGGCAGAGCCTGGCATCAGCATCACCCCCAGGTAACCAACTTCTGTTTAAGGGGCAAAGAGAGACGCTCCCAGTGAGAGCCACGCTGGGCGCCTCCCAGCAGTGCTCCCAGTCCCCAGCACCTGAGGGTATCCAGACAGCTGCAGGCTGAGCTTTGAAATCCAGCAGAAGCTGCTCTGTCCTGAATACAGACGGTTATTTCTCACTCAAATAGGGCAGGGAGGAAAAAAACCTGCTGGGAAGCTAAAAAACTGGGGTGGTTCCTTGGGAGTTTCACACAGGGAGATGCCCAGTCTGGATTAACAATGTCACAGGGTCGGGACTCCATCTCAGCCTGTGCTAATCCACAAAATATGTCAATGCACCTCTCCCCTCTGCGTTGCTGCCTCCCTCTCCTGCAATTTCTCTTAGTGAAGCGAATTTCTCTCCTTTCTCTCCTTTCTGCCCAGCTAAGCTCTCTGGTGCTTAAGCAATGCCTCAGGGCTGACTTAACTACAAGGAAACAGAAGGGCTCATCCTTATTGCACCAATGGGAAAAAAATGTTAATGGTATTACGATGGAAACGCAGCCCCACCTAAACTTGTCCGTGGTCCCAGTGCACTGGGATGTGTGAGGCTTCTCCGAGGCTGCAGGAGCTGCCAGCTGGGGCTGTGAGTGCTGCCCAGGGCTCTCTCCACCTGCTGACACCACGAAGGCTTTAAAAAATCCGGGCAGGGCTCCCGTCCGAGATCCACGCAGGCTCCTTGTGCCAGGTTTGTGTCTTCCATGTGGTGTTCCCTAGGTATTTTTGTTATGCAGAGATCCTCACATGGGCTGGGCAGGGGCTGTGGGGATACCCTGAGTGTCCTCAGTACAAGCCATGGAGGGGCTCCTCCTGCCCTGGGTATGATGCAGATGCCTCCAGCTTCTTCATAGGTGTTTGGATCTCATCCCAAGCCTGTTTGGTGGGAATTACCTGAGGACTGCAGCCTTAGGTGGTTAGGTACAACCCCCAGGCACCAGGGTGGGGAAATGCCATGGAAATCTTAAAATCCTAGACTGGTTTGTGTTGGAAGGGACCTTCAAAACCATCTTGTTCCAGCCCCTGCTGTGGGCAGGGGAACCTTCCGCTATCCCAGGTTGCTTCAAGCCCCGTCCAGCCCATCTGAGTCTCACCTGGACACTTCCAGGGATGGGGCAGCCACAGCTTCTCTGGGCAACCTGTGCCAGGGCCTCACCATCCTCACAGGGAAGAATTCCTTCCCAATATCCACCGTGGCTCTTTATTGCTGGGAAAGCAGCTGAGCTCAGTAAAAACAATTGTCTAAGCTGAAACAGAAGAAAAAAATGGTCATTACAACACATTCCAGGCTGGCACATAGTAGGAATGTTCTTAATTAATAGCATGGTGGGAAGGAAAACGAAAGGGAAATGCTAAAACAAGACTGTGGACAGATGTAGAGGAGGAGCCCCATGAAGGAAGATGCCCACAAAGTCTCTCCTACCACACAGCCTCCAAATTGTTCCCAGGAGAGGACTGTGGAGCCAAACCTGGATCAGCCCCCTGCACTGATCCAAGCTGTGGCAGGGTGGGGATGCTTTGGTAGTGCCAATGTGTGAACATGGGATGAGAAAAGGTCAGGAACAGACAGCCTGGATTTGAACAGAGAAGCTGGTGGATCTGCCGGGCTCTCCTGCCTAGTGAGAGGTGTGTTTCAGTTTCTGACCAAACCTTTGTCTACCAGGACAACCCGTGTTTTCAGGCTGGAAAGCTGCTCCCCACCTGTGCTTTATCTTACATGCGTTGCAAACGGAGGAGGAGAAATGGGGAAAAGACCCTTTGACACCTCATTCCTCACCTTTTATTAGGATAATCTTCCTTTTCAATGCCAAACACGGGTTGGTTTGGTTTTTTTTTTCAGTGTCGTCTTTGCTTTGTTTGCTCGGAGAGAGCACTGGCACACACTCCAGGAAATTAGCTCTTAACTAAAAGCATTTATGTAATTGGGGAGGGAGGGGGAGGTGTGCGCGCTGACTTTGGGGAAGTTCAGTCTACAAAAACAAACCTCGCTAACTACACTTGGTTCTGATTAAGGAAGATAAATCTGTCAGTGAGAGGCTAAATTTACCGAGAGTGTAACCTCCTGCTCCTCGCCCCACCAGCGATGGTCAGGCTACGTTTATTTCTGTTGGGCACGCTCCAGAAAGCGTTGGGAGGCGAAAAACAATCCCCAGAAATGTGAAAAATGTGGAATGAAGTGGGGGCGGCAGGAGGAAAAGTGGGGGGAGCGAGGAGGGAGCGACCAATAGCAACGCGATGGGAGCGATTTCGGCTCCGGTGCTGCCTCCACGGCTGAAAGAAGAAAGCCCGAGATGCTCAGATCTGATGGGGAGCGGCTCAGGGAGCTGGGGGGGGCTCATCCTGGAGAAAAGGAGGCTCAGGATGGACTTGCTTGCTCTCCACAACTCCCTGACAGGAGGGTGCAGCCAGGTGGGGTCGGGCTCTGCTCCCAGGGGACAAGGGACAGGGTGAGAGGAAATGGCCTCAAGCTGCACCAGGGGAGGTTTAGATTGGATATTGGGGAAAATTTCTCTGCTGGAAGGGTGGTCAGGCACTGGAACAGGCTGTCCAGGGAAGTGGTTGGAAGCACCATCCCTGGAAGCGTTCGAAAGGCTTGTGGATGTGGCAGTTGGGAACACGGGTTAGTGCTGCGCTTGGCAGTGCTGGGGAAATGGTTGGATTCAGTGATCTGAGAGGGCTTTTCCAGAGATTCCCACCTGCAGTAGGACTGATGAACTAAAGCATGGCAATGGCACCTGTCCCCCAAAATCATGTACATTTTTATATCCCCAGCTCACATGGAGCAAGGGCTCCTGCAGTCACTCTCCCATGGGCTCACGAAGGTGCCTGTCTATCCCTGGAAGTGTTCCAGGCCAGGTTGGATGGCGCTTGGAGGAACCTGGTCTAGTGGAACGTGTTCCTGCCCATGGCAGGGGGTGGAGTGAGATGGTCTTTTGGGTCCCTTCCAGCCCAAACCATATGGACTGGAGCAGTCCCTCTCTAGCTTGTGTCCCATATGTGGTTGAGATTTGGTTATCGGCTCAAATCTCTCATTGTCTTTGATTAAACAAGAACTCACTGACACCCATTGGCCATGAACCAGAAGACAGACTCACTTGGTTCTGGTCTTTAGCCCTCTAAAACAATGTTTTTTGTGGAAGAAGTGTTTGGAGATGGGGGGGACAACTTGCTCTCATGGTTGTTGGCAGACAGAGACATCTCACTTCCCTTTTTTTCCTCTTGGAACAGTTTGAACTGCCTGATCCCTTCCGAGTTTTGGGGATATCAGAGCTGAGGAAGCAATACTGATGCTACAAGGGAAGTTTGGCTCTGGGAGAGCCTGTCACACCTTGCTGAGCAGCTACAGGACATGGTTTGATGGCAGTCACGTAGCACTGTGGCATCTAAAATCCACCATTCTGGAGATTCAGCATGAGAGGCCCAAAGGAGATGTCAAACAAACAACTGGATCCAGCTGCTCAGTTGGTGTAAATGGATGTGGTGCCATTGGATTTGCTGGAGCCAGGTGGACTCCCTGCCAGGTGAGGATTGGGCTCTGGTGCTGGAGCATCCCTGTGCTGCCCTGCTCGGTAGCTTTGGCTCTCTCCGGCGGGCTGTGCAGTCTCTGCAACAAGGACGTGTTTTTATAACATGCTTTGCAGCTGCCAAGATAAACCCCCTCTCAGATACAGCCCAAAAAGGCATTAACAATATTGGCATGTGCTCTGGCGGCTGCGTTTCCTCCCACTATCCCAAGCTGGACCTTGATAAGCCTGATTTCTTCGTCACTTGACTCTGCCTCCTCCCTCATGAGCTTCCCACTGAAACGAGCTGGGCTGGCATTGCAGCCGTGGGAGAGCCGGGCAGCTGTGCTAGTGGACATCCTTTGAGAAGTTAGTCCAGGGAAAGCTGCTCCCATCCATGGCAGGAGGCAGGGACAGGCAGATCCAGATCCTGTCTGGCAAGGAAATGCTCCTGGAGCTCATTTATCGTAGAAGCATAGAACCACAGAATGGTTTGAGTTGGAAGGGAACTTAAAGCCCATCTCGTTTCACCCCCTGCCATGGGCAGGGACACCTTCCACCAGACCAGGTTGCTCCAAGCCCCATCCAACCTGGCCTTGGATACTTGAACCCCCAGGGATGGGGCAGCCACAGCTTCTCTGGGTAACCTGTGCCAGGGCCTCACCACCCTCACAGGGAAAAATTTCTTCCCAAAATCCAATTTAAACTTACTCTTTTTCAATCTGAAGCCATTAGGCAATATTTAAAGACAATATAAATGTACTTCCTTATTTCCTCTTCTTCCCTGGCAAAAACCATTGCATTAACACGTGTGAAAATGATTTACATCCCAGCTTTTACCCTGGTGTCTTCTCCAGGCAAGGCCAAGTGGGGTGAATGTGCTGCTGCTGTCATCCCCTGAGTGGATGGATTTTCCTTTCTTGGGATTGGCAGGACTGTGTGTGTGGTAAAGCAGGGCATCCCCACTAATTAAAACAGTGCCTGGACTCTTGGTGGGGTGCAAGGGCTCCTTGGGGTCAGTCCATGGTGTCCAAGTCTCAAGGAGCAGCTCAGAGCTACGTAAGGCTGAAGGCTGGACAAAGTCATTGTGGTCCAAGCTGACTGCAAGGGAATCTGACAGGGAACAGCATCTCTTGTGGGGCAGCCACTGCCCTGAAATGTCCTAAATGGCAGGGCATTCAGGGGAGGCTTGACTCCCATCCCTTGTGCAAGGATAGGAAGAAATCCCTTGCTTGATCCATCACCTCCTGCAGTTTGTAGGGTGGTTTGTGTGGTCATCTCCCTCCCCTTGTGCTCGAGCTGGCACTGTTCTCCACCCAGAGCACCCCTTTGTCTTCTCCAGGGTGGAAGCACTGGCCTGAGTGCAGAACCTGCCTGGATGCGAGGGCGGATGGTCCCGTGCAGCCTCACTCCAGCCGCGCTGGCGTTGGGATGGGGGGGATGGCGCCGTGTGGGGGATGCTGGGAGCACAGCTGGGGTCCGCCTCTCCCACCTCCCGGGCTGCTGGCACCTTTCCCTGATAAATGAGCTGTGATGATGGGGAGCAGAGTGGCGGGGGAGAAAGGAGCGCCCAGACCGCACGCGGCAGCTGCGGCCTCCACGTGCGCCCCTCTCCCTCTCCGTGGGGGAGAAGGGCTCGCTCGCTGGGGGATCTGCAGCCTCCTCCCCTAGCCCTCGCATCCCCCGGCGTGTTGGAAGGCAGGGTGCTCTCCCATGGAGTTTGGCTCCATCCATCAGCTCTTTGGATCCTTCATCAGGTCTCTACCATGTGCTGGCTCCGGGATTTGGCCCTAGGCTGCTCTGGTTTTGCTGCCATCCCAGGAGCTTTGCCCCTGGCAAAAGGGTGCAAGGGACAGCTTGTGTCCCTAAGGCTCATTTATCGGCCCAGCTGGTGGCAGGCATCTGCTGGGAGCAGCAAGCAGGTAATTTTCCATGTCCATCTTGGTCAGCATATGGATAAAATTAGGGAAGAGGGAAGACTGGAAGAGAAACAGTGTGTTTCTTCAGGAATAAATGAGTGTATCGAAAGGGAAGGGGAGGGAGGAGAAGCTCAGCCCTTTTCCCAGCTCTGTTGCAGATTGAATAAGATGTCCAGTGCCCCCAAGTACCAAATGGTCTCAATTTGCTCCTGCGTCAAATGGAGCTGGTTCTCCCTCGGTTGGGGCCTTGGCAGGGCCGTGAGGATGCATTTCATAACAGCAGCTCTTGTCAGGAACAACAACAACAGCAGCATCAAAAACCTGTTGCAACTGTGCTATGCTCAGAACAGAAAACACATGCAAAGAGGGGAAAACTCCCTCCACGAAAAAGCCAACGTAATTATCCCTGACGGGCTCTACAGGCCAGCAGCAGCCAAGTGGTGGAAGAGGAGGGGACAAATCGCCCATTGTCGTTTTATAGGCAAATGTAAATGGGTCATTAGCTGTCTTCGAACAAAATGTTCCTTGCTGGGGAAGGGGAGGGACTTTCGGCTGGAGGAAATCTTGCGGAAAGCCTGGCGAGGCTTCCTGTGAAACAAACCTTCCCGGGATGCTGGGTGGAAAGATTCTTGCTCCTGTTGCAAGGAGAGCTCCTGGGATTTTTGCCTTTGAGTAGGGCTAGGATGGCAGGGCACAGGCATCGGAAGCTCCTGCGGTACCTACAGTCAGCTCTGAGCCTCTTCACATCATCTTCTCCACCAGTAGAAACATCACCCTGCTCTAGGGTCTCCTGAATAGGTCCAAGCTGAAGGTTCTCCTGCTTAGGAGAAGTCCTCTGCCAGGTGCTGCACAGTCATCAGGGAAGGCATAGAGTCCTCCCCACACGTTAGAGCTCAGCTGCAGCAGTGAGGGCAGTGGTACCAAGAGGAGGATTGCATGCAAACCTTGTCCAGACTGAGTCTAACCCCACCTAGATCAGAGAATCAATCACACCATGGTTTGGGTTGGAAGGGACTTCAAAGCTCATCCTGTTCCACTCCCCAGCCATGGGCAGGGACACCTTCCACTAGACCAGGTTGCTCCAAGCCCTGTCCAGCCTTCAACACTTACAGAGACGGGGCAGCCACAGTTTCTCTGGGCAACCTGTGCTACAGCCTCAGCACCCTCACAGGGAAGAATTTCTTCCTACCATGCCTGAGAGAACTGAACTCCTTGTAGTGCCAAGGATTTCTCCTGAAGCTCTCTTCAGACGTTGCATTTGCCACTTTAAATGGTTTTGATCCAACCTGAACAGCAAAAATCAAAAGATTTCCATGTTTGGGCTCCATCAGAGCTCTCAGGTGAATTACAGCCTGGTCCTGGCAGCTGATTTTTTGTTATTCACACCTTAGCTTCAGACAGTTCAGGTCTCTGGTGGCCCCTTTAAAGTGACCACAGATTGCAATTAGCTTTTCTGCACTGGTCTTATTTCCCTGGGTGTGTTTAGCAGCAAAGTGTATCATGTGCAAGGATGTGATGTGACTGAGGGGCTGGAGCACAGCTGGCAAGGAGAGGGAGTTTTGTGAAACACCAAATCCTCATGTTTGATAGGATTGTTTGTTTCTGGTCTCCCTGTGGAAGATCTGAAAGCTTCAGTGGACTTGTCCCCCAGGAAGGGTGAAACAGCTGGATTCAGAAGGTCAGTACCCTTTATCTTACTCGGCAGTGTTGTCAACAGGCTGTTTGCAAACTGCTGGCTCCGAGAGAGCCCGTGGAGAGGGAGGGGGGAGACCTCCCCTTTGTCATTGTGCTGGAATGCTGATGGATCGTTTTATTCCTGCTGTAAATTTAAAATGCTTCCACTTGCCTGTGACAAAGAGCAGATGAGTTGCAGATGCCAAGCCTGGGTCTCTCTGTTTGACAGGGCAAGACTGTACCAGCACAATGAAGATCCACCTTGGAAATACAGAACGATTGGGGTGAAAAGTTTCCTGGATGGCTGTGTTAGCATCACTGCAGTCAATGGTGCACCTGGATGCTTCCTCACGTCTGAAACTTTCTGGGAAGTCTCCCGTGCTCCCTTATCCTTTGCCTTATCCCTGGAAGTCTCCAAGGCCGGGTTGGATGGGGTTTGGAGCAACCTGTTCTAGTGGAAGGTGTCCCTGCCCTTGGCAGGGGGGTGGAAGTTTAAGTTCCCTTCCAACCCAAGCCATTCTAGGAACATCCTGTTCAGGAAGAGGGGACTCAGAGCAATTTGGCTTCAGTGCTGCATTCAAGGAAATCATGGAGTGCAGGTATTGCTGTGATGGATGGAGAGATCCTACTGCTGAGCTTGGTGTTATTAATGCAGGGCTGGGAGTTTGTAAAGGGTCTCTGGGAATCAGGGACTCAGATCCAATGGCAATTGAGAGGGATTTGATGCATAACTCGGTTAAGGCTTCCTGTGAATGCTGTGAACTGTCTCCTTTGTGTGTCCTCAGTGGAAAGGAGATTAATATGGGCACAGAGGTGCAACATGCTGGGGGGTAGAAGCATGTCTCTAGCGGTCTTTGAAACCTTCCTTCACCTGCTTTTCTGAGTCCTTTATGCCTGAAAATCTGATTTTGAGCAGAGTAGTTTAGCCCTCCTTCAGTTCTTTCATCATCTCTGGTTTTTGCCTGGGGTGAGGCTCTGTTGGACAGTGGACTGGGCTGCTCATTCTTCCTGGCTGTGTCCCTTGATGAAGGCTTCATTTGAAGGTAGTGCTTCAGAGGCATTTCCAGCTTTTAAACTCAGGGAAAATTTTCGTGGCATTATTTCCCATAGGCCAGCTCCATGTCCAGGGAATTAGAGGAAACAGCTGCACACTTGCAGTTGTGGGTGTTGAGAGAAGCTTCATTTTCCAAAGCCTTGAAAAAGGAACCCTCAGAGCCAGCCCCAGAGCAGAACATACCTTGTAATTCTTCTGCCCATTTTCAGAAGGGACAAGAGCTGTAAGCTGGTTGCAAACAGCAACATTTCTCTTCCTCTTCCCTGTTTGACACATCCAGGCACTGTGCTGCTAATTCCAGATACCATGGTCTGGTTTCTGCAGCATTTGTTTTCTGCTCCAGCTCCTCCTTCCCACCCCAGTTCCTCAGCCTTCTGTGTGGTTTGTTCTGTAGCTTCTCAACTGGTTTTTCATCCCTGTCCCAAGTGAAAATGGATAATATATAGTCATGATAGGCCTGGTTGGAATAGTGGCTGGTTTGGAATATTGAAAATAAACAACATAATCTGCAGATATTTTGACAGTGATGAGCTGCTGCTTTTCACAGAAGCATAGAATATCCTGAGTTGGAAGGCATCCCCAAGGATCATGGAATCCAGCTCCTGGCCCTGCACAGACACCCCAACAATCCCACCCAACACCTGAGAGCATTGTCCAAACATTCCTGGAGCTCTGGCAGCCTTGGGGCCGTGACCATTACCCCCAACTACCCCTCTGGGGGAAGAGCCTTTTCCAGATATCCAGCCTAACCCTCCCCAGCACAACTCCAGCCATTCCCTTGGGTCAGAGAGAGCAGAGATTGGTTCTGCCCCTCTGCTTCCATGGTGTGAAATAGTTTTGGGGAAGGATTTATAATGGGCTTCTGGATTCTTGCTTTTTTGCCTCAACGTTTTCCATCACCAAGAGTTGAGGGCTCAAGCAGGGTTTGTGTGCCACACCTACTGTAGCCTCCTCATATTGGCTGCACTTCGTTGTGAGTAAAATTCAATTTAAAACCACAATGGTGGTGTTTGACTCCATGCAAGATCCTGCCCCTTCTGATTTGAGGATTAGCCCGTAGATATTTTGCTCTTGGAGGGGAGGTTTCCATGATGCCATCCTGCTGAGCCTGCTCGTCTGGATCTATGGCATGCTGATCTTTAGGCTGCAAACCTCCTGGAATTTGTAGGTGGAAATCTGACTTGCTGGTGTTATCAGAGCCTGGTGCTGGTGCTGCTCAAGCTGTGCTCCGCTGGCACGGGAACCTCGAGTTTAATAACAGCTCTGGAGTCAACTGGAGAGCAGCTATTGTTCTCAGGGCTTCTCACACATGTATTACTTCAAGGTTTCCCCCTCCTTCCAGTTGAAGTACTTGGGGATAGAGGAATGAGGGAAGCAAGCTGCCAGTGCCTAATGCGTGTTTCTTGAAGCAAAATGTATTGGTTTATTTTGTTTTAAACAGCTTATTGCAAATGGGGAGCAGCTGTGGATTTTGTGATGACTTTTCTGTTTTATTTTTTGGAAACATGGGGTCATCTCTCTATTATTCCATAGCATGCTCACTATAGACAAAAGAAATCCAATTTTGAAGAATTTCAGAGCAGTTTGTTAGACTTAACCAAATTCTTCATTCCCTGATCTATTAAAGCCTATTCAGTAATCAGCCTGATGAGAAGGAATCTGGAGTTTCCTCCGGGCTCCCTCTTGCCCTTCCCTTCTGAGGCTGAAACTAAGGCAGCCCACAATCCCACCCATCAGATCCGTAGTGGGATTTGGGCATCTGAGCCCCATCTCTAAATCCAGCGCTCTCAGGCACAGGCTGGAATTCTGGGGATTGACCTGTGCTGTGCCAGGACTTGGACTCAATGATCTCTGTGCATCCCTTCCGCTCAGGATATTCTGATTCTGTGGGATAGGCTGGGAGACTCTTATCTCCAGAGACATTCCCTTGTCCCAGTGTCCTCTTTAGGCCATTAGCTACACTTGAATGTCCCCAAGATGCCTGATCTGAGCATCCCTCTGCATCTCTTCCAAGGATCCTGGCCAGGGAGGATTCAGGGAGTTATGGAGTGGTGCTGTGATTTTTGGGGTTAAGTTTAAGGACCTAAGTTAGGTTTAAGCACTCTTCTCCCTGAGAGAAGATGGAAGAATTGTCCCTCTTTGGACCCCCCTGACTGTGCTGTACAGCTTTGATATAAAGTCGAGGAGAGAGCAGAATTCCAGGGGTAACAGGAGGTAGGTAGGGCTCCAGCTCCAGCCTGGAAATTCATTTCATAGAATCACAGAATGGTTTGTGTTGGAAGGGACCTCAAAGCTCATCTCATTCCACCCCATGTGATGTGCAGGGACACCTTTCACTATCCCAGGTTGCTCCAAGCCTCATCCAGCCTGGCCTCGGACACTTCCAGGGATGGGGCAGCCACAGCTTCTTTGGACAACCTGTGCCAGGGCCTCAGCCCTCTCACAGGGAAGAATTTCTTCCCAATATCCATCTTTATTGCTGGGAAAGCGGCGCAGTTCCCTGTGTCTGTGTGTACAGGTGTCCCCAAGGAACCTGGATTTCAGCACAGCTCCATGGATACAGACATCCCATAACAAAGGAGCAGGCCCTGAGTATTTTGGGGAAGCAAGATAATAATAAGCCAGTTTGGCACGGCTCTTTCTGAAGCCTGGCAAGTCAACCCTGACAATGTAAACAGCTCTTTCGGGGTGAAATGTTGCTTTTCAGCTTCAGAAATCTGCTGGCCAAGCTCTCTGCCAACGCGTGGTGTGAATGAGGTGCCCTATATTTTCTTGCTCGCCTGTTCTGCCCTTTTCCTGCAAAAAGGAGATAACTGCTGGCCCTGCAGGGGCTGGCCCACGGTCTGGGGAGCCTCAGTGGTTGGTGTGCTCTGCTGTCAGAGCTGCCCTGAGCACAGAGGTGTGGGAGGCATCGCCAAATCCTTCCTGCAAGGATCCTCCGGGGACTTGTGCAAGATCTGCTGGGGAGGAGGGGGAATGGGGCCGTTTACTTCCCGAGGTTAATGGCAGCATTCACGAGTCCTCTGCCACCTCCATCTCTGCTCTGCACACCCCGGCTCCCAGCTCTGAAGTTTGGGAATGGCGGCTTCTAACTTTTGACCTCCCACACGACTGTAATTCCAAGAAACGATGCCCTAAATCTGCTGGCAGTGACAGCTCGCTGATTCCTACGGCATGGCTTGTTAAAAGATCTGAATCTACTAATAGGAATTGGCCTGATAAAAGTGATTTTTTTTTTTAAATTTTTTTTTTTTTTACCTCCTCACTTAGCAGCTACACACAGCCCGGGGAATCTAGAAATTAAATTGGCTTTTTGTCAAGCCTCTTCTATGCAACAGCAATGGGACCCCTGCAGTGCGGTGCAGTGTTTCCAATTATATTTTGGGGCATGTTGCTAATTTTTGGCAGACAGGGAGAAGCAGGCCAGGCAAATGGCAGGTGGCAGGCTGTTTTCATATTTTACCAGGAGCATGGGGGAAGGGAGAGGGGAGAAGGAGCGGAGCTCTCTGCCAAGAAATGTGACCTCGCGCGAGTGCGAGCAGAAGAGTTTTGGCACGTGGCAGAGGATGGAGGGCTGGGCAGGGATGGCTGAGCCAGTTTACATCCCCTCCTGCTGGGAACACGCATGCAGGGAAGCAGGGATAAAGTAAACACGCTCCAGCAACGACAGCCTCCAGGTCTGGATTTGGGCACCGCTGGGTCGTGTGTAGCTGCAGCAAGGCTGGTCAGGGTCATCGTGTCCCTGGTGTCGTCGTGCTCCATCTCTCTGCTGTTCCGTGCCTCTCTCCCCTGCCTTCAGCACACAAACAAAACTGGCTTTGGTTCCTTCATTTGTTCCTGACACAGCTAATGGATTCAAGATGGCACCGTCTCCGGAGGGCCTGGATGGGTTTGCAAAGCTCTTGCACAATCTGCATCTCTGTGCAGGCGTGTGTGGAGTGAGGGCAGTAGTGACCAGAAGCTGGTTCCCAGGATCTGCGTCTGTTCCAGTGTGTCTTTGCCCGTTAGGACAGTGGTATGGTGGCGTGAATTTTAGGTGTGAGCATCCCAGAATGGATTGGGTTGGAAAGGACTTCAAAGCTCATCTCATTCCACCCCCTGCCATGGGCAGGGACACCTTCCACCATCCCAGGTTGCTCCAAGCCCCGTCCAGCCTGGTCTTGGACCCTTCCAGGGATGGGGCAGCCACAGCTTCTCTGGGCAACCTGTGCCAGGGCCTCACCATCCTCACAGGGAAGAATTTCTTCCCAATATCCCGTCTAATCCTTGCCCTCCTTCAGCTCAAAGCCATTTGCCCCTGTGGCTGGATATGTTGCTGTGTTTGAAAAGAGCAGTCAGAGCTGGTCTGTGTTCACATGGACCAGGAGCAGAGCACCCATCTCGACCCAAGGACACGTCAGCCCAGAGGACTTGGAGGGGAAAAGCCCCAAGAATCAGCATGGAGGCTTCTAAATGCTTAATTTAGACAATAAATCCAAAAGTTAAATTGTGAAAGCTGCAATAAAAGGTTATGAGCTACCTTATTCCACATCAGTCTGAAGCTGGGTTTGTCCTGAAGCTTGCAGGTATGATTTTTGTTCTGATTGCTACATTTTGTTCTGCTTGCTGAATTTTGTTCCACAGCAGTTATTTCACTGGTAAAACCCAAAAGTCTCTAATTTTGAAAAGACCATAAAGAGAGACTGCAGATGGCAAAAAAATTTCCAGTAGAGGAAAACCACTGGTGAGTTGGGCATGATGTCACCAAGCATTTTGTTGTGTCTTTTGCAGAGGACTGGACATGCTGAAGGTTTGTTTCAAGTTGGCTTTGCTGCTGTGTGCTTAGATCTCTTGCCAGAGGTAATCATGGAATCATTAAGGTAGGAAAAGACCTCTAACATCCTTGAATCCAACTATGAACCATCGGGTCCTTGGCTCTTGGTGTGTCATGATGACAGAATTAGCTCTGGCTGACAGGAGACTTTTAAGCTCTTTTGTTTACTCTTCCTAGCCGTGGAGGCACCCCAAAACCCACGACCCCAAACATCTCTGCTCCCCCCATCTCTCTGCCTGTTCAGATACTGCCATTATATCCCATCCTCCTCCTCCTCCTGCCACTGTTTTGCCGCAGGGACAAGCCCAGATATTTTTGGCACCAGTGCTAATGTTCTTGAAATGCCTTTGAGCTGATAGCGAGCCAGCCTAGTCAGGGACTTGTGGGATCCTCAGCGACCTTGTTTCAGAAGCAAATTGTCAGGGTTTCAACCTGTTAATTTGCTTTCTTGCAACCTGCCTGAAGGGCTTGGAAACGGGGGCCCTGGTCAGCTTAAATCTTGGCACTGTGCTTTCAGGAGGAGGTGCTGCCTGAGGACACAGGGATATTAGTAATGGATTGTGCTGCTGCTAATGGGAGTGTGGTGAATGTAGCACAACCCCCGATGTTAAACGTTTTCTGATCACATCGCTGAAATCAGATGACAAGCAATTTGCTATTAGACCTTCTGTCCAGGGATGGGCTAAATCTATGCTTGGTGTCAGTGGTGTAAGCTCAGAAGTGCTCTATTGGCTCCACCTGAGGGATGCTGGAGGAGAAGATTGGTTTGACTTTTTTTAAGGCATCATCTCCCAGTGCAGCGTTGCTTTTCCCACTAAAGATTTTTCCTGAGTGTGCAGCCTGGATTTTCTTTGCTGTCATTGTGTGAAGACACAGAATGCTTAATGATTAGGTCTGAATTAGCCCCAAGACAAGGTGCCTTTCACTTGGAAATATCCATGCATGATGGAAGAGGGAATGGGCTTGGGTGGGAAGGAACCTTAAAGCCCACCTCATTCCACCCCCTGCCATGTGCAGGGACACCTTCCACTAGACCAGGTTGCTCCAAGCCCTGTCCAACCTGGCCTTGGACACTTCCAGGGATGGGGCAGCCACAGCTTCTCTGGGCAGAGATTTCCTCTCTCTGGCAGTGACCAGGATTAGGTTCTTTATCCACCCCAAGAAAGCCAGATCCTTATTCCTAGCGAAAAGTTATTCTAAACCCTGAAGCAAAGCTGAAAAGGGAAGTTCAGTGAACACTTAGTTAAATGTGAAGAGTGTTGTTACCCCCATCACAGCTTCGAGTGTGCCTTGGGCTAAGAAACATCCTTTGTTTTCCTGCCTCATTTTGACTTGCAAAGAGAGATCTGACACCGGTGTCATCTTCTACAAGCTGTCCCAGCATGGTCTGTGCTCTTGGAGCCGCTGGAATTCACCCAGGGCCCTCTGAATGGGAAGATACTTCCCATTTAAAGCGTCTTCCCAGATAAGCAGGCTTGCCAGCATCTTTATCCCCCATCCCCTTGCTTATTCCTGGAGTGAACAAACCCAAATAGCACCACTCATCCCCCAGAGCCTGTGACATGACCTGGCACAGTGGTGATTGTGTTACACATTTTCCTGGGGCTTGTAATGTCCATTTAAAATAAAGGCAAGGCACTTTGAAATTATTTTGGGAGAACCAGTATATGCCCCCAATTCCTCTTGCTAAAGACAATCTTCATGGAGCTGTTAGGGTAGGATGGAGAATCTCTCTCTCCCCTTACCCATGACTTGCAAACCTTTAACAATTTCACAAAGTAAAATGGAAATTGGGTAACTCCCTAGACACAGCCTCTTCTTCTTGGTTTTGTTTTGTTATCTGTTTTTCAAACTGTGATTAAAACTACGAAAGCGTCAGCTCCGCTGTCTGTAAATTGCGTGCCGATGTTTGCGTTGGCATTTGAACCAGGATCGAGTCGTCTTCCTTAGGAACCAAAACGAGCTGGGGAGGGGAAAATACCCCTGGAAGGATAAAAGCTAAGCACTTGCACACTAATAAATTTAGGTGTTAATGCCTTGTTTTTGTGCTGTTTGGTTGCCATAGAGATGGGGCCGCCTGAACTAATGGGTTTGTTGTGTGAAGTTCAATACACATTTGCCAAATGTTCTGTTTCTCTTGTTACCTCTCTGCTTTTTTTTTTTTCCCCTCCCCGTGCCGTGGAGCAAATGAGTTTGGAACCGGAGCCATTCCACCCTCCGTTAGTCACTGGAATAGAGGATCCCAGAAGAGGAGGCTTGCTGCAGGTTTTGCAGAGCTGCTAAAATAGATGCAGGAAACATCAGGGAGCGGCGCTGTTTGGAGTGTAACCCCACGAGGCTATTTTGGAAGCTGGCAGATGTATTTATAGCACAGATTCCACGAAAGGCTGCGGAGCGGTGTCAGTACGAGCAGAGCATCAAGGGGGAGCGCTTACCTCGGGTAAGGCACACGCCAAATTCCTCCTCCTGCTCCATAAGGAGCTGTGGTATGGACACCCCAGTGGGTCCACTGGAAGAAACTGCACCAGGGTACATCTACCCCGCTTCCTGGTGGACTTGGCACAGCTCTGATTTGCTCTGCTTGGTTGTTCCTTCTGCCTGCGGCTCACCCAGGGCTAAAAGGAGACTTGGGTCCTGCCCTGCTGGGATGAGTGTGGGGAGCTGATGCTTCCGAGCTGGATGTTCCCATGTGGTGACATCTGAGATTCTCAGTTCTGGGGGTAAATTTATCTCACACTCGTGACAATTCAGAGCTATTTGGATTTGGTTTTAAAGAGGTTGTTATCCTGTTCTGTACATCACAGGCCGAGGAATAACAGGAGGATTGACTCCAAGGTGTGTGCAAGGGGCATCTGTTTTCCCAGACCTTTGTGGCATATGCACCCATTTCATTCCTGCACAGAGGGTTTCCATTGCTCAGCTTAGCTGATGTACAGAATGTCTCATTAGGAACCCATGTTTGTGCACAGAACATTCACCAGGAGCATTTTCCCTTGGATGGGCTGAAAATAAAACACAATAAATAGGTGGTTATTATTTGGAACAGTGACTTCTCTGTTCCTGTTTTGTGATAAATCTCATCTCTGCTTTGTTTAAAAAGTTGTATTTTTACTTTAAGGTTGGAGTCTCTCTGTGTCAAAGCATCCAGCAGCCAAAGGAGGCCCTGACTCATTCATCCCTGCTGCAAAGGCAGCAGCATTCCAGGGAGTTGTGGAGTGTTTTGGGAGAAGCAGTGTGGCACAAGGCAGTTGATGGAGGAGGTGAGGGATCTGCTGTCTGGTAAGTGGCGTTTTAGGGAAGAGGAAACCAATGAGGTGTTGCTTTAGGGATCCCCAACACCCTCCAACAGGCTGCCCCATCCCTGGAACTGTTCAAAGCCAGGTTGGACGGGGCTGGGAGCAACCTGGTCTAGTGGAAGGTGTCCCTGCCCATGGTAGGGGGTTGGAATGAGATGAGTTTTAAGGTCTCTTCCAACCCAAACCAGTCCATGATTCAAACACCTTCCAGTGCTACCTGGGAGCTGTCATTAAGGGAAAATCAGTCCGTGCTTCTATGTCTGTGTATGGGAATTTGGACTTGGACTCAGATTTTTTATGTAGAGACCACTGAGAATCCACCAGTGTTGAGGTTTTTTTTTGTGTGTGTGTCAGAACCTCCCCACTCACAGCTCCAACATGCACTTTCATTTAGAAAGGCCAAAAAAATAGCAAAACCCCAAAGCTCTGAACAAATTTTTATTTTTCAAAGCTTAATGCTTGGTGCCTGCCAAGCACTAAACTGAAAGGTTTGTTGCCAAAATATTCTTTTCCAAAAACCTTCTTTTTAAAGTTCCTGCTTGCTAAAAAA
>VZRJ01003987.1:400037-417765 GCA_013397565.1 Ptilonorhynchus violaceus | reverse complement strand
AAAAAAAGAAAGAAAGAAAAGAGGGAGTCTTGCTCAAGTAGTTTTGGAGGGATAGCTTTAAAATCAGTGGCTTTCCCAGGATCAAAGGCTGAGCAATTTTGCTGAAGGTGAGAATGGAGTGAGCTGTGTAAGAGGACAGTTCCTGATGCCAACAAACAGATTGCTGATCTTTGGAGTACGTACATGCAGCTGGCTTTCACTTCCCCGGCTAATCTTCCTGAAATTAAGGGAAAGCAGTGCTGGTTTAACAGCTGGACTCGATGATCTTAGAGGTCTTTTCCAACCTCAGTGATTCTGTGAATCTTGTCAACTGAGGAGAGCACCGGGATCTGTTTTAATCACCCCTGGTTAATCCGTCCCTGGCTGGTGAGGGGGGACGTGATACGCTTGTTCCAGGTGCCACATGAAACTCCTGGTGCCGCCTCTCCCTCAGCTCCCGAGCTTGTGGTGGCAGCACGTTTCCTGGGATATGAGGGAATTTATTTTGGAGGCGGAGAGGAGAGGGGAAACTGACTTGTCAGGAAACTTGGCTCGAGTTATTTGAGCGAGGCCGACTGGAAAACAGCTGTGCGTGCACAGAGCAGAGGCTGCGCCCTGCACTGCCAGGGTGGGCTTGGAGAAAAGTTCTTTTGCTCTTTTTTTTTTTTTTTTAAATGAAGAAACAGAAATACTAGACATGATTGGTAGCCTGGGAGGAGAAACCTGAGGTAGCTGATGGGCCTGGACTCGTGGGAGCATCCCAAAACACTCATCAGTCTCTTGAGGTCTCTGTTACACCAAGAAGTGCCAGTCCTTGTAATGCTGGTTCTGACCAAAACTGCAGGCCAGGTGCTAGGAAAGGTCAGATGAGTAGGTTAGAAGTGACCTACACTTAAAAACCCCTCCCCTTTTTTATAAATATATAAATGAAATGATGTAAACCCAAACTGCCCAGTCACGCCAAGACCTTCGCTTTGCAAAGCCTTTGCCTTACTTTTGATGTGAGATGAACATCTAGTAAACTTAATTAAAGTTTAATTAGTGTAAGTAGGGTAAATGTGGTAGGTCAGCAGGCACAGCAGATGCTAAAATACTGTTAGGAATAATCAACCTGACCAAAAAAAAAAAAAAGAAGGAAAAATTCCCTTCTTAAAAATAAATACCTCTAAGTGACTGGTTGAGACAAGTCATCTCTCAGTGGTGGGGTTTTTTTTTTACTTTCTTTCCTCAGGCAATACTGACCAGTTGAGAGCAAATCCTGTTTCTTCACATCAGTGAAAAAAAAAAAATCAGTTTTTGTCTTTCACTACCTTACTGTGCTCTGGAATTTCCCCTCAGACAGTTTTCTGGAGTCTGGGCATATGCCACAGAGAGATGTCTCACTGCTTTCTGCTCTCCTTTTCTTTCCAGTCAAGAGCCACATGATGAGGGCTGCGGTTACACAGCCCAGCTGAGTTTATGAAAGATCTGATAATCGTTTATTAAAGGGCTTCAGTGAAATTCAGCAGTGCATCACCAGCCTTGCTGGCCATTGTTGCTTAGGATGTCCTTCACAGCTATGGGTGATGTTTCCTTGACTTTGAAATGAAATTTGGATGTGATTTGGGTGTTTTGGCACGCAGATATTTGTGTTTATCTGTGGTGATCTCTCCTTTTTGTCCTGAGCCATCGAGCTCTGTCGATGCATCCCTGACCTGTTCTCCTGCTTTGGTGTGCTTTTGGATCAGGAATCCCACTCTGGCCGTGAGGCTTCTGGTGAGCCACAGCGTTTTGCAGTCAGCTCTAGCAAAGATTCAGCCCTGTTTCTTATTTTTATCTGTCTCGATTTGATCATCCCTAAAAATAATCTGCAATGCGAGATACCGCAGTGCTGAACTCCCCAGCTGAGCAAGTGGAACATGTCGAGAGGCTTTCTTGGATCAAAGTCCTAGGAGAGGAGCCAAAAGCAGAAAGCCAGGCTAAAGTTCAGGAGTATCCTTCGGATCCAGAGGGTAACGGCGCACAAAAAGCTGTTGTTCCCACGAGGCTTCACTGGGCGCTGGGAGAGGCAGCGCGGGTTTTGGGAGCTGGAGGGAATGTGAAATGCCCTCCGGGATCATATAATGTCTGGGAAAACCGAGAGGAGTAGGAAGTATTTAGGGCAATGGTCTCAGACACAACAGGGCTCAGCCGTCTGCCCCCAAAAGCCATGTGTCAGACACCGGCTAAAAATTCCAGTGACCAAAGGCTGCTCTTGGAACGTGCTGGAGCTTCCGTGTTGAGTCATTAGCACTGAGCGCAGGAGGCCTGAAAAAATACATCAGCAAGCTGCTGAGGAGGTTAAATACATGTTTTTTGTTTCATTGGGGGTGATTAGAGAAGTCTCAAATGAAGGGAAATTTGAGTTCTCTGCAGCAGACGAGGAAATGCACCTTTTTGGACTTGCTGGAGGTCTTTTCCAGCTTTAATGGTTCTGTGATTGTATGAAATGGATGGATGACGGGCTCTAAGCCCTTTTAAAGTGTTCTTAAACCCAAGCACAATAAACTCCTCCTGTCAGCTGGAACTACAGGCAGATGTATGCACTCACACAGCTATTTCTTAGTAATAATGATGGACAAGTAATGGTGGGAAAGTGATGAGCTGATGTCTGGGATGCTGGAAGGGCTTGAAAGCAAAATGCAGCGTGGGAGATGAAGCAGAGCCACTAATGCACAGGCTTCTCCTGAAAAAACAGTCCTGTCTCTACCCTCTGGGTCAGGGCTGCTGTGACTGCACAGTCCAGATCTCCTGGAGAGCACTGCTGTGCCACAACTGCTGTTCTGCTCAGTGTGAGCTCCCAGGGGCCTGGTAGGAGCCCCAGCAATCACTTCATGGTGCAGGGGAAGAGCAGGAGATGGGATGTGACCCTCCCCCATCGAGGCACTTCCGTGGTCCAGGCTGGGATAGGACACTTGGCTCCATCTCCTACCCAGGCACCGTCCTCTCTTTCCATTTGGCTGGGGGAATATTTAATTATTATTATTTTTAAATAGAGCAGTTTTTACAACATGAACTAATGCATCCTTGCGGGCACACGGCCAAGACGAGGCATTTTCTGCGAACACAGACTGATGCTCTTTTATCACTGCTTATTGTTCTCACCTGCCTCGAACCCTGATGGGAGAGTGCTTTTTATTTTTCTTTTCTTTTCTAATGAGCTGATTTCCAAGTGACTTCTGCCAGCCTTTCCTCCACCCATCATGAAAGGACACAAGCAAAGGACTTCATTCAGTCCAAACCACTGTGAACAGTTCCAGAATCCCAGACTGTTTTGGAATGGTCCTTAAAGCTCATCCAGTTCCACCCCCTGCCATGGGCAGGGACACCTTCCACTATCCCAGGTTGCTCCAAGCCTCATCCAGTCTGGCCTGGAACACTTCCAGGGATGGGGCAGCCACAGCTTCTCTGGGCAGCCTGTGCCAGGGCCTCAGCACCCTCACAGGGAAGGATTTATTCCCAATATCCCATCTAAACCTTTCATATCCATTTGCTCCCTCCCCAATCCTGTGAAGCAAGTAGCCTGCTCTCTTCTTGTTCTGTGTGTCCTGCTGCTCACTGATGTCTTTAATGTCTTGATGAAAATCAAAAAGCAGTTTTTCCTTGGAGAGAAGTCTGAGGGATGTGTCTACAGACAACCCAATTGCAGAAAGAAAAGAAAATCAGCAATTTTTATTTCTCTGCACCATCCCTGACAGGGGCATAAAAAAAAAAATCTAGAAGTGAAACTATTGTTTGATTTTAAAATTTCCTTACAGCATCCAAGACACTCAAAGCAAAGCAAAAGTTTTTAGGTCAAACTAAACATTCCTGGATTTTTTGAAATCCAGCTAAGGAATATGAGCTTTCAGTTTGGGATTCGCCTAAACCAATTTTTTGTAGGGTTTTTTTTTTCCTTCCTGTTTATAGAAGTGAAGGGGAAAATCACTATCCTGTGGTAGTGCAGCTCCATTACCTGTGTTCCACCTGGAATTAGTGTCCTGAGAAGGGAACGGAGCCTGGGGAAGGCTCTGGAGCTGAAGGGACGGGACGAGAGGAAGCGGCCTCAAGTTTTGCCTGAGGAGGTTTAGATTGGACATTGGGGAAAACTTCTCCACTGAAAGGCTGGTCAGGCATCGGAACAGGCTGCCCAGGGCGGTGGTGGAGTCACATCCCTGGGAATGTTCAAAAAAGTGTGTGAATGTGGTGCTTAGGGAAATGGTTTAGTGGCATTGGGTTAACGGCTGCACTCCATGATCTTGGAGGTCTTTTCCAACCTTAACGATTCCGCAATTCTTTTGGTTAAAAGGAAGTGGAAACACAAATAAAAAAAGGATTATTCTGCTGTTTGAAAAAAGTCGGAGCAGCTTGGCGTGCTCTGGTTTGAGGACAGCTTTCCCCTCCCCTTCCCGAATGAAAACTCAAATCCGTGCTCGCCGTATTTTGGTTTTGCTGCATTTTTACCCTAAAAAAAGTGTGTTAATAAGCGTTTCGTTGCAGCTAGAGAGCCACTCCCAGATGTGTTTATCCTGAGTGTCCTTATCCTGTGTGCTGTTCGGTCATACTGAGCTCGAGAGGGAGCTTGCCCCGGGCCCAGCTCAGGGGATATTGCTGCAGGAGCCACTGCTTTGAGCAAAGTGCTGTGAAAACATCCAGGAGGTGTCTGTTCCTGCCCTAATCCCCGAAATGTGTCCCCCATAAATACAGCCAAATAATTTGGGTGCTTTGTCTGTGCAGAGTGGAGAGAGCTGCTTGTGGGGACCTTGGGAGGTGGAGTGTCTTGAGTGTTTTGCATTTAAGTTCTCACCACTGAAGTGCGTAAATAAAGGGCTTTGCATCTCATAATTTATAATTCAGCCCCAGAAAGGCACTAATACCTTTATCAGGGCTGGGGACGTCGTTCAAAGCACAAAAGGACAAATCACTGAGGAACAGGCAGACATTAAGGGCTGCTGTTCTCCCTGCCTCTGGAATAACAGCCAATAATCAGTGAGGTTTTCTCCTAAACAAATGTTTCACTGTTGTGTGTGTGAATAAATACAATTTCTCTCTCTCTCTTTTTTTTTTTTTTTTTAAAAGCAGGCCAAAAAAGGAGAGGAAAAGCTTAAACGCCTGAGGTGCAGGGAAGCATTTTGCTCTATTCCCTGCCTTTGCTGAGTGCCAGCTGTGTTTCCCCACTGCAGGGTAAGAGCAGGAGGTGTGAGGATTTCGGGATCGGCAAGCCTGGAATAGGGAAGGAATTTCATCATAGCTGTTCCTGGGACCTCTGGTTCTGGTGGAGGTTTAGTGGCAAGGCAGTGAAGTAAGGGTGTTCAGGGAGATAAACCAACCCCAACCAGGTGGGAAGGGGCTTGGAGCACCCTGGTCTAGTGGAAGATATCCCTGGCCATGATGGGGGTGGAACTGGATGATCTTTAGGGTTTCTTCCGATCCACGGGATCACTCTTCAATGTTCCTGTGACAGGTAAAGAGGTGGTGGAGAAGCTTCTCTGTGAGCAGCAGAGGGTGGTTTTGAGTGCCCCCTAAAACACTTCAGCTCAAAGTGGAAAAGAAAAAAACCCACTTGGGAACGCTCATGCATTTGCCAGGGTTGCCGTAGCCAAAATATATTCTGGGAAGTATGGCACCCACCCATAATTCATTTAACAAGCTCTGGGCGATGGAGAAAACAGGAACTGCCCTTCTGAAACCCACTAATGGACCTTCTCCTCCAGTCTCCTGGTGCTGATAAAGCCCAGGTTCATGAGCCACAGGGGAAGTCATAAAACTGCTGTCACGATCCCAGCGCTGGAGCCAAAGGCAGCTGGAAGTCAATGGAGAGGCTTTCACTGACTCCAGTGTGCTGTGAAGTGGGAGCTCAGGCCATTAAACCTCCGTGGGGGAAGACAAGGGGAGGGAAAATGTGTGGGAGTAGGACTAAAAGTCCTCACTGAAACTGTTTGTTCTCTTGTTCTTAATCTCCAGCATCACTGGACACGGTCCCTCTGGAGGTGCTGCCAGACCATTGAGTGCTCCATCCCTGCACTCCAGACACCCTCTTCCTGGAGGAAAGTAGGGAACTTTGGGCTTATTCCATTTTTTCACCCATGCCAAAGTCTATTTAATATCGGGTTTGCTGTGGGTTTGTTTGGGTTTGGTCCCACAGATGTCTCCGGGGCAGGTCAGTCCATCTCCCAAGCTGTCCCTTGGCTGTGCCTTTGGAGCTTGCAAAATCCAAGGAGACCTCCATTGTTCTGTTTGAACATCCCTTCCCCATTTGACACCCAAATGGTGGGAGCATTGGGGAATACTATTGATAAACAATAGATGTCTGGTGGAGACGCTGGTGATTTTCCCGGTACAAAAGGCTGCTGCATCCTCTGTGATAATTCCCCTTTCTTTTCCTCCTTGTTGGCTTTGTGGTTTTGTGATTTATTTGCGGGCTGGCAGGCGTCCACAGCCCTGCAGGAAATGGATGTCTGCTCTTGTGTTTGGGGGGGCCATATAAACGTGTAATTTTCCCACTACATTAATTACAGACGTTTCTCCCTGGCTGGAGCAGCTCCATGTTTTCTGCGCCCTCTCGGTTTGTTCTCCCCACACTCCCAGCCCAGGCTGAGGGTATTTATAGGGAACCCCAACACTGACATCCTCAAAGGAGACGAGGGAAAGTTAAAGGAGTGGGTCCTTCCTGTCTGCCAGCTTGGCCACAAAAACTGCAGAGGGGAAACTCACTGGCCCTTTTTACCTGATAATAACTCCAGAATAGCAGCACAGCCAAGTTTTCCCTGGCTATTCCTCCTGCTGACACTGTCCTCAAGGATAAAAGTGGTTTGCCCTAAGAAAACAACCATCTTGCTATGGAAAAGCAATTGTAGAGCAATTTACTTTGGAATAGCTATGCTACTTAATTCCTGGCTCCTGGAGATAGACCCAGCTGAACTTGGAGCAAAGAAAGGAAACCTGAGGCAAAATTCAGTGTGGTTGTGTCAGGTTTTGTTGAAGGAAAGGCTGGAAAAAGCAGTGTGAGGGTGGGGAGGCCCTGGCACAGGTTGCCCAGAGAAGCTGTGGCTGCCCCATCCCTGGAAGTGTGCAAGGCCAGCTTGGAGGGGGCTTGGAGCAACCTGGTCTAGTGGAAGGTGTCCCTGCCCATGGCAGGGGGTGGAATGAGATGGACTTTAAGGTCCCTTCCAACCCAAACCATTCTGGGATTCTATGGTTTGGGACAGGAGTGGAGCCAAAAGTCATAATTTCCAGCAGATTGAATGTACCCAAGGTGTCCTTTGGCTTGCAACGTGGGTTCTCCACGGATTCCTAATGAAATACATGTCCTGCTGTGATTTTTCCCAGTTTTATCCTGCCAGAAGTGGGTGTGTAGGATCAGGGATGTCTGCAAGGACAGAGCACAAACCTGAGCCAGCTTGGTGGCATGGAACCAGGAGGAAGGTGAGGGTTTGTGGTGGGGGGACATCCTGGGATGCAGGATCCTGGGATGAGCTGTCTCACCTCCTGTTTGGAGTCATTGCCTGGAAATTCTGCTGCTTTGGCTCTGCTGGGATTGTTCCTTTGGGGGGCTGGGAGTGTGCTTGCCCACAAAGTTTCTTCCACGGGTCCCAGCTAAGCCTTTGAGGTAAAACTTGTCCAGATCCACATCAAAATTAAGAATCTTACTGTGTTTATTCTGCCTCATCCCTGTAAATCTTGAGCACCTTCCATGACCTCTCTCACATTTCACTCTGGGAGCACAGTCCACGTGTCAGCCACGTGCTCTGTCAGTCTGTGTGGGCTTGTGCAGGGCTGTTGTTCATACCTGTGGTTGAGGCCAGCGGGTTGAGGCTGGGACAGTGCCGTCAGGAGCCGTGTTTCCTTGGGAAAGCACCCTGCTGACCACGAGCATGGCTTGGCTGAGCCCGGACATGCAGGCTGCTGTTACATCTGCACGTGGTCTGGCCTTCCTGAGCGGTGGAGATTCTCCTGGGGAGGGGAGGATGCCCCTGTGAGATCTGTTTCACAGAATCCCAGAATGGTTTGGGTTGGAGGGGACCTAAAAGTTCATCTCATTCCACCCCCTGCCATGGGCAGGGACTCCTTCCACTATCCCAGGTTGCTCCAAGCCCTGTCCGACCTGCCCTTGGACACTTCCAGGGATGGGGCATCCACAGCTTCTCTGGACAACCTGTGTCAGGGCCTCACCACCCTCACAGGGAAGAATTTCTTCTCAATATCCCCCCTAACCCTGCCTTCTCCTAGTGTGAAACCATTCCCCCTTGTTCTGTCCCTCCCAGCCCTTGTAAAAAGGGCTTTCCCGTAGCATCAGTGGGATTTGGGTGAGGGGAGCAGGCTGAACCGTTCCTGCCTGCCCTTCCCTCCTGAGGAGCTGCGGCACAGCCTCCTTTTCCCTGGGAGCGGCCGAGGGGCAGGAGCAGGGGAGGCAGATTGCGGCGATCGCAGCGAGCGCTTCCCGGCGTGCCCTGCACACCCAAACACGGAGAGGTTTTGCATCCCAGTCCCCACAGCCAAGCAGCAGGTGAGCCTGGGTTAACAGCCTGGGCACGGCACTTTCCAAAGCAATGCCTGGGGAGCTCTAAACACAAACACCATTAGCAGTAACAGGCTCTGTGCACTTAACTCCCTGCCCCGCTCTAAAAGCAGCAGCCCCAGCAGCAAACATCCCTCCCTCCGTCCTCTCAGGCCTTAGCCAGAGGAGCTGGACCCCCTGCCATCACACTGTGGCATTCAGTGTAAATCTCATCCCTTTTCCATTTGGCCAGTTTGGGAGAATATTCGCCATTAAAGCCTTTCCTTTCATGCATTGCAAAGGTATGGATTTATTCGGGCACGAATTTACTGGCCTTGTCAGTGACAGGGAGGTGCTGCTGTGATGCTGATACAGCCATCAGCTACAGAAACCCCATTCTGGGCACTGCAGGGGGGATGGGGATTCGGGGCAGGTGTAAAAGTGGGCCAGACATGAGATAAAATAGAGGGGGACAAGCGTGCTCTGCTTCCAGAGACGTGGGGAGGCTGTGGAAAGATGCTGAGCAGGGACTGTAGCAGGACATCACAGGTGGTGGAGGGAGCCAGAAAAACATCCAGTGTTTATATCCTCTCTGCAGTGAGCTCATGGCAAGTCGGGATTGGCCAGGAACTGGGTCAGGATGAAGCAAACAAAACGTGAAGTCCTTGAGCGAGGTCCCTTCCCCCCCTGCCAAGCCCGTGCCGGTGCTCTTGTGCTCCTCCCTGCTCCAGCACCATCCTGCCAGGTCCTCAGAGAGCTGGATGCTCCTGCAACCCCAGCTTGGTGAGTACACGTGGGAAGAGTGGAATTTATCGCCCAGCAGCACACCCTGGGCACTTCTCAGTTTAGTGACCCCCACGAGTGTTTCCGCCTTGCCCGGCTTTGGGTAGCAGGGTGGGCTGTGGCGTCTCTCGTGCCAGTGTCTTTAGCAAACCCAGAGACACAGCTGGTGGAGGGGAGGCAATGTCCACGTGCCCACCACGCCTGGGAGACGGAATGAGTCAAGAGAGCCCCCACTGCTGCTGGTGTTTAGTCACAGCTTCTGTGGGCAACCTGTGCCAGGGCCTCAGCACCCTCACAGGGAACAGTTCCTTCCCAATATCCCATCTAACCCTGCCCTCTGGCAGTGGGAAGACATTTCCCTTTGTCCTGTCTCTCCAGGCCCTTGTCCCAAGTCCCTCTCCAGCTCTCCTGGAGCCCCTTAAGGCACTGGAAGGGGCTTTGAGGTCTCCCTGGAGCCTTCTCTTCTCCAGGTGAACACCCCTAGCTCTCCCAGCCTGGCTCCAGAGAAGAGTGGCTCCAGCCCTGAGCATCCTCATGGCCTCCCCTGGACCCTGCTTTGAGGCTGCTGGTATCAGCCACGAAATAGGGAAAATACTGCACTAGATTGCCCTGGGTTCCCCTCAGGTCTGGCAATCTGTTTTTTCCTAAGTGGGGGAAAAAAAGGATGAACACTCACACACACACACACACAGTGCTACAACAACGTGAAGTGTTTTCCTCTTCAAGAGCCCTTCCTCCCTCTCCAGCGCCTTCCTCCCAGGAGTCAAGCAGCGCTGTGCCTCATCCAGCAGGCACTCAGCACTCCACCTCCACGCTCAAGGATTCCTAGAAGCCAGGGCTGCGTGGGGAGAGCTCAAGGAGGGGTCTCTGATCCTCCCACCCCGGGAAGCGGGGCTTGGAAGCAGCACTGGGGGGGTCGCAATCTGTCGAGGCGCGCCTTCCACTCGGAGCAAGAAATGTCAAGGAGAATTAGGGAGATGACTGGAGCCTTGGAGTGCAGTGGGAAGCAACTGCTGTTCCTAAGCAGGCTGTGACTACTCAGCCTTGCTAATCAGATTTCGGAGGATGCTCAGCTGGCTCTTGCTGTGGGGAGCTCGACGTGTGTTTTGGTAACAGGGCTGTGCGGGGTCTGTGTTTCAGTGGGAAAGGAGGAGGCTCCTGATTTAATGCCCAGAGAACTGGTTTTGTTGGTGGAAGGAGGGGGATAAAGGCCATTTGGAAACCCATGTATCCCCATCATGGCTCTCTGTAGGTCATTTAAAGCAAGGCGAGGCCGGGTACTCCTCTGAGGTTATCCAAACCCAGCCTTATCCCGGCAGATCTCCTGGCTGGGGGTGACCCCGATGCCAGAGCCGCGGTGACTTGGCCACTCTGAGCCTTGGGTGTGTCAGTGCCAGCAGGAAAACCAACCACATCCAGCACCATCATTCCATCTCCATCCCTTCGCCCTGCTCGGCCGGCTCAGCCCTCCCTCCCATTCCCAAAGCATCCTTTTTATCCAAGGAACTACGGTCCATGGATCAGTGTTTGAGGCGAGGGGAGCAGGGATCCTCCTCGCCGGACCAAGGTTTCAATTAGCAAAAGGGCCGTGTGATTTTTTTTTTTGCACGGTTTGCTCGGTGCTGATTCCAGCGAGGAATAAAAGTTTACTTCCATTCCCCAGCGCTCCGTGAAAGCAGCTTCCGTCAGCGCTGCCTGTGCTCTCGGCTGTGCTGGATATGGCATTTCTATTTTTAGCAGCCAGGGTTGCCATGGCAACCCAGTGTATTTTTTTTCTGTTAAATATAGCAGCTGTTGCAGGGAACTCTTGTCCTTCTGGATGTAAACGCTGTGTTTTTGCCCTCTGACAGAGCTCAGGGTATTAAAGGCAGATGAGAAAGGATGATTAAATAAGTGGAAGCCCAGAAGAAACCATGGATCTGTAATTACACGGAGGGGTTTGGGCTGAAGCCGTGTGTGTCTGCTGCTTCTGCATGAAAATTGGTGTGGGGACGGGGATAGGGAGCTTTTCCATGTGGGCTGTGGGGCTCCATGAAACCACCCATTCCCTCTTTCTCCAGCTGGAATGCTGGCTGCCCGGTCTGCCTGGCTTTTGCTATTCTGGTCTCTGCCCCTTCCAGGACACAGCTGGGTCCTGGCTGGGAGGAGACGTGGGGGTCCCAAATAGGTCTTGCCATCAGAGGGTCCCTGTGGGCAGGAAGGAGCCTGTTTTGGGAAAAACAAGTTTTATTCCTACCCACACTTCAGGAGCTGGAAGAAGAGGTTTGTGGTGCAGGGTTGGGGTCTGGAGCTGCCTCCATCTCCTGCTGGGTGATGGACACATCACTGGAAGCAGTGGGAAAGGTGCAGGTCCCATCTCCAGGGCTGACCCAGGGATGCAGTGTGGGAATGCTGCAGGACCACGTTGCATCCCAAAGCATGCCCAAGGTTTGGGGTTCGATGGGAAGCAAACTGACTCTGTTTATTTTTTTATCTTTATTTTTTTTTAATTTTTTTTTTTAAATATACTGGATCCCTGCGAAGTGCAAACACATCCCATTAAAGGGCTGATTTCTGTCTCCTGGGAGGAGAGAGAAGGAGAAGGGTGGGGAGCACAACTGCTCTGGCCAAGGGCGATCTGTCAGCTGGGAGATGGAGATCTTTTTTTTAATTAACTACTCTTTGCCTCATTAAATGAAGAAGGAAACCAGAGAACAGCAGATATGAGCAGGGCTTAGGGTCTCTGAAAGTTTCTTTAAAAAGTGGATGCAACAACAAACAAAGAACCAAATTTAAACCAGCTTGAGTTTAAAGTATCCGTGGAGGTCACTGTGACCAAGGCTTTGAACAGGAATAACACATCTCTGGGATTCTTATCTGTTCCCTGAGCTATCGTGAGTGGCATCTATTGCTGGGGATGTTATTGCTTTCTTGAATTTAATAGCAGAAGCATCGCTTGAGCAAGCAGAAAGCTGCAGGGGAAGAGCTGCCTCTGTGGCCGTCGCGGGCTGGAGTTCCACCCATGCCTGCTCCCCGCGTGCGGCCCGGCCCCTCAACCACCCCTGCAAGGTGATTTTGAGGGATGGGGCATTTTGAAGAGTCAGGGATTTAGGAGGCTGTAGGATGGAGTCATATCCTGGCTTTGCTGCTGCCTGTGCCCCTGGAGCTGGAGCCTGTTCCACACCGCTCGAGCATCCTCTAGCTGAGGGCATAAATGCGGGGCTCATCCCTGAGGAAGTGCTGCCTGTAGTGAAGGAAGGAAAGGCTGCCATGTCACATTTGAAGATTTCTTTGCATCCTTCAGAGAATGGGCTGTCAGATGTTTGTGGCCCAGAAAATGTAGCTTGCAGCTGGGAGGGAGGTTCAGGGCAATCATTTTAGATTGGTTTGGCTTTGGTTTTAATCCAGCATGAGGTGAAGGGAAAACTGAGGACTGGGCACAGCTTCAAAGATATGTGTTTGCACATGGAATTCCAGAATGGTTTGGGTTGGAAGAGACCTTAAAGTCCATCTTTTTCCACCTCCTGCCATGGGCAGAGACACCTTCCACCTGACCAGGTTGCTCCAAGCCCTGTCCAACTTGGCCTTGAACACTTCCAGGGATGAGGAAGCCACAGCTTCTGTTCCAATGAACCCCAGTGCCCAGCAGCTGGACCTGAAGGACTTCAAGCAAACATTCCTGTCCGTCAGGTGCCATTTGGAGTGACCTTGTCTGACATCCAGGCAGAGAGCACCGAGGGGCTGAGGCCACAGCTGCTTTGTGGCATTCACCATGCTTCCCCCAAGGTCAGTGGCTTTGGATTTCCCATAAAAGTGCACCTTCCCATTGGCCTTTGGAGCCACTTCCCTGTCATAACACTCCCCACAGGGTTAGGTATCGTGCTGCGTGCCAGCAGCTATTCCTGCTGGGATGCCCAGGAAGGGACAGATGTTCCCTGTCACATCAGCCACATCCCACTCTGACTGCCCGACTGCCAGGCAGGTGGGTCACAGGCTCCATCCTTTTTCCATGCCCAGCTGCTCCTGCCCATGGGGCACCTCTGGTTCCACTCTGCATAAACCTCCTGCTGGTGCCAGAGGCGGAGTTTCCCCAGGAATGGGTATTTATTAAAACTCCTGCCTGTGCTTATATGTCCACTTCCCTGTGTATTCAGTGATTGTCTGGGTGTTTATGCTCCCTGCTTTCCCTGGATTGATTTATGGGCTTACTGTAATCTCTCGATTGTGTGGCTTCCCTGCTCCGGGCACCACGGAGCAGGCAGCAGTCCTGGGAGGTTTTTCCTTTCTCCCTGAGTGTTGGCTGGTCCATCCCTCAGCCATTTGCAGTGACTTGTGTGAGGAAGGACCATGGCAGTGTCACACTGGTCTAGTGGAAGGTGTCCCTGCCCATGGCAGGGGCTTGGAATGAGATGGGCTTTAAGGTCCCTTCCAACCCAAACCATTCTGGGATTCTGTGGTCCTGTGGTCCAGCCCTGAAGCACTGAAGGCTGCAGCCAGACACCAAGCTCATCCATGAGGGTGAAGAAGGAAGCTTTGAGCAGCCAGTGTACTGAAGAGATGCATCAGCACCCGCTCCAAGCTGGATGAGAAGGAAGGAGTGCTGGGAGTTACCTTCCCACAAGTGCAGAGGTAAGAGGAGACAGGATCTCAAAACCTCTAGAAATGTGTCCAAATATCCTCTTCATCAGGTCTGTACCTAATTGGGAAGGACATTTTGAGGCTGATACTCCCACCCACCATCCCCGCTGGAGTCACTGCAAGGGCTCTTCTGGAAGTTCTGTTCTGACATTGGGTGTTTTCAACACCCATTTTTTTTTTTTTTTTTCCCTGGGGAACATGTGAATATCAGAGGAATTTCTGTTTGTTGTACCCTGAAAGGCACAAGTTCTGCTCTCCCTTTTCCAAGCTCAGCCTGTAGCAGTTCTCAGTGTATTTGCCAGTCCAGTCTGTCCAGCACCTCCTGCACCTTCTCCAGCAGTTGCATATTTGGGGAAATACTCTGAGAGCGGAGTGTCCACGGTAGTGCTGATTCAAGGGAAAAGTCCATACTTTCTGTAGAGAGTTTCTGGGCACCAAGAAAACAGGGAGCAAGTCCAGGCTGTGGACTCCCCATCTCTGGAAGCATTCCAGGCCAGTTTGCACGGGGTTGGAGCAACCTGGTCCAGTGGAAGGTGTCCCTGCCCATGGCAGGGGTGTGGAACAAGATGATCTATAAGATCCTTTCCAACCTAAACCATTCCATGATTTTATGATTTGCAGTTAGTCCTTAGTAAAGGCAAGAAGATTTCCAAGGAAGAGATTCAGATAGGTAAGCCTGGGAGTGAGACCAGGAGTCTCCTGGCTGCTTTAGGACCTCCTCTTGTCACTGGCTTCATTCCCCTTTCCAATTTATGAGAAAACCCATGGACAAGACCTCCTGAAAGAGCAGGGTGGGGAATGAATTATGATCAGATTTGGCCACAAACTGTAAAGCAGCCAGGGTCTCCACTGTCCCCACAGGAATATGAGTTGTTTGAACCAAAGCTGTGGCAGGAGATGAGGAAGCAGCAGAGGATGAGTTTCCTATGGGATTGTAGCCCTGTTGGCTTTCAACCCACCCTAAAACCCAGGCACCACGGAGACCCTGTTATCAGTTGTGCTGGTGCCTCCAGCTTGTTCAGGGCTCTTAATTATTTTTATGTTTTAGTTTTAACCTCCCCAAGCCCTTCACTGAGTTCCTTCTAGGAGGAAATCCAGGAAAACCGCGTTTGCCTTTGCTGTGATCCGAACGGCCTCACCACCCCAGAAAGCACAGGGGGCACTTGGGGAACAGATGCCAAAACCTCTCCTCCTCCACCTCAGAGATCCTCCAAGGCAGCTGCATCTCTGGAAGAGAAGCAGGAACAGCTGGAGCAGAGGAAAGGCCAAATGAGATGATGCCATGAGGATTATTTCATCTGCCTGTTGAACGGGAGCCCGGAGCAGCCCCTTTCTCGGGGGGGGCAGGAGCTGCAAACACCTGCAGGTCCTGGACAGCTTCGTGCTCCGGGAAGGACAACATGTCCCGGAGAAATGGCCATGGGAGCTTTTTTTTCCAGGAGCTGGGAGCGCTGTGCTGAAAAGGATGATAAAACCAGGGTGTGTTGGACACACACAAAAAAATTCGGCCGAGGGTAGGTGGTACCCCAGGATAGTGGAAGATTGGGAAGGTCAGGATGTTGTTTGTGGATAACAGCATCCCCCTTCCCTGCAGACAGTTTTCCATGTTCAACCCAAGACCTGTTGTTTTGTCGGGGTGTTAGTTTTTTTCTGTTTTTTTAGGGGTGGGGTTTGATTTCATTTTGGGATTTGTTTGTTTGTTTGTTTCTAGGGTTTTTTGTGATTTTTTGTGTTTTGTTTTGGTGTAGGTTTTTTGGGGTTTGGGGTTTTTTTTTTTGTTGAGGTTTTTTTTTTGGTTGTTTAGTGGTTTTGGTTTTTTCGGGGGGTGGGTTTGTTTGTTTTGGGATCTTTTTTGGGGATGCGGTTTTTTTGGTGGGAATTGGGTTTTTTAGGGCTTTTTTGAGAGGGTTTGTGGGGGGGGAGTTATTTTTCATTTGGTTTTTGTTCCTTTGGGGGTACTGTATTTTGTGGGAGTTTTGGAGTTTTGGGTGGGGAGTTTGGTATTTTTGGGGAAAGTTGGGATTGTTTTTATTATTTGTTTTGTCTGGGGGAGCAGGCTTTTTGTTTGTTTGTTTGTTTTGGTTGGTTGGTTGAGGTTTTTTCTCTCCAAATCAATACCAGGATGCAGCTCTGCCCCTTCAGGGAGTGGGGTTTGGCAGGGATGTGATAACAGGGTGTCTCACCCCCTCTCCTTGTCTGTGTTTTCCAAAGGTCTCCTCCTTGCTGGATCCTACCTCCAGTGCTCTTGGCATCCGTGTTGGCTCCATGTGCAGCACACAAGTAAAGGGCTTGGGAGAGGACAGCAGCAGGCAGAGGTAATTATGAATAACAGTGAGACTGACTCTATTTGGGCTGGATTATAAAGACCCTCGAAAAACACTCACCCCTTTGCTCACTGCCTTGTTTTCCATCCTCCTGTGCACCAATTCCCTTCTCTCACTTCACATTTTTTCTTCCTCCTCCCTGGAATTCAGATCGAGTGCCCCTTTCTGTGGTCAGGATATGCCTCCTCCATATCTTCTTTGGAGCCCCAGATGCTGTTTCAAACCCTCCACACCCTCGTCCCCACGTGCCCTGTCCGTGGGGGGCGTGGGGAACGCTCAGCACACACAGTGAAACCTCATCCAGGGCGGGATCTAAACTAATGCATGATCCATTTCATTTCTGGCAGCAGTGAGAAAAAAGAGAGCCTCCAAAATCTATAAATCAACCATCTCTCAAATTGTGTGGGATTAAGGAAAAGGTGCAGAACAGAAATAATTTCCTTGGGGGAAAGCCTATCATTTCATTTGCCCAGGAAAATGATGTCTTCATCAGTTGTCTTCCAGAGCCTCTAAAAAGAATTAAATGAGGGCTCAGAGGATGCAATTATTACAGAATCTTGGAATCCCACACTGGTTTGGGTTGGAAGGGACCTTAAAGGCCACCCAGTTCCACACCTTCTCATGGGCAGGGGCACCTTCCACTATCCCAGGTTGCTCCAAGCCGCATCCAGCCTGGCCTGGAACACATCCAGGGATGGAGCACCAACAACTGAGCGTGGTTTCTCTGGGGAAGAAGTGGGTGGAAGAAAGGTCCCAGCTCTGCACTGCCCTGGAGGGATCTTTTATTTATCAATCAAAGCCAGTTGATGTGAATTTCTGTAGTGCCTTCACTCAGTTGTCTCATGGAAATCGAGCCTATTAAGCAGCTTTGGGCTGCAGCCTGTTCATTACAGCAAACTTTCCTCCAATTATCATCACTGTTATTATTGTTGTTATTATACCTCCTGCCCTGCTGTACATTGGAGGGTTTTCTTGGACTCATCTTGGACATTTTTGAGTTGTCTCAAAACTGGTTGGCAAATTTCTGTGAGCTCTGAAACGAGACCGACCAGCTGCAGCCACCCTGGAGATCTCCAGTAGCAGGATTTGGTCGGATCTCCAGGGCCGTGGTGCTCCCTGCACCCTGGATATGACACTCCTACCTGTGCTGTCCTTCACCCACCGTCATCCCTGTTTTCTTCCATCCCTGACTGCACTCCCAGCTCCCGATGATTTTTACTGTTTGAAGAGTGGGAGAGGGAAAGGCGCAGCCATCCAGCAGAGCTGCAACGAGATAGTGCTAAACCGAGCTCTAATTGCTCATTTAAACTAATTAGTTCACCAAACCCAAGGAATTTTGAAAGGGTTGTAAGGAGCCTTGCCCTCCCTTCTCCCGAGCACGCAGGCAGGGGGCCGGGTATCCCCACAGCTGCTTTCCTTGGAGCCTCCTCTGCGCTGCTGATGGCATCTCCCATCGGGAGCAGGACACGCAAGGCCAGCCTGATCGGCTCTGGCAACTCCCTCGTCTGGAAGGGAGGGAATTGCCTCCTTT